>JACDJE010000240.1:298394-430211 GCA_016647715.1 Pavo muticus
GCACCAGCCCCCCCACCCCTGTGGCCCCACCCCCGGGGCGGCACCACCCGCCGGGACCGCCCTGCCCGTACCTGGGCACGCTCGAAGCTCTCCCGCTCCGCCTCCAGGCCGCCGCCGCCGCCCGCCCGCCGGCTCAGCACTCTGGGCAGCGGGTTGGCCGCCTGCCGCATGGAGCTGCTCACGCGGTCCATAGCCCCGCCGCGCCGCTCCTGCTCCGCCGCGCACTCGCCACCGCTCCGCTCGGCGCCGCCGCCGGCAGGGCCGCGCGCCATTGGCCCCTCTATCTGCCAGTCACAGAGCGGTCCGCCCCGCCCGCCCCGCCCCGCTTCCGCCCCTTTTCTCTCATTGGCTGCTCCTAACGCCACTCAGAACTCTGGAGGGCAGGTCTCGAGCCGTGCAATCGGCCAGGTCACGTGATCATCGCCAGGTTCATTGGTATGTCCGCACATCGCTCAACACCAGATCCCGCCCCCAAGCGAACTCTCTGCGATGATTGGCCGCGGTGCCTGCCGCTCACACCCTCCGCCCCTCCTCGCTCATCGTCCGCGCGCGTCCGCGCGTGGCGGCGATCGAGCGTGGCGCCCCCTGGCGGGTGGGGGCTGAGAGTGGGCACGAGGTCCCGGGGCCGTGAGGGGACGGCGGGCTCGGAGGCTCCACTGGCCGCCAGCAGCACCGGGGAGGGAAGGTCGCGGGGAACTTTCTGTCACCTGGCTGTGCGCAGGGGGCTCTGGGCCGAGAGGCAAATGCAGGCCCCACCGGCTGAACAGGGCGAGGAGGAAGCACAGCTTGCTGCGAAGGCGCTGGAAGCGCTCTGAGGCCGCTCCGCGGTCAATCCCTGACGTTGGCAAAGGGGAGCGCGGGGGGCTGAGCTGGGACTGCACCACCCGTGTTCTGGGACCTCCAAAGCAGATGTAAAATCAGTGCCCCCGCTTCTGTGGGGTGTAGCTGTAAAAAACTATCCTGTCTGCCCCAGCAGAGGTGACGGGACGATCCGGGAAGAGCTGCTTAGGATGTGGGCTGCCTCGAGCAATTGTGCAAGCGGTTTTGGGCTGCGTAACTCACTGCTGCGGCGTAGTTTTCAGCTGAAACAGTTGCCGCGCACACAGCGCAGCCGTGAGCAGGCTGCTGGTGTGACACACTTGCACATCTGCGGGCTTCTCAGGTTCCCAGCTGCTGGGAAATGGCCAGCGCTGTGCAGCAAGGCCATCTCCCTCCCCGGCTTGTCTCTATCTCCCTGTCTGCCTTCTCTCTAATGCACTTTCTGGAAACCTGCCTCGTTCCTTGGGGCTGCTCCCAGAGGAGCTTTAATGGGTTTAATTCAGCCACTATTGCAGCAAGATGATTAATAATTGAATAAATGAAGTCATTGCTGAATAGAGATGAAGGAACGGATGACCACAAAGGAAAGGGGAAGAACAGTCCACTGGATGTCTGCCAATCCTACCCCTCTGCCTGGCTGGAAACACCCTGCTCCAGGATGGCCCCCAGCAAGCAGGTCTGGGGGCTGGAGGGTGGCTGCACCTTGGACCCATGTGAGCAGTTCGTGTTAGCTGCTGTCTCTCAATGAGGAGCAGTCACCTTCTCTCTGTCCATGGCAAGGACTGAGTGCCCATTCTGGGACCTGGGCTGCCCAGTGTGGAGATGCCCTGCCTGTGCAGGATTGGAGGAGGGCAGATGGACACAAGCCAGAGCAGGCTCCTCCTACCAACTGCTCCAAGGCAGGGGCTGCAGCAGCATGGAGCCAGAACCAGCCCATGGTTAGCTGTTCAGAGCACTCTGTGGTGCTGCTGCGCTGTGCCTTGGAGCTCTGCAGGAATCTGGGGGTCTGCTTTATGGTGGGAGCAGGTACCTTGCTGTTAGGCAGGTTGTGAGTGCTCAGAGTGGGCACAGGGCTGCCCTGAGCTGGTCTGCTCCTCTGCCTCAGGTTTCATGGGGAAGTGATGGGGGAGGGCTGGAAGTGAGAAGGGCAGAGGTAAGATGGGTTGGACACCACTGCAGCTGCCCAGCAGATCTTTCTCAGAATCCATGGCTGGCTTTCCTCTGACCAGATGCTCCTTCCTCTAGCCCAGTTCCAGGAGGCTGGGCTGTAGCCTGGAGGCAAAGGGCAAAAGGAGAACCTGTCATGGGGGTGTCTGTGAGGATAGATACTTCTCAGCTTAATCTTGACCCAAAGGACCTGCAAGCAGCAGGGGACAGGAAATGGCAGGAGAGCAGCCAGAAGGGATGTTGGGGCTGTGAGCCCTGACCAGGCAGAGGGACACTCTGTTCCCAGCGCTGGGAGCTGCAGGCTCCCTGTCCAGCTGCCCTCCCCAGCCAGAACTGGGAGAGCCCCAGGGTGCCGCTGCCACGCTCCTCACCCTCCCATGGCCTGGCCCAGGCTCAGCGAGAGCACAGATTCCCCCTTGTTTCAGCAAGAAAATAGAGGCACAGAGAGCACCACAGTCCCTCCTCTGTTATCCAGCTGGCTGGGCTGGAGCAGGCGGGCACGGGGCTCTGTGCAAGGATCCTGCTCTTTTTGCCCTGGAGGTGAGCCCTCTAACAGGCTTCCATGCTTTTGAAGACACCCTAAAACACAAAACCCTGAGCTTCCCGAAGCAGAGAAGCCAGCCCTGGTGGGCATATCTGGAAGGAAGTGGTTGTGACAGTCCTTCCACAAATGCAATAATGGCACCACAGGTACAAACCTGGTGATGAGGCTGAGCATACAAATATGGGACAAAAATGTTTTCTGAGCCAAAGTGTCCATGTAGTGCAGGGTGAGGACTGGGTCTTGGGTACAGGGTGGTGGCTCAGACCTATCAGGAGTCTTTGGCAAAGCAAAAGGCATGTGGAAGCCCCTAAGGCAGGTGGAGACTGCACATGAGGTTTTATTATCTTCTGATCCCATTTTTTGATACTTAGGCAAAACGGCTGCTGCTGAGTCCTTGTCAGCTAAAGCCATCACAGAGCCTTTGTAGGAGGCAGCCCTGGCTGCTACATGGGGCAGTGAGCAGGGAGGGGAAGGGATGGTTGTCACTTAGCAGGACTGCCACTGCCCAAGAGCACAGGAAGCTAAGGAGCCTGGGGGCATCCTGTGCTCCCTACCTTCGTCCTGGGTGAGCTCCCCTACCTGAGCAGGTTCTGCAAACCCAAGCATCACCAGGCGTGTTCTCTGCACTAAAGCCTCAGCAGCTGCCTTCCCTTTTCCAGGAATCCGAACGCAAAGCTGAGCATGGCTTGCAGCTGCGTGCCCAGGCCAGGACTTTGCTGGGCTGGCTGCCCAGGTGAGGAACTCGCTGGAGCACAGGGCCAGGAGGTGAGCAGTGCTTGCCATCTACCGGACAGCTTCTCCACTGCAGGGCAGCAGCTGCAGCTTCGCACTCAACCCTCGGCTGAGCACATCGCGCGCGCTGCCTGCGCGGAGGTGCGGAAGGCTGCTGTCCCCCAGGGCAGGACACAGCTTTGCTTCTGTGTTGTAAGTCAGAGTGGGATGACTGAGAGAAGGTTTTCTGTATGACTTGGGGCGTGCAGGGTGGTGTGTGGGACCGCGTAACAGCAGATGCCCGGAGAGGTCAGGTCCTGGCTATACCAATGCAGGCGCTCAGCTGGTTTTCTGCAGTTTCTCTGACCCTCAGCTGCTGAACCTAAACCTGTCCCTGAGTGCCACAGCTGCTGGGCAAACCGTCCCAGCCCCGGGCAGGTCGGTGCTTGGTGCTGACTACATCTTCAGGGAAACCAGGACACATCCACATGGCTGTAATTTGGCAAAGGCAGCCTGGCCTTGGAAGTGCTTCCAATGCCTGCAGGGCTACATCCCAACACAGCAGCCAACCACCTCCCACTCTCCAGGTTCCTGGTCCCAAAGTGAGGCTTTTCTAGGTGCCCTGCGTGTACCCTGGGAAATGGCAGAAACTGCATTTCCTCCTTGCTGTGTGTTTAGAAATGGTTGGTGTCTTTCTGCTGACATTTACTGCAAATATGAATCTGGACGCATATCCCGATATAGAAATTCCAGTCTAAGGCTTTCAGTGCAGTTTCATAGGAGCACCTTACAGTCCTGAAAGAGCAGCTGGCCCAGGGAATCCAACACGAACAGTTCCTGCATGCAGTCAGGATCCGTGCAGGCTCAGGGTCCGTCCAGCCAACAGCGATGCCTCCAGACGTGGGCGCTGCAGATCTCCTGAAGAGAAAGGCAGCTCTTTGTGCTGACTCCCTTGGATGCACACAGCCTCCAGCCATTCTCATTTAACAAATTTTCTTGAGCCTATCACTTTGAAGTCCATGCCCTGGCTCAGACACGTGGAAATTTCCTTGTGATCCCCATCTGAGGGATGGGGATCATCTCATCTGAGATCTCATCTGAGATCTTGCTTGTCTTTCTCAGGCTGTAGCACCCTGCAGCCACTGATTACCCCAGTCCTTCTCCTTCTGTTTCCAGCTGATCTGCTCCCAGTTTGAACCTGAGTTCCCACAGTGGTGATGGGGCAGCTCCCAGGGGCACTGCGATAATGTGACCCTTGGTGAAACTCCAGAAGTGAGTCAGGGTGGTGGAGCAGGCTGCCTCAGGGCTAAGAAAAGACTTCCTCCTGCGTCCCAAAGCTGTTCTTGTAGTGAGTCCAAAGACACCATGTGTGGTTTCTATTGAAAGCTGAAACACGCCATACGGCAGAGGTTTTACAGGCTCCATAAATAGCTGCTGTTTAGGATGTATGGTATGGAGGAGGCTTTAGAAATCAAAATATTTAGAGATTTGCATTATTTGTCTTGGCAGGAAGGAGCAACCAAGACTGAAATACAAAATCGTCCTTCAAGGAAGGAATGGAGTTGGGGACAACAGTGAAATGTGGGAATAACAGAGGTGTCAAAACCTCCAAGAATTTCCTCTGCAATGAATGAGAGCAAGAAACACAGCCCGGTATATCTGAAAGCAGCAAGAATTCATTCAAAACGCCCAGGCTCATGTATATTTCTGATAGAAAATACTGGTTTTCAAAAAGAATCGTGACATTTCCATCAACAGCACATTTGAATATTGCAGGAACATCCAGAACACTCAGCTAAAAGCAGCTCCAAGCTGGGCTGTGTCATTGTGAGCTGCATGAGTGAGGATGTCTCCAGCTCATCCTCCATTCTGTTCTCCTCCTCTCTGTTCTATTCTGGTCCCCATGTGGAGCTGTGTAACAGGAGCACTAAGATTGGTCCGAATGGGGAACATGTGCAGATGCTGGGTGTGAAAGCACTGGTGGAAATTACGGGAGCAGGGCTATGAGGGTGGGAAGTGTTGGTGGTGGAACAGAGGTTAGCAGGTCATCGTGACTCCAGAGCGTCATGGTTTTCTCATCGTCATCTCATCTCACCTCACCTCATCTCACCTCATCTCATCTCACCATGTGGTTTCCCAGCCTGCCACTTGGTCAAATCTGTCTTCAAGCCTGTTTTCAGCACCCCCAGCCTCAATCAGTCTGCTAAAGCAGTCTGCTGCTGCAGGAAAGTGACTCAACTTGGTCTGGTAACTTGGGCATGTCAAACCATCCTGTCTGTCATCCCTGGTGGCATATCTGTCAGCCATATGTGGCTGGGCTCAGGGGGACATGGATGTGTGAGGGGCCTACCAAGTCCAAACAGCTCCTGCCTGTGCTTCACCCACCCCTTCCCCTTCCCTGAGCAGCAGTGCAGGATGGCAGCAATCCCAGCAAAGGGGAAAGAGAGATACAGAGAAACAAAGGGATGTGTCAAGGCCTGTACTGCTGCAAAGGCAAAGCTGTGGGCTGAGCTATGATGGCTGCATAGATACTGTGGGGTGTGGGCTGGATCGGTGCAGAGAGGCACCCACATGTTGCCCAGTTTTGCTGATGCTTAGTAATGCAGTGTTTTAGTGAAGCAGAAGGCTCTGAGCATAAGAGATCTTTCAGTGCCCTCTATCCCACACCTTCTGAAAGGTCTGACTCACTAAGTTCAGTCTGTTGAGTTGTGGTGATGGTGATATCATGGAGCACTTAAGAGCCCTGGGCCCAGAATCAGCTCTTCACCTGGTGCAGGGAATCTTCTTCCTTCCCTCACTGAGTTCCTCCTCTGGACCTCTACAAGGCTACTATACTGGGCAATGGTTTCTAATGTATAAATGTTCCTCCCCCACAGAGGAGCTCAGTGGCTGCAGCTGTGGTTATCCAGCAGCCACAAACTGCACCAGCAATACCTTGCTCTTGCTCTTCAAGAAACGCATAAGGGATTCAAGGGAGAGACTGGAAGCCTGTTTAAAAACCACAGGTTCTGTAAGATTATCAACTCCCTCTGGGACGTACCTTTCGGTGTCGTATTCATACCACACTGTGTGCAGACACCAGATAGGTATTTCCATCAGTGCTTTTAATTTATTATATAGACATGTAGCTCCACAGAGCAGAGTGGCGGACTTAATAAAGGTCCAGTACGTTCTGAGTATTGAAAGAGGAAAAATGATGGAATGCCTGAAAACGAAACGGTGGCAACAAGCTGAGGGGATAAACTAATTTACTAAATATGGGAGCGAAATGTGAGATAGATAACATAATATAATATAATTGGAATTGAAGCTAATAAATAAAATGAGAGAGAGTGTCCAAAACCGAAGGCCTTACTCTAATGCTGAAGGCAAGACGCCTGGGGAGCACGCACTGCAGAGATGAGCAGTAAGAGGAGGGGGCCATTTCATGACTCATGAGCAGTTTTATCTTTTCCTCTACACGGAAACGGAGCAGTCACATCCTGTGGGAGATGTAGTTCTTCTCTTCTGAGAGCCAGGTACCCGGAAATATCAACAGTCCATGGAACTGGAGCAGTAACTCTTTAACTCCCAGTGCACTACGCGATGTCACGATGTGGAATACTGATAACAACAAATCATAAATCCTGGCACTACAACAATGCTTTCTTTTTTTATTGTGTGTGTATAATACAGAAAACTCGTGTCTGATTTTACCTCATGCTTCATTTTCAAGTTTAATTGATGTGAAATTTCTTTTTCTAAAATATCTCCTGTGTATAAAATTGCTTTACTTTTCTCCTTCTGCTGCTTTCTCAGTGCTCTGTGAAAAGATCCCAAAGCCATGTTTCATGGCTGGTAAGTTCTCATACCTTAGTATGTGTAAATTAGGAGATACAGATATAAGGACTTCTTCCCAACTTCTTTTCCTTCTTCTCAAGGAAAGGACATAGGGTATCCATTGTTTGCCCTGTAACGTTTAAGCAGTAGAACAAACCACTCATCCGTTTATCTGCTGTTGAACTGTTGGTGAGGTGATCCACAAGTGAGAGCATGAAGGTGCTGAAAACACGGATGAACAGCATGATCCGTGCTTAAAGAGAACTTGGAGAAGCAGGTTATGTTTACCTACTGTGATCTAAGGAAATAAGTTCCGTTCTCTTAAATGTATTTTGCTCCTTTTCCTCCAGGTAGCTCTCCGTATCTCTGCTCCTCCATTCTAGACATGAGAAGAACATTACGACTGCACCTCTGCCCTGCATAAGTCCATGAGAGGCTCAGATGAAAAGGCGTCCCTCTGCTGGCTTGCTCGAATGCTTGAAGGCGGTGAAGATCCACTCTGCGTGGCAAGGAGGCTGGTGAGGTTTGCAAGCGAAGATATAGGTATGTACTTTCTGTATTTCTTGGTTGGGATATTGTGTGAACTGTGATCTGCCGGTCTTTGGATTTCCAAAGATGAGTACTTGGAAAAAAGCAAATAAATCCCCAAACAAATACTCCGTGCGCAACAGGTAGGAAGTACTGAAATGGTTCATGTCCAACAAAAACACAGTATATGCAGACAGAAGCCTACATTTGATGTCCTTGTGGTGACAGCTGCAGGAGGAACAAAGATTTTTGAGGTTAGGTTTTGACTGTGTGTAGATATCTATTCTTTCAATTCTAGGCATGGTTGTAGATCACCTTGTGTCACAGAGAATGCGTGTGGCAGGAATGCCTGGGTTTTTTGTTTGTTCCATTGTTTTAATGACTGTGGAAGCCAAAAGCCTACCATGACATGCAAAATTGGGTCAGTAGTTGTAAGGCATGAGGGAATGTCACAGCTGAGTGGTGGATTGGCTCCTCTCTGAGGCTGGGGGCAGGCCCTGCTCCTCACAGCAAACCCCGCTCCCCTCCAAACACAGCACCAAGCCGAGCAACCCCTGGGCAGGTGGGACAGGGACAGTTAGCACATCCCAGGGCTGCGGACGTGCAAGATGATCAAGGCCAGGTCTCCCTTGCGCGGGGGAGCCTATCGCTGGGCCCAGCGCTCCAGCTGCAGCCTCCCCAGAGCTGAGCAGAGGGGCAGGATCACCGCCCTTTGCCCAGTGGCAGCATGCTGGCACCTCGTGCAGCCCAGGACAGCAGTCACCTTTGCAGGCAGCGCTCCTTGCTGGTTCAGCCGAGTGTCCGGCAGGACTCCCGGGTCCTGTCCAGCTGGGTGGCCCCGGCTGTGGTGTGGCCAGGAGGCGTTCCACCCCAGGTGCAGAAATTTGCCCTTCCCCCCACTAGTCCTAATGGTGGGATTATTGGAGTAACGTGTGCTCCATCTCCGACTCGTTGAAGCCCTCGCGTGTTTTGTTAGCACTGTCATGAGTGCCGGTTTATGGTGGAGGGAATAAAGCTGGGTTTCTGCNCTCCGACTCGTTGAAGCCCTCGCGTGTTTTGTTAGCACTGTCATGAGTGCCGGTTTATGGTGGAGGAAATAAAGCTGGGTTTCTGTGCCCACCTCCGGGACCAGAAGAGGGAGAAAGCAGCATGGGTGGGGACAGCAAGGGCAACAGCCTTGTCAGTAACACAGAGACTTTTTCTTCTTTGTTGTAACAGATGTTTATTTTGTCTGCAAGCAGCAGGCCGAGAGGTAGATGTTGGCCTCCCAGCCCGCCGGAGCCGTGCTCTGACGGCAGTGCGGTGGCGGCCTAGCGCCGCCGCCGCTGGGGCTGCCTCTTGCGGGGCGGGGGTGAGTCCTCGGGGCTGCTGTTGGCCTTCCTCTTCGGGGGGCGCCGGGGCCCCCCACACGAGCGTTCCCTCCCCTGGGTGGAGGGGCCTGCTGCTGTCGCCTGCCCTGGCTCGGTGCTGGGCCCTGCGGGGCTGGTGGAGCGGCCTGGGCCCGAGGCAGGAGGCTCCTGATGGGAGGTGCTGGTGCTGGGGCTGGCTGCGGGGCTGTCCTCCTGCCCTCCAGCAGCATGGCTGACTTGGTGGTCCAGCTGGTGGCGGATCGTGGGGCCGTACAGGGCTGCGGCGGTGCTGATAAGCCTTCTTACAAAGGGCACCACGTCGCCATCGGTGATCTGCTGCAGCTCCCTCACCAAGGCCTCCTGGTCCAGCCCATGCTGACACAGGAAGTTCACGGTGGTGCACTGTCCCACTTCCACTTCCCACCAGTCATCGCTGGACACCTGCTGGATCTCCTCCCGCAGCCACTGGAGCAGGGGTTCAAGGTCTTCCGGATGTTCCTGGAAAAATGCAGCCCAGACCTCGGCTGGGAAGTCGTGCTCAGGTGGGATGAGCACCGGCTCTGCAGGCCCCTGCTCATCCTGCAGGCCGCCATCTGAGTGCGCTGCGGGCTGCGGGACAGCACACTCGAGGTAATCCTCGTCCGACCTCACCGAGTATCGGATGGTGGTGATGCTGTGCCCGCATACGGCACAACTCGGCTTCTTATTTGCCCACCAGATGGCACAGCCATAGCACAGCTGGTGTTGGCAGGGGGTCACGTAGGTGACATCCTCCCGACTTTGCCCGCAGATGGGGCAGGTCCAGTTGGATGCCACGTCCATGGCCCCGGGCTGTGCGGTGGGCTGGGGAGAGCTGAGGTCGGGAAGCTGCTCCCCTCACAGGTGCTGCAGCAGGCAGAAGGTGTTACGAACTGCAAAAGAGAGAGAGAGGCCACGGTCACTTGCTGCCCCGGTCCCTCAGCAGCAAACCCTCCCGGTCCCTATTCCCCACTAGCTGCTGAGAGGGCCACGTCCTGCACCACTCACCTCTGCTGCTACAAGCGCACCCTGTGCGGCCCCAGCTGCCTGAGGCAGGCAGGGCTGGGGGAAACACTGGTGATACTGTGGGATAGGCACCAGGACCTGGTGCCAGCAGCCCCACAGCACAACGCAACCAACTCGCTCAGCGCTCCAAGTCTCGCAGCTAAGCTCAACTGGAGTCCAGGCACAAGTGACACTGGCCTCTGCCAGCACCCAAATCTGTACAGCGAGGGCAAGCGAGGTCACAGTCATCTCCATCGCTGACATCACAACCCCTTGGTGGGTGACCTCACCGTCCATCGCTGCATGTAATGGGGCCACAGCCTGGGCCTCCGTCGCCCTCTATCACTCTGTGATTTTCCTTTGTAATATATGTGATATATCTGGGGAAATGAAAACCGCACGTTTCTACTGCCTGTGTAACTTGTAGCCAACTTGTGGTTAGTTGGTTGCCACAAGATGCCGTGACAAAGCTAGACAGGTTCAATATGTGACCAGGGATGCCGCTTTGGCTGGCCTGAGGACCAGCTCCTCACTGTTGCTGTCCGCCTGCACTGCGTGGATGATGGACTGCACGCCCAGTTTGCAGAGTGGACACTGGGGCCTGCTGCTAGTCCACGGCTGGGTGCAGTGGAAACAAACACGGTGCAGTGGAAACAAACATGGTGCATGCCACGCCGTCCCAGTTCTCCAGGCCTATGGGGCAGCGTTTGTCTAATGCCGCCTCCATGCTTCCACCAATTGCGGTGGGCACAGGGGAGCAGGAGATGACAGCGTGCTCCCCAGCTGAGATGCTGTGACAGCAGGTGTCATGCAAGAAGAGGACAAGAGACCGCATGGGCATAGGCCAGCCTGGGGAGGGTCCCTCAAGAAGCACCGCCAGCTGCCGGCGTGAGGCATTGCCACACCGCCTACCTGCGCTGCTGCACGCGCCTCTGCGCGATGTCCCGGCTGCCTGCTGCCAGCAGGGTCAGGGTACGGCACAAGTGGCTCTGAGACGGCGTCTGAGAGCTGCACTAGCAGCACCCAGAGCACGTTCCAGCTCCAAAGCTCGCCCTGTCCACACTCCAGTCCTCGCACACACGCTCAGTTGGAGGCCAGGCACGAACTGCTGGGCTGGGCTGCCGCGCCCGCGTTAAAGCAGCGTGGGCCAAGCAGTCACAATCCATCGCACGGAGATGTCACAAACCATGGCTTGGCCGTGTTGCCAGTCCTCACCTTCACTGGGGGACATCACCACCCGTCCCACAGCAATGCAGCCATCCATTGCTTGGTCATCACCATGCGCCGGCCTCACCTGCTGCACGTGTGCCAGCGGCACTCCAGCCCCAGCACACGTTTCTGGGCTTTCCCCAGCGCCGCTGCCCGCTCCATTCCCCCCCACCTCTCGTGTGCTCAGCGTCAGTGTTTCACACCAATCACCGGCACCTGGGCCGTGTCTTCCCACAGGCCCATTGGGTGGCTCTGGCCATGGCACAGAGCCCCAGGCACGTACAGCAAGAAGGTTTATTCAATAAAAGTTCACGGTTCCCCCTGTCTCTTGGACTAGAAGATCTTAGAGGTCTTTTCCAGCCTTAATGATTCTATGATTCTATGCTACCCACATGCAAGATCGCTGTTGAGAGAACCTTTCCCTTCAGTGGAACATAAGGTCATGCCACTGTCCCCGACACTGACAGCATTCCTTCAATGAAGTGTTTAATTTCTTATGTTGGATCTTAAGTGTGCAGTGATCTGCCCCGCTCCCCTCCAAATGCAGCACCAAGCCGAGCAACCCCTGGGCAGGTGGGACAGGGACAGTTAGCACATCCCAGGGCTGCGGACGTGCAAGATGATCAAGGCCAGGTCTCCCTTGCGCGGGGGAGCCTATCGCTGGGCCCAGCGCTCCAGCTGCAGCCTCCCCAGAGCTGAGCAGAGGGGCAGGATCACCGCCCTTTGCCCAGTGGCAGCACGCTGGCACCTCGTGCAGCCCAGGACAGCAGTCACCTTTGCAGGCAGCGCTCCTTGCTGGTTCAGCCGAGTGTCCGGCAGGACTCCCGGGTCGGGTCCAGCTGGGTGGCCCCGGCTGTGGTGTGGCCAGGAGGCGTTCCACCCCAGGTGCAGAAATTTGCCCTTCCCCCCACTAGTCCTAATGGTGGGATTATTGGAGTAACGTGTGCTCCATCTCCGACTAGTTGAAGCCCTCGTGTGTTTTGTTAGCACTGTCATGAGTGCCGGTTTATGGTGGAGGGAATAAAGCTGGGTTTCTGCACCCACCTCCGGGACCAGAAGAGGGAGAAAGCAGCATGGGTAAGGACAGCAACGGCAACAGCTCGGCTTCTTATTTGCCCACCAGATGGCACAGCCATAGCACAGCTGGTGTTGGCAGGGGGTCACATAGGTGACATCCTCCCGACTTTGCCCGCAGATGGGGCAGGTCCAGTTGGATGCCACGTCCATGGCCCCGGGCTGTGCGGTGGGCTGGGGAGGGCTGAGGTCTGCCTGCATGAGGCATCATCCATAAGCCTTTGCCTGGAGGTCCACAGAGCCCTTCTGTGGGGATGTAATGTTTCTGAGAAGAGCTTCCAGCCAATGCAGTGACACTGTTGCTGTCCTAAACGGCACCAGCTGAGCCAGCAGATCTCTTTTGTATGTCTATATGGCTGCTGGGACAATGCCAGGAGGATGTCAGTTCTACATCACTGGAACAAAATAATAATATAAGCCGAACTCCACAACACCAACATCATCATGGGCTTCTAAAACTCTTGGTGAAGGTTAGCAGTCAATTTCTGTGTCCATGGATAACACAGTAGTATTTAAGCTGTCACGGCATTTGTGGAAGTACAATGTAGCAACAGAACCAGTTCCCTAATGAGTTGCTGCAAGTGATGGGAAGGAGTTGGGAAGGACAGGCGAGGTGCTCAGACTTAGGACAGCACTGTGCTCTACCCTCTGAGCTGTGTGGTTACGTGCTGCTGGTGTCCTGGTTGCATGAAGAAAGACCCATCACTCTGGGCAGTGCTGCAAGAAGGACACAGTGGCTGTGTGCCTCGCTGACCTGCTGAGCAGGCAGCCAGCATAGCTGACATGACCCATGGCTCTTCCTGCTGCCATGGCTGCAGAGTCCACTGCTCTGTATTTCTGTGATGCAGATATTCTAGATGTGTGTGCCAGCTGTGCTCATTTTCTGTTTTCATGTGACTTCTAGGCAAAATCTCATGAAACACTACTTCTAGGTTTTTTACTTCTAGGTTTTGGTCTGAGGAGAGAAAAGAAGAGTTGGTCATATCCTGTTCCCTCTTATTTCACAGTATCTTGTCGTGGTATGTCACTTGCCACATCCGGGCACTACTGCCCACCAGGGCTCTGGGTACTTCTCTTCACAGGATGGTGTAGGACTCTTTACACAGAATTTCTTGACACAGAACTTCTTCCATTGTATCATGCTGTCTTTCTGCAGCATTCTGTCATGTTTCCAGCCTTGTGCACCTTTATAAAGCGAGCTGAACCCAGGAGTCCTGCATCAGGCCCAGCGAAGGACCCTTTGCAGCACTCTAGCCTGACTCCTACAGTTAATCTCCACCGAACAGAAGCATGAAGTCCTCCACAGCTGTCATTGCTGTTCTCATTGTAGCTGCCCTCTGCTACCAGGTCTCCTCAACTCCACGTGAGTCCAAGCTCTCCACTCTGCAGGAACTCTCTGCTTGCTCTTTCTGCTGTACAAGCCCCAGTAATTCTTGGTGGCTCTCTCTTCTGAGCATCTGCTGTAAGAAAGGAGAGGCACATCTTGCTGCTCTTTGCCTCGCTGAGGGAAGGGCGACTGTAGTGGGAGGCTGTGGTGGGAGCAGCACCTTCTTCAGTGCGGCCCTTCTGGTCCTGCAAGCCTGCTTCTCCCTGCTGGCACTGTTCCTGGTCTGGCTTTAATCAGAAAACCTCTCTTCTGTCTCAGTTGGTGTTGGGTCCAGTGGACGCTGCTGCTACAACTTCTTAAAAAAAGCGCTCCCCCCGAGCAAGGTGATGACGTATGAGTACACAGGAAGCAGATGCCCGTACCATGGCGTGATGTGAGTATTTCTGCCCAGACCCCAGGGCTGCCCACTGAAAGGTGGCAGCACCAAGAAACCCCACAATGCGTCATGTCCTGGCAAGGGGCATAAGCCGGCTGGGCTCTGCCACATTAGGAGAATGACCTGGAAACTTTACAGGGGCCAATCTCACATCCCAAGCAGCTGGCTTCTGGTCCTCCCTGTTAGATCTGAGCAGGTCACCTCCACCAAGACAGAGAGTCCTGGGCAGGACAGTGTGATGGCTGGGGAAGGCAACGTGGGGGGGAAGTGGCTTTCTCCTCTAAGCAGCAAGGACACCTGTGATAACATTGAGCTAGCCCCTGTGTGTCTGCAGGGCTGTTCTGCAGTTACAGAGGCGTCAGCTTGGTGGGGTTCCCAGCGGCAAGGAGCATGCAGTTGCCCAGCCCTGCCCTCCCTTCTCCTCCACCCTTTAACTGTATTTCCTTCTGCAGATTCACCACGCTTGAGGGGAAGATGTGCTGCGCCAAACCAGAAGAGAAGTGGGTTCAGGACATCCTGAATGTGGGGAAGCACAAGCATGGCAGTGAATGAGCTGTGCTCCGATCCCTTCCAGCATCACCGCAGCTGCAGACCGCTCATGGGCACCTCCTGTCACAGCCCTGTCACCTCCTTGCCTGTGCATTTGGCAGACTGTTTGCTATTGTAAATACCCTTAATTATTTACCTATTAAAGTGTATGCAAAAGCATTTTGATTTATTTGACTTCTTAGGGGCAAACTTTTCACTGTAATTCATATTGATTGTCTTTTGGTTGGCTTTGTGTCATAAAAACAAAGGAAAGCTGCCTTTCGTCCTGCTGTCTCTCTGTCAGGCAGGGCTGGGACCTGCAGGCTGCGCCTGACCCCATTGCAGCCCCAGGGCAGCAGGCAGCGCCAGGGCTGGGTGGCACCTGCACCTACATCCCCTGTCACCGCAAGGCCTGCTGCCACCGCGGCCGATGGGAGCCCCATCTTGTCCCACCGGGGTGGCCCATGCTGCGGGTTGGGCCCATTTGTTTTCCCTGCAGGCCTTCACTTTCACTTTCACCCTCCGGGCAGGGAAGGCCGCAGCCCTCAGGGCCGCCCCACTGGTGCCACGCTCCGCCCACGGCCACTGCTGCCCCAGCCGGGTGTCATCATCCAAGGCCACACGCAGTGCAGCTGCCAGGCCGCAGTGCCCACTATGGCCCTGTCCGAAGCCCTGGAGCGGCTGTACGAGGAGGCCATCTGCTCCATCTGCCTGGAGTACATGAGCGAGCCCGTCAGCGTCGACTGCGGGCACAACTTCTGCCGCGGCTGCATCGGGAAGCACTGCCAGGAGAAGGGGTTGTGGAACGACACGCCCTTCTCCTGCCCGCAGTGCAGGGCCCCCTGCCGCCGCAGCAGCCTGCGGCCCAACCGGCAGCTGGCCAACATCGTGGAGAGCATCCGGCAGCTGGAGCTGCGGGGCGGCGTGGGGACGGCGACGGGGACGGGGACTGGGAGCCCGCTTTGCTCCCTGCACGATGAGCGCCTCAAGCTGTTCTGCGAGGTGGACGAGCAGCCCATCTGCGTGGTGTGCCGGGAGTCCCAGCAGCACCGCTCGCACACCGTCTACCCCATCGAGGAGGCTGCGCAGGTGTACAAGGTATGGGCACTCCTCTGCGAATGGCCCCGGGCACCACTGTGGCATGAGAATGGTGGCAAAGTGAGTGGCAGCCACTCTGCTGTGAGTGCCAGTGCTGAGGATGGACTTGCTGCCTCCTAACATGGGGGGCACAGTGCCCCCATCAGCCCATGTGCATGGGGCAGCCTGGCTCCCTGCCCTGCAAAAAGTTGGGGCAGTGAGGTGTGGAACTGCTGGCACCCAAACACCATGTCCCAGCGTTGTGGGGGTACCCACATGCCATGACCCACCATTGTGGGAGGCAGTCTGCTTGCTCTCTGAACTGAAATAGTGAGGAAAATAGGGAAAGACCCGAGCTGCGTGGAGGGGGTTAATGCTGTGAGCAGAGTGAAGAGCACAGCTGCTAGGCATGGGTGCCAGAGATGGCACTGCCTGGCACAGGGCCGTGTCCCCCTGCTGCACGCTGGCACCAGCAGCTGTGAGCTCAGGGACTGGGCAGAGCATACAGGGTGGGGAGAGCCGACCTCGTTTCTGCTGTTTTCAGGTAAAACTCCAGAAATCGCTGGAGCAACTTTCCAAGGAGGTGGAGGATATGAAGAAGCGTGAGTCAGAGGCGAAGATGAAAACCCAGGAGTGCAAGGCAGGTGCTCGGTTTATCTGTGAAAGAAGGAGCTTACATAACATCAGGAACTGAAAAAATCCAGAATGGTCTGGGGCTGTGAATTCAGTATAGTCCTCAGGGTGGGACATGCCCCATGTCCTGCTGCTGTAGGGAGGACCCACATCTACCAGGGAGCCTGACCCACCATAGCTGGCAGAGCCACTAGCACCGTGCTGGAAACCAGCATCAGTGAGTGTGGAAACCGCAGTGAATGCAGTTCTGAGCAAGTTAAAAAGCCCAGCAATGCTTGGGAAAAAAAAGCAGCACGCCAGCTCCAAGGAAATCGTGGGGGCTTGTGTGCCAGTTCAACAAATAGATGCTTTCTGTTTGCATTTTGCTTGAGTGAAAGGCAGGCGTGAGACACACGATAAGCTCTGCTCCACAGCACTAGAACTGAAATTGTTTCGTTACAAAAATAAAAGTGAATTACTGCTCCTCCACTTTACCCCAGGCAGCCCCACGGGGCAGAACACCAGCAAAACAGAGGCAGTTTAGGACTAGAAGGAAACATAACTGCAGAAAAGGAAATGAAACTTCTGGCTGGAGCTTTCCCCTGCTGACCTGATGATTAATCAGCTTTGGCAGTGAAAACAGGTTTCTCAGTGCTCTCCCAGTTATCTGTGTGGGCTGTCACTACTGCTGGAGTTTGGGGGTGCTGCTGTGCGCCCACCGTCCCCATCAGGCACTGCGTTGTGACGGAGCTTTGCCTGTCTGAGTCAGGGCTGTGGGGTCACAGCCGGGCTACCCCCAGCTTCTGTCCTGCTTAAGTAAAAAGGAAGAAATGTTCCCAGCGAGTGCTGGGCTTGCAGTCCTGGCTTATCAAGAGTATGAGTCAGGTCCAAGAAATCATGTGCTTAGATGAAGAGGAAATGCACTTTGATTTCCTCTCATTTACCCTCTGGGCTTTGAGGCTACCTGGTCCTAGTTAACCCCAGCATGTTTTTCTGGAGTTGGTTAACTTTCATGCTTTAGGTTTTGAGCCAGATGCCAAATATTAAGTCTTGGGAAAAAAATTTCTCAAGCATTGCAGCCCCCACCTGTCACTGCTTCTCTCACCTTCGTGTTCAGTGAGAGGTCTCAGTTACCGAGGGAGTCCTGCCTGGCTTCTTCCAGCCCCTGCCCACCCCCACCCATGGGTGCTGTCAAGTTTTCGCAGGATTGCCGAAGCAGAGCTCAGCCTGAGCCTGGCATGCAGGCGGGTTGCGCCACTCCTGATAAAATCCTGCCCAAAACCCCACCTGACACCTGGCGACATCTCCTTGCAGCCTCCATAGACCCCTGTGCTGCACTGAGATATCCGTGGGCATCAGAGGTCCAGCTGGTCAGAACTACCCTTCTGTTGGAAAACAGAGGATGTCAAGTGGGAACTGTGGCTAGATCAAAGCACGGCATTTATCCTTTGGCTCTTCTTTTAAATAAACACACTCAGACAAAAATGCAGCAGTTTCCTGCATGCCGGGCATAGCGCTGGGCTCTGACTCAGCTGTCTGGCTAACACTGCCTCCCTTCACTCTGTGCATCTTTCCTATCACAAGGAGAAAGTGAAGAGAAAGCGGGAGATGATTGTGCGTGAGTTTGGGAAGCTGCATCAGCTGCTGGCTGATGAGGAAAAGCTGCTGCTTCAGAAGCTGGAGGGGGAAGAGACACAGATTCTGGTGATGATCTCTGAAAACCTGGCCAGGGTGACAGAGCAGAAGTGCTTGCTGGTCGAGCTGATCCTGGAGATAAAGGAGAAGATGCAGCAGCCAGTCGAGGGGTTGCTCAAGGTCAGGCTCTGCCACCAGCCCTCTCAATTTTCCCCAGCCTCAGCCCCAAGGCCTCTGCTGTGTGGCCAGGTGGCCGGGGCCAGGCTGGGGTGACATACCCAGAATGGCTTTTCTCTTCTAGGACATGAGATGCATCCTGAACAGGTGGGTACCTGTGCTCCTTCCTCTTACCATCCCAGCTGCCTCCTAGCTCTCAGTGCCTCTGTCTCCCAGCCCAGTGTTCCATTTGTCTTCTAGAGACAGAGTGCCCTGGGCTGACAAGGCTGGGGTCTGAAACCTGAGTGGCTGCAGAACCCTCCTCTTCCAGGGCCTCAGAGCTGAGGCCTTTTCTGGCCCTGTGGGGTGTGAGTTGTGAGATGTGTCCCCTCCCAAGGGCCATGCTGCCAGGTTGGCCTGTCTCCTTCATCTCCCAGGCACCCCTACTTGGCCATGGCTCTGCACCTCCCTGAGATCCATTTCTCATGCACCAGTTCACTCTGGAGCAAAGGTCCCAATGCACTTGAAACCAAGTAGTCATCCTTGGTGCTTTGTCATGGCTGAGGAGTTCAAGAGAGGGGATGCATCTGTGCAGCCAGGTGAAAGGCATCAGAAAGCCCTCTGATGCAGTAGGAGAGTTGTTGTGCAGTGGGCACTGAATATGGTCCCCAGTATTGCTCTCCTTTCAGGTGTGAAACAATGAAGTTTCAGGCCCCCAAACCTGTGTCTGTGAACTTGAAGGAGGACTACAGCATCCCAGAGCGCTGCATGGGTATGAGACACATGCTGAGGAAGTTCAAAGGTGAGGATCTGCTTCCAGCTCCCTGTGCAGGGGGTCATGGTCCCCCTGCCCTGGGGCATGGGGAAGTGTTGGGTGTGTCCCTGACACTCAGGTGGGCTGCTGGTTGGGGTGGGATCCTGGCAGAAGCCTTTGGCCCCAGCAGGCTCTGTGGGAGACTGCATTTGCACAAGGGAGGCTGTGCCACCAGTGTTGCTCTGCTGCTGTTTGTTGCAGAGCTACAGGTTTTGGTTTTGTGCCAACCACCCCCAAACTGGCTGTGTTGGAGTCCATTCAGGTTCGGGCTCCTCTTTAATGACATGACTTCACAGCAGACCCCATTTCAGACCAGGGTTTTTTTGTTAGCACCAGTGCTGTGGGTTTTTTTTCCTCTCACACTACACTGGAGTTAGAGAGTTTTCTTCCCAGATTTTGGATGACGTTCCCAGTTTGCATACAGATGGGTTCAGGCTCCAATGGTTGGAGAGCTTCCTCCTTCTGGTCTCGGGTTGGAAGGGCATTGCTCACAAACTCTTGTTTTCAACATGACTTATTAAGCTATACCCCGAATGCCAGGCTGCCCTGGTTGTTCCCATTCTGCAGCCGCACGCCAACTGCTTTGACATGCTTAACAGCTGAAATGATTTTTATGAATCACACTTCCCCACGCCAGCAGCACCAAGTGATGTGCAAGGCATGAGGCAATTACACATAGCTGGCAGCAAGGGCTGGGGCTCTACAGCATTTCGGTGACAGCCCATTTGTCCTCCTCCCTTCTCTCCCACCAGTGGATGTGACTCTGGACCCTGAGACGGCGCACCTTGAGCTCATCCTGTCCGAGGACCGCAAGAGTGTGCGGCGTGGGGGCAGGAAGCTGCTCCTGTTGTTATTTGACAGCCCCAAGAGGTTCAACTGTGCTCCAGTGGTGCTGGGGCTGCAGGCCTTCTTCTCGGGCCGCAGCTACTGGGAGGTGCAGGTGGGAGACAAGCCGGAGTGGGGCCTGGGGCTGTGCAAGGAGTCTGCCTGCCGGAAAGGCAACATCGTCTTCTCCCCCCAAAATGGCTACTGGGTGCTGCGGCTGCAGAACGGTGGCTAAGAGGCCCTTACCTGCCCCGTCTCCTGTCTGACCCCGAGCGTCAGGCCCCGGTGCATTGGTGTCTTCCTGGACTATGAGGCAGGAGAAATCTCCTTTTACAACGTGTCCGACCGCTCCCACCTTTACACCTTCACTGACAAGTTCTCGGGGAAACTCCGGCCTTTCTTCTACCTGGGCTCCCTTATGGGGGGCAAAAATGCAGAGCCCTTGGTGATCTCCTGGATGAGGGACACACAGGGGACCAGCTGTGTCGTCCTGTGACAGGGACAGGCAGAGCTGTGGTGGCACAACGAGCTGCTCAGATGAGCAGGAGGTGATGGCTGGCAGTTGCTATGTGCATAGCATGGAGTGGGGACCCAGCCAGGGACCATGCTGGGATTGTAGCACCTGTTGTCCACCAGCAGGTGCTCTACTGCTCATCCACAGGCTTCTGGTGGTGGGGGCCCACAGCCTGCTGCGTCGTGATGCTTTGGGTATGAATTGTGCTGACATGAGGCAATAAAGAGATGATCTGGCAAGCCCTGAGCAGTTAGCAGTGCATTTCTGTGGTGCATCCATCCCTGCTGGTTAACCCCAAGCCCTGGCTAATCTCGATGCTGAATTCTGGAACATGGAGAAAAGGCCCTTTTGCACTCACTGGCTTTTGAGGAGCAAGAAGCCCTGCTACTGTCAGCCCCAGAGGACCACGTGTATTGTCCAAAGAGTGCTGTGGCCCAGGGAGGACCTCCGCAGCAGTGTTCTCCCAGGTGGCAGCTCTCTGGTCCTTCAGCTCAGCTGCTGCATCAGCTGGTGCTGCTCACTGAAAGCACCCGGAGGCTGGAGGTGCTGCCCAGCAGCTATGCCCTGTGCTGTGGGGACAAAAATAATGAAGCATCTCAATTTAGTGACTGATTCAATGAAAATAAAATGAGATTTGATAAGGAACGGTCTCAAATGCTTGGTATGGTTTCTCTGGGGGTGTCTAGCTGGAGATTAGGAGGCTGCTAGTGAAAAATGGCACTGGATACAATTCTGCAATTCCTCTCAGCTGGTTTTTGGTGCTTATCTTTTTGAGTCCCACCCAGCTCCCCTTGGCTGCAGGATCTCTCTTTTGGGGCTGCATAGCAGAGAGGAGAGCACATCTACAAGAGGCTAGTCCCAGATCTGCCACATCCCAGGAAGGGCCTTGGTGGATTCTGCACCTCTTTTTGACCTTCAGGGGGATCTTAAAGGTAGAGTGTATGAAAAGCTATAGAAAGAATATGACTGTGAGGGCTTGGTAGAGGGCTGGAAGCTGAGGCAGCTGAGCACAGCCGGGGAAACCATTGTGTAGGGTGGCAGTTGGGAAGAGACCAGGCTGAGCATCACCTAGATGACAGGAGACGGTGACGTTGAAGCTCACCAGAAAGGAAGAGCAATGTCACTGCGGCGAGGTGCCAGATGAGGAACACTGCTGCAGGGCAGGAGGGATGAGCAGCTATTTCAGATGAAACAGGAGGAAACGCAATCAGACAGAGATCTTGCAAATGTGTAAGGGTGCAATGAGGGAACAAGTGAATGGCTGAGCAGAAAGGATGTGAGCTCACTCTGCCACAACGCCCAGCACGTTCCTAGAAGTCATGAGTCTGCATCTCCCTGGAAGGAGAGTGCATGCTGTTGTTTGCAATGGACTCTCACAGTGCATGGGCTGCTGGTGCTGGTGGCTGACCCTCAGTGAGGACCCCACAGCTGTGGGACTGCTGCTGGTGCTGTGAGGCCTGGGGAGCTGCAACCATGAGGGGCTGTGTAGGACTGAGTCCCTGCATTCCCTACATTCCAAGGCATGAAATATCTCCGAATATGCCGTGCAGTTTTCCATTTCATGGATTCTCTGCATCACCTGCAGTAAGAAACCACTCTGGGTTGACGCCTCTGTCCTGAGATGCCCAGACCAGATTGCCATGGGCAGAGAGAAAACTGGGAGTACTAGGGCCTGGCTTTTAGACACCCCTGCTGACTTAGTGCTACAGCTGTTTCTGAAGCTGCTTGCAGACTGGTTTTCTAAGTCATGGCAAGTTGAGCTTGCTCAAGTCCTCTGTGGAAGCACTTCTGCTTATAGAATCATGGAATCATCTCAATTGGAAAAGACCTTCAAGGTCACTAACAGTCAGCCTGACCTGCCCAGTGCCATCACTAAGCCATGTCCCTCAGTGCCACATCCACGCATCCCTTCAGCACCTCCCAGGGATGGGGACTCCTCCACTTCCCTGGGCAACTTATTCCAATGCCTGACCACCCTCTCTATGAGGAAAGTCTTCCTAATGTACAATCTAAATCTCTCCTGATGCAACTTGAGACAATTTCCTTGCATTTCCTTCCTTATGATCTGGCTCTGGCCCCCACAGAGCTCCTGCCCATCAAAGACCAGTCCTGCTCAACCCACCAGCCTCAGATATGTGGAAAGCATGGTCTGACCTGAGCAGTTGAGTCTTCCTGCAGCTTTTTCTCCCAAGAAAACAGCACCAAGCAGCCTGGTGAACCTCATGCTTGGGCATGGGTTATTTATTAATAAGAGGCAGATCTGTATGATCACAGTCACACCGTTTCCCTTTGATTTCTATATGATGAAGGAAGATGGACATATACATATGCTTGTATGTGTGTTCTGTGGGGACATTTTGGATTGAGAGTATCTTGCTGACATGTGCCTGCTTCTAGTGAAGGCCCCCTAAAGATGTCACGTCGCCAGAACGGATGCAGCTAGAGCTGTTTGATCATGGAGCCACTGTGCTGAGCAATCTGTGCATTAGTCACAGTGGCTTTGGGGCTGATAGGATTCTCAGCATTCATATTTACAGACCTGCAGTTCTAGAGATGAGTTCTCTCAAAAAACACCCCAATCTCCAGCTCTTTGTATGTCTTTCTACCTCAAAATGCCCGTGGAGATTAGAGCTTGGTTCCCATTTAGGCTTTCAAATGGTTTTCATAACAACTTTTATGAAACATATGGTAGACTTTCTTTTAAATAATACAGTTCAATATTACTCAAAGAAAACACGATGCTTTGTTGCATTTCCAGAACGCACCAGAGCACGAAAAGCACCGACTCTCAAGAAATGTACTGAACATTGCACAGCACATGTGGTAAATACCACGCTCTGTTTGCAGGATGAGCAAACAGAGCAGCAAATTCTTCAGCATCTTGCGAATTCTGAAACCACTGAGGCTGTCACTCTTGTCTGGGTCTGTCTGAGCCCAAGCAGAGCTTGGCCCTGATGATCCACTCCACTGTGGGCTGCATCCTGCCTTTGCTCTGAGCCATCTCGGTGCCAGGAACGCTGCTCCTGAGTTCTGCTGGCAGCTGTGGGCTGCGACCGCCTTCGCTGTGCTGGTGCAGACTCACACCCGTGTGCAGGGCCGTGGGTTAGCGGAGCGCTGCGCTCCTCGCGTGCACTGAGCTGTCACACGTGGGTGGGTGTAGAGAACGACATGAGCAATTCAGGACTCCCTGCAGGCTCCCAGAATAGTGGTGTGGGTTAGCTGAGGTTCGCAGAGTAGGTGTCTGCTGTGGGTGGCTCCAGCATGACCCAGGAGCTAAGGACGTTGGTGCATGCTGTTGTTTGCAATGGACTCACACAGTGCATGGGCTGGTGGTGCTGGTGGCTGACCCTCAGCGATGACCCCACAGCTGTGGGACTGCTCCTGGTGCTGTGAGGCCTGGGGAGCTGCAACCATGAGGGGCTGTGTAGGACTGAGTCCCTGCTGTCAGTCTCCTTGTCCTGGATAGGGGCTCCTGTCCCCTGCTCCCAGAGTGAGGGCAGCTGTTGGTGCCCAGCTTTGTGCCAGACTCAGCCTCTGGGTGAAGGAACAGGCTGCAGCACACAGGCAGGTTTGGCTGGCACACAGTAG
The DNA here is from genome assembly GCA_016647715.1 of Pavo muticus. Taxonomy (NCBI): domain Eukaryota; kingdom Metazoa; phylum Chordata; class Aves; order Galliformes; family Phasianidae; genus Pavo; species Pavo muticus. The sequence goes on from JACDJE010000240.1 coordinate 322,150, forward strand.
CCAAGGTTTTCTCTCATCCTTGAGGGTGTTGGAATGCTGCTAGGTAAGATCATGGAGCAGATCCTCCCAGAAGCTATGCTAAGGCACATGGAAGGCAGGGAAGTGATATAAGGCAGTTAGTATGGCTTCACCAAGGGCAGGTCCTGCCTGACCAACCTATGGATTTCTATGATGGCATAACTGCATCAATGGACAAGGGAAGTGTCACTGATGTCATCTATCCGAGCTTCGGTAAGGCCTTTGATATGGTCCACTACAACATCCTCCTCTCCTAATTGGAAAGATATGAATTTGGTGGGTGGACTTTTTGATGGAAGAGGAACTGCTTGCCAGACTGTACCCAGAGAGTGGTGGTCAATGGCTCAGTGTCTGGATGGAGATCAGTGACGAGTGGTGTCCCTCAGCGATCAGTGCTGGGACCAGTGCTCTTTAATATCTCCTTTGATGACATTGACAGCAGACTCAAGTGCACCCTGAGCAGTTCGTGGATGACACCAAGCTAGGCGGTGCTGCTGATGTACCCGAGGGATAAGATGCCAACCAGAGAGACCTGGACAGACTGAGGAGCATGTCTAGGAGAACCTCATGAAGTTCAACAAATGCAGTGCAACTGTACCTGGGTCACAGCAACCTCCACTATCAACAGAAGCTGAGGAACAAAAGGTAGAGCACAGCTCTTCCAGAATGGACCTGGGTTCTCCAGGACCCAAACAAATTGCTTGGAATGTGCTATGGGCACTGGAGGTCCAGGCACAGCAGAACTCAAACCTTCATTTCTCACACAACTGTGTGTGTCCAGAGCTCATCCCATCAGCCTCACTGCAGTCAGTTGGTGGGCTCCATCTTCATCAGCTACTTGGGTATGGGTCCGGCATAGTGGCTGGGGGGGATGTGCAGCACACTGCTTCAGATCTGTACAGAGATGGGCAGGTTTTGGTGGCACAGGGGAAAAACAACTGTTCTCTAGAGAGACATGCACTTGCTAAGCCTCATGTCCTAGCTAAATGAGTTTTACCAAAGAATTCTAAAAATCTGGCAGTGAAGCATGGTTTTTCCATTCTCAGCTCTGGGAATAGCTGATCCATTTTAGCTGCAGCCCCCAGAAATCTTCCCTTGAAACAATCAGCAGGTAACATTTGACTAAGCTGGTCTCCTAGGACCAGGTGACCACCTGGTGGATGAGGATGTGGATGTGATCTACCCAGATCACAAAGCCTTTAACTCCATCTCCCATAGCATTCTGCTGGGGAAGCTGCAGCCTGTGGCTGGGACAGATGTGCACTTCACTGGGAAAAAACACAGCTGGAGGGTCGGGCCCAGAGCGTGGTGGTGAATGGAGGTCCATGCAGCTGGTGGCCATCACCAGGGGTTGGTATTGGGGCTGAATCTGTTTAATATTTTTATTGATCTGGATGAGGGTACTGAGTGCACCCACAGTAAATTTGCAGACAACACCAAGCTGGGGGGAAGAGTCGATCTGTCTGAGGGTAGGAGGGCCCTACAGAGGGATCTGGACAGGCTGATCAATGGGCTGAGAGCAATGGGATGAGCTGCAACAAGACCAATGCCGGGTCCTGCACTTGGGTCACAACAGCCCCATGCAGCACTATGGGCTTGGGGCAGGGTGGCTGGAAGCTGCATGGAGGAAAACATTATGCACTGAGGGACATGGTTAGTGGGCATGGTGGGATGGGCTGAGGTTGGACTTTGATGATCCTAGTGGTCTTTTCCAACCTTAATGGCTATATGATTTCAACCCCTGAAGGCTGAATAGATGGCAATGGAATTTAATTGGCTGCCAGTAGTTATACACCAGCAGTAACTAAATAACTTAAAATGAGTGATCCAAACTACCTGCATCTGTGCTCCTCTCACATCTCCTCCTTGTTATTGTTCTTTTCTTNCAATGCTTTCTTTTTTTATTGTGTGTGTATAATACAGAAAACTCGTGTCTGATTTTACCTCGTGCTTCATTTTCAGGTTTAATTGATGTGAAATTTCTTTTTCTAAAATATCTCCTGTGTATAGAATTGCTTTACTTTTCTCCTTCTGCTGCTTTCTCAGTGCTCTGTGCATAGATCCCAAAGCCATGTTTCATGGCTGGTACGTTCTCATACCTTAGTTTGTGTAAATTAGGAGATACAGATATAAGGCCTTCTTCCCAACTTCTTTTCCTTCTTCTCAAGGAAAGGCCATAGGGTATCCATTGTTTGCCCTGTAACGTTTAAGCAGTAGAACAAACCACTCTTCCGTTTATCTGCTGTTGAACTGTTGGTGAGGTGATCCACACGTGAGAGCATGAAGGTGCTGAAAACACGGATGAACAGCATGATCCGTGCTTAAAGAGAACTTGGAGAAGCAGGTTATGTTTACCTACTGTGATCTAAGGAAATACGTTCCGTTCTCTTAAATGTATTTTGCTCCTTTTCCTCCAGGTAGCTCTCCGTATCTCTGCTCCTCCATTCTAGACATGAGAAGAACATTACGACTGCACCTCTGCCCTGCATAAGTCCATGAGAGGCTCAGATGAAAAGGCGTCCCTCTGCTGGCTTGCTCGAATGCTTGAAGGCGGTGAAGATCCACTCTGCGTGGCAAGGAGGCTGGTGAGGTTTGCAAGCGAAGATATAGGTATGTACTTTCTGTATTTCTTGGTTGGGATATTGTGTGAACTGTGATCTGCCGGTCTTTGGATTTCCAAAGATGAGTACTTGGAAAAAAGCAAATAAATCCCCAAACAAATACTCCGTGCGCAACAGGTAGGAAGTACTGAAATGGTTCATGTCCAACAAAAACACAGTATATGCAGACAGAAGCCTACATTTGATGTCCTTGTGGTGACAGCTGCAGGAGGAACAAAGATTTTTGAGGTTAGGTTTTGACTGTGTGTAGATATCTATTCTTTCAATTCTAGGCATGGTTGTAGATCACCTTGTGTCACAGAGAATGCGTGTGGCAGGAATGCCTGGGTTTTTTGTTTGTTCCATTGTTTTAATGACTGTGGAAGCCAAAAGCCTACCATGACATGCAAAATTGGGTCAGTAGTTGTAAGGCATGAGGGAATGTCACAGCTGAGTGGTGGATTGGCTCCTCTCTGAGGCTGGGGGCAGGCCCTGCTCCTCACAGCAAACCCCGCTCCCCTCCAAACACAGCACCAAGCCGAGCAACCCCTGGGCAGGTGGGACAGGGACAGTTAGCACATCCCAGGGCTGCGGACGTGCAAGATGATCAAGGCCAGGTCTCCCTTGCGCGGGGGAGCCTATCGCTGGGCCCAGCGCTCCAGCTGCAGCCTCCCCAGAGCTGAGCAGAGGGGCAGGATCACCGCCCTTTGCCCAGTGGCAGCATGCTGGCACCTCGTGCAGCCCAGGACAGCAGTCACCTTTGCAGGCAGCGCTCCTTGCTGGTTCAGCCGAGTGTCCGGCAGGACTCCCGGGTCCTGTCCAGCTGGGTGGCCCCGGCTGTGGTGTGGNTTGCTTAATTTGCAAAACATAAGATAGGGAAGCTTGTGAGGTTTTGCCAACTTAGTAAAGCTGGCATAGAATCATAGAATCATAGAATGGCCTGGGTTGAAAAGGACCACAATGACCATCTAGTTTCAACCCCCTGCTCTGTGCAGGGTCTCCAACCACCAGAGCAGGCTGCCCAGAGCCACATCCAGCCTGGCCTTGAATGCCTCCAGGGATGGGGCATCCACAACATCCTTGGGCAAAAAATGATGTAATCACAATTATAATTTCAGCTATGGTCAACACAAACTGAACAAAGACAGAGATTTCTTACAAAAATATTTATTTCTTAATGTTCAAATTAAATATTAGATCAAAAATCCAATTCATTAAATACAGAAAATATAATGCAAGCATGACTCTTAATATAAAAATATATATCTATTAAATAATCTTCCTATTTGGTTGGAGTGGCATTATTTCACCTGCTCCCTTCCATTATAAACAATTAAATACATAAATAGTAAAGCAGATTCTGGGACATTTTCAGTCTCTTGGTTAGCTCTCAATGTCACAGCTGCGTTTCTGGCAGGGCCTGCAACTGGCCATAGCTTGCTCATGCCATCCTGGTGCATCAGTTCAGTTCCAGCTTGTTCATGTAGTCCTGCACCCAGTCGTTCTCGGGGTTGGCACAGACCTCACGGCCCTTCCTGGTAATGAACCTGCAGGGAGCAGCCAGGTGAGATCCCATGGGAAAGCCCTGCGTGGAGGTGACCCCTTCTTCTCCACTCCACACCCCCTCCTGCTGATAGTCGGCACAATCTGGGCACGTGGTGCTGACCACATGGGCAGCAGAGCCCTGGGGCAGGACCAGTGTGAGCCCCACCAGCATCCCCTTGCACCTGTTGGCTCCACATCCATTCTATCCCCCCAGAAAGGAGCTGTTCCCCTCCCAGCTCCAAAATGCAGAGGAATCCCCAGCCCAAAGGCAGAGCCCCCTGACCAGGAGGACACTTACACAACACCAGCATGAGGGCACTGGCTGTTGGTCTCGTAGTAGTCTGCCACAAAGTTGAAGGGCATCTGCCGGGAGATGTAGGTGAAGCAGCAGGAGGTCGGCGGGTCGGAACCCACTGCAAAGGCAAAGGCAGCTGTGAGCAGGGGTGTGGGGCAGGGAGAAGTGGCAGGGAGCTGGGAGCAGAGCCCTCATGGGTCAGGGAAGGGAGCCATGGTAGAAGGGCTGGCAGGGAAGATCCTGTCCCAGCAGCAGTGTCTCCCTTGTCCCCATTTGGAGAGGTCTGGAGAACCAGGACCTACCTGGTGCAGCAGAGGTCTGGTAGCAGATGGCGATGAGGAGGACAGCGAGGGCAGCCACGGAGACCTTCATGTCAGCTGGGAGTGGTGGCAGGAGCTGGAGAGTGCAAGTGGAGCTCGGAGGTCTCTTTTCGCTGTGATGCTGAGACATTCAGCAACTGCCCAATTTATAGGGTGCGCAGCTCCGGGCAGCTGCTTGCGTAGAGCGGTGGAATTTCCCCCTGAGAAAGGGCTGATCGCAGCATGGTCTCATGATGGAACAATGTGGTGGCCACAGCCTCCCCAATGGCACAGGATATGAAACAATCACCGTATCTATTTTTGCTTCTCTCATGCATCTCCCTTTAGTAAGAAGTTCCGCTTTGGAGGTCCCTGTATTTGTCAACAGGCCTGTGTTACCCAACCTGCACGAGCTGCTTAGAGATGACAGTGCATCCTTGCAGGAGCTGCACACATGATGAACACAAAGCTTAGAGAAAAGGGGGCTGAGGTCTCTTCTGCTTCCCTCTCACATCTGCACAGCCCCCACTGACCCAGCAGCACGACATGGGGCTGCCAGCTGCAGGCTTCTGGAGGTGTCTGCCTCATCCATGTCCCATGAGAGTCTCAGAGTCACAGAATTGTAGGGTTCGGAAGGGACCTCTGGGGATCATAAAGTCCAACCCCTGCTTAAGCAGCTTCCCTAATGTAGGGAAGAAGACCTTAAATGTCCAAATTAGATTAGACACTTGAATGCCAGTGACTCCTGGTAGGTGAGGTGCAGCTGGTCATTGCTGGGCACAAAGATGTGCAGAGCCAAATGGAGCACAGGAATGCTGACTGTGACTCTGCAGGTACAGTGGAGAGAGCTCCAGGGGCAGAGTGAAGAAGACACTGCTCCTTAAGACCAGGAGCTCTGAAGATGGATGTTTTCCAAATCTCACTCCAACACAGGTTGGAGTGGGAAGGGAGGAGTGCAGTCCTGAGAAGAGGCTTGTCCTCCAAGCAAAGGGAGGTCCCAGACATGAGCAGAGAAGTTCCAAAGAATGCTCACCCCCAAGGGGTCACTGGAGCCTACCTCACAGGCACCCCTCAGCCCCAACAGCGTCAGAGAATTACAGGGGTTGGAACCTCAAGAGATCATCAAGTCCAACCCCCTTGCTATAGCAAGTACCCTACAGCAGGTCGCACAGGCTCCGGAAGGTGTCCAGACAGGTCTTGAATATCTCCATAGAAGGAGATTCCACCACCTCCCTGGGCAACCTGTTCCAGTGCTCCGTCACCCTCACCATAAAGAAGTTCTTTTGCATGTTTGTATGGAACTTCCTACATTCAGGTTTTAGGCCATCACTCCTTGTCTCATCGCTACACAGTACTGAGGAGAGTCTGGCCTCATCCATTTGCCTTTCACCTCCCTGATAAACATTGATCAGATCTCCTCTCAGTCTTCTTTTCCCCAGGCTAAACAGACTCAGGTTACTCAGCCTTTCCTCATACGAGAGATGCTCCAGGCCCTTCATCATCTTTGTGGCCCTCTGCTGAACTCCTTCTAGGAGATCCCTGTTTGTTTTAAACTGGGGAGCCCAGAACTGGACACACTATTCTAAATGTGGCCTCACCAGGGCAGAGCAGAGGGGGAGGATCACCTCCTTCAACCTGCTGGTCACACTCTTTTTGACATACCCTAGGACACCACTGGCCTTCTTGGCCACAAGGACACACTGCTGGCTCATGGCCAACCTGTTTTCCACCAGGCCCCCCAGCTCTCTGCAGAGCTTTCCAGCAGGTCATCCCCTGATCTGTACTGATGCATGCAGTTATTCCTTCCCGGGTGCAAGACTCTACTCTTGCTGTTGTTAAACCTCATCAGGTTCCTCCCTTCCCAGCTCTCCAGTTTGCCCAGGTCATGTTGAATGGGAGCACAGCCTTGTGATGTGTCACTGCTTGTCCCTGTGCTCAGCCCCCAAAAGCTGGAGGATGAGGAGAGGGCATTCCTCTGCAGCCCGGCAGGCGGCGGGGAGCCGGTGCTCAGCCAGCTGGACCAGGAGCCAGCTCTGAGTTCTTCTTGGCTCTTCTCTCTTGTTGCTCAGGGAATACAGCTTGCAGACATACGTAAGAGCATGGTTTGCCTCTGAGCTGTTCCCTGTGACTGGAACTTCAAGCATTCCTGGGTCGTGTCTTGAGATTTGCCACCTACGGCCATCTGGTCCTGTCCTGCTCCCAGAGGTGCGTGACGTAGGCAGGGCAGGTGGGAGAAATGGTGGGGAAGTGTTCCGATAAGAGATCTCATTAACACAGAAAAAATTGTTCATTGAATCAAAGTGTCATAAAATGGTTGTGATTGGAAGGGACATCACAGCCCCCCCAGCCCCATTTCTGCCATGGGCTGGGTGACCCTCAGTTCAGGCTGCCCAGGGCCCATCATGGCCTGGGGCACCTCCAGGGATGGGGCACCCACAGCTCTGGGCAGCAGTGCCAGCACTGCACCGCCTCTGGGTGAAGAATTTCCTCCTCACATCTGACCTAAATCTCCCTTCTTCTAGTTTAAAGCCGTTTCCCCTCATCCTATCACTATCAGACCATATAAGCTGTTGCTGGAACTAGATGATCTTTGAGGTTCATTCCAATCCAAGTCATTCTACAGTTCTGTGAGTCTATGGTTCTATGATTCCATGACTGTTACAGAGCCCAGGAAGAGGCCAAAATTTTTCCACTGCTGAAAGCCAAAAAATAATGACAAATGTGGGGTATTCACTTCCTAAGAGTCTGTTTTTTTCCCCAGAAATCTGTCAGAACCACCACCCTGCCAGATACTTGTGTGCTGGAGAGAGGTGGGAGGCTGTAGTCATACCAGCCATGCCCTGAGATTTTGTAACATGTGCCTAAAAAATGTGTCCTCGCCCATACCCCCACAACCCCATTATGATGAGATGAGAAAGTCATTTATTCTTGCTCTTCCCCTTTTGGGAAGACAAGAAGCCATGGGGGTGTCTGGGACCTGGTGATGCTCTGGGTTGGAGGGATGGCTGTGGAAGGGTGGCCAAGGTGGGCTGGAGCTCCTTAGGGGAAATTGGGTTCGTGTAGGAGATATCGTGGTGGCAAATGATGTTTTCCCACTCTGGCTCCATCTGGTTTCGGTGCTCCCACCACCGGCAGGCAATGCTTGGAGTCAGCAGGACGGGCTGGCTGAAGCAATCTGTGGTGTAGCATTAATTTGCATGCATAACGCTGCGTGTTGGAGCTTGTCTGCCGGCGCACGGAACTACCGGGAGAAAGTGCTAAGTAAAGCAAAGGCCCCAGATAAATTTACTCACAATAGAAGTAGGGAAATTCTTAATATGACAGATGAAAGAGGAACACTGCAAATGAGGCTGATGTAAGCTGCCGTTTTTAGCAGTTTTTAATGCTGAGCGGTTGGCATTCATTTGGAGAAGGAAGTGTTACTATTGTCCTGAGTTCAGAAACTGCCCCCAGCACAGCCTGCAGCAGTTTCCATCTTGCCTTGCTCGGGGCTCGCCTGCAGATGGCTTTCCTAAAGCATCCAGAGATTCTTTCCCTCCCTATTCTTGGCGTTTCTGGAGAAATACTGGAATTTTCAAGATGAGGTCATGTCCTGCAGCCCACTGCGGTGGGAACCTCTGGTGAGTGAAGCAGCACTGCGAGGGGTGAGGGCTGTGCGGCGCCCCAGGCGTTGCATTTCCCCTAAATCGTGCTGTGGTGGGAATCCCAACCTGTGCCAGCCGTGCAGACAGGATTCAGCAAGCTGCCGGTGCTGATAAGAGGCTGTATCTCATCGCAGGATCGGCCTCCTTCCAGCAGGAGCAGTTTCTGGAAAAATGCTCTGGGGAAAACTAATGCTTCCCTATGCATGCCTCAGATTTTTCCTGGACTTTGTTTTGAAATAAAGCAAACAAAAGAGGATTAAATGTAAGGTATTTCAAACCAAATTAGAATGTAATAAAAAAATCCACCTCGCTTCGGCCTCTTCTTGGTCCTTGGCATGAAAGCCAAAGAAAGAAACAGGGAAGACAGAGCTGCAGTGCCTTTGGAGCCTTAGGACATGCATCACTCAGACTTACAGGAAGATTTCTGCCTCAGGAAGAGCGGGCAGAAAATCCAGAGCTCTGCTAAGGTCAGAAGTAAAGGCAGGTTATCAACGAACCCACTGGGCTTTGTGTGCTCAGCATCAGCAAGCAAAGAGGAGAAGAAAGCCACACAGTTGCATGAAGCCATCCTGCAGCCCAGCTCTCCCTGAGGCTCTGGGGTTGGGGTGCTGTGTGATGGCTGAGCTGAGCTCCAGGACCCCCGGGGTCCCTGGGACCGCTGTGCCAGGAGAAGTGCACACTGCAGCATCCTTCCCCATAATCCTCCTTGGTGAATAATTGTAGCTTTCATTTATGGCTGTCCCTGCACCCAAACAAACCTCATGCCCATGTCTGGGTGGGGCCAAAACAATAAAAGCAGCTCCATTCCAGGAACAGGGAAAGCTTGAGAGAGAGAGATTGGCTGGAAACTGCTTGAGCTGCAGGAGCCTCCTGATGGTGGAGAGCCCTAGGGTGGAGCAGGCAACAGACACAGGGCAGAGAACTGAGAGCTGGAGACAAAAGTGGGTGCGGGGCAGCGGGATGAGCTGCGGGGAGCAGCCGGGCTGAGCTGCTGGCTGTGGGTGCAGCTCAGAGCTGGGGGCTGCAGCACAGGAGGTTTGTGCTAATGACACCAGCATCAGCTGTGGTTGCAGCAGCTCCTTCCAGGGCCTCCTCCTCCCTCTAGCTCAGCCCGGCCAAATTCAACAGCGATAAACGATGGCTCCTTTCTTTCCACTGAGCATCTCAGTGCTTCCACACCGAGGGCACGCTCCGTGCTGCGCTGCATTTCCGCTGCACCTCCCCAGTGCCAAGCAGAACGGCACTGCGCGAGCCCCTGCCCCGCAGCTCGGTCACTGCAGGAGGTGTGAAGTTCCATGAGCAAAGCTGGTGTTAGCCACAGAGCTCCCAGCCACAGCCCCTCTGTGCTGGAAACGCAGAGCAGAGCGCAGCCAGCAGCTGGTGCGGTGGCTGCGATTTCCCCGTGCACATTTATCACGTGAGTTGCAAGCAGAAGGGAACAGAAAGCCTCCGCTGCCGGTTTCTGCACGCTTTATTTCCATGGCAAAAACTGAATTTCGATGTTGCTCTGCGGCAGTTCATCCTAAGGCTGGAGCTCCTGCTGTTCTGCTGTCCACCTCTGCATGGATCTGCTCTGCTCCATCGGGAAGCCAGAGCCCTGCCCTGCCCACTCTGAGCCTAGCAGAGCCCCATACCTTCCCGATACCTGTGTGAGCTCCTAAGGAGGCTTTGGCTAATTAAAAGTGTGTCCTCAGCTTTGCTGGGGGTGCATCAGCCGCAGGGTGAGCTGCAGCCTGCTGCACACACTGAAATCCCAAATTCACTGTAGGGTGTGAACATGCAGGAAAGCGGATTGCAGCAGGGATCCTCATGTGAGCACATCCTCACCTGTGCTGGGGACCTTCTGTACCTCATGCCTGGGGTGCATCAATGGGGCCCTGCAGTCTGTGGTGGCCCATGGCTGTTAGGGTGGCTGTGGGCAGGCAGAGCCTGAGAGCCCACGGGAGGAGGAGGCTGTGGATGAAGGCAGAGCAGCAGAGGTTGGTTTGAATTCAGCCAGGCTCTGACTGTAGCATCCTCACAGGCAAAGTGCAGCGGGCAGTGGTGTGGGCTGACAGCCAGCTGCATGCTCGGCTCCCACTGGTGTCACCACAGGGGCAGCCCTTTGGCCAACCCTGTTCCATGTTCTGACGACCCGGACACAGGGACAGCGTGCACCCCGGGCAGTTCTGCAGACAGCACAGAGCTGGGAGGAGCAGTGGTACACCAGTGCTGCCATGCAGAGAGAGCTGGGCAGGCTGAGAATGGGGTGGCAGAACCTCACGCAGCTCAGCAGTGCAAAGTGCTGCCCCTGCGGGGGGACAACACCAACCCAGGACATGCAGGGGGATCCCAGCCCCACTGCTCCCCACTGGGCACTGAGCGGTGCAGGCCCACGGTGCCCCTCACGCTGCCGTGCAGCAAACCCTGACAAACACCCGGCACAACAGCAGCACGAGCACTCCTCGGGCTTGGTTTTCTTCCAGAGTTGTGTAATCTTAACCAAACATTGCTTCTTTTGCTATCCAGACTCACAGGGAAAATCCCTCCTGTAATTATGATGAATAGAACTCTTCTTTGTGGTCATGCCACTTGGCACAGTCGAGTTTCCTTTTGAGCTGATAAAAACGAAAACGAATGCTGACTCAGAGCTTAGTATCCCAGCATTCTTGGCTGCAGTGTGAACTATATCCCATTCTTTCTGCCTTTGTTTTTTTTTTTTACAATTTCACTTTCGTGACATCCTGTCGTCATCCTGGAATTTCCACTGGATCGTCTCCCTGCTGATTCCATGACTCCCTATTAAAAGGGATCTGCATCCAGCTGCTGCAGACTGCCCTGCATCTGCCCGAGCTCCTGGTCCTGCTCCGACAGCCCTCATCCAACAGGAAGATGAAGCTCTCTGCAGTTGTTCTTGCTCTTCTCCTCATTGCATCCTCCTGCTCCCCAGCCTCCTCTGCCCCAGGTGAGTCCTGCTCCGTGTTTGAGAAGGAAGAACAGCTCTGAGCTTTCATTGTCATTTCTCCTCTGAGGCAGAGAGCAGGGAATTTTTCAGCCTCCCTGCACTCTGCACTTAGATCAGCTCTGTGTAGGAGCCCCCAGACTGGAAAATCATCCATCCATCCATCCATCCATCTGTCCGTCTGTCCGTCTGTCTGTCCATTTGTTCATTCATCCATCCACCATTCTGAGTTTGGGATCCTTGCTCCTGGTCATAGCATAGGGACTCCAGTCTCTGCCCTGGAACTGAGTAGGACTCTCCCTCGTGTTTCCTTCCCTGGCTCCATTGAACCAGGTGATCTCCAATGCATCTTTCAACCTTAATTATCCCCTAGTTCTCTGCTTCCTCCTCCCAGCAAGGCTCCCTGAGCCCACCCCGCACTCATGCTCTCTCTCTCTGCCTCTTCCAGTGGGACCCGACGTCCCGACCTGCTGCACCACTTACATAAAACACAGCATCCCACGGAGACTGATCCGGAGTCACTACAGCACCAGCACCAGCTGCTCACAGCCAGCCATCATGTAGGTACCGATATGGATCTGCTGTGGGTGTGTGGGATCAGCTGGGGGCTGCGGGTCAGAGAGCACACGGTGTGCTTCTGCAAGGCAGGGGGAACCAAGGGGAAAGGGCTGGCACGGGGACAGTCGGGATGTTCCTGCAAGGGATGTTCCTGCAAGGGGTGGCCAGGGATGCTCTTGTGGGGACTCCTGGGGGTGTTCCTACAGGAGCTGATGTGGGAGAAGGATGGGAGAGGGGGAATTGTGGGGAACACAGCATCAGCTTGGGGATGGTGGAGAACCTCTTGTGAACCCCAAACACGGGCTGCTGCTCTGAGCAGTGATCTCAATGCCTCACCCCTGTCCCACAGCTTCATCACAAAGAAGGAGCGCACAGTCTGCGCCAACCCCAGAGACCCCTGGGTGCAGAGCTACCTGCGGAGCGCCAAGCGGGACTGAGCAGAGCCAGGCGGGATGGGACACTGCTGCCACGCCAGCCACGTCAGCACGAGCTCCTGACATGGAGCATGGCTTCAGGATGGCTGCATAAGCCCACGTCGCCTACTTGCAGCTCCCAGGGACTGCAGGATGGGGACCGCAGACATCTCATGTCGGGTGCTGTTTGCACAGCCCGCTCTGCAGCTCCAGCACATAGCTTGACACCTTTGCCTGCAGACTAGAAAGGCCCATGGCACATCTATTGTTCTTAAGTTATTTAAAATTATTTAAGAAATTACCATAAGAGACAGGCAGTATTCTCAACTCTGGATCATATTTATGGGAGAGTGGCAGGGATGGTATTTAAGGGAGGGTGGCTCGGAGTCTCATCTTCAGGGGATGGGTGGCTCTGGCTCACTTGTATGAATGTGCTGTGGAGAATAAAGAATGTGGATAAAACCTCTGTTTTTTTTCCTTGATGTCCTTTACACCATCACAGAGACAAACCCTCACCGCTGAGCCCATCAGCACGCCCTACACGGCATGTGATGATGGGAAGTGGTTTGAGATAAGCCCATGAAGTTTCCACTCTACAGACATATGAATATCCTCTGACTCTGTTTCCCCACCACATCCCCTATGAACCAGACAAGGAGGGGCTCCCCATGCACCCCACCTCAATGCCTGGCTCCTCAGTGGGCGCTGTGTGCATGATGGGATGGGGACAGGCACATTGCAAGGGGCACAAACAGAGAGAGCTGCTGCAGGGCTGCAGATGGGAGCCAGCCCTGCTTTACCTCCAGGACCAGGCACAGGGCACACGGGCGGCTCATGGGTGGCTTTGCAATAGGAGCAAGCAGGTTGCAAGGGACCATGCTTGTGTCACGCTCAGCACACTGAGGTGCTCCCAAGCTGCTCTGTGTCTGCACAACATCTGTTCTGTTCAGTCAGCATTTCTTCTCCCTAATGCAAAACACATTTCTCCTATTGTTTAGTATTTTTAAACCACAGTTTATTGCTCAGACTTGGCAGCTCCAGGGCTGGGAAAGCACCTTGCAGCTGCCTCATGATTTCCCTCCAGCTCTGTGTTTTCCCGGCAGCAGCGCTGACTGCAGGCAGGAAGGCTGCAGGGCCCCGAGGAGCAGCAGGATGGCTCCCATCTGCCGAGCTGGGGGAATGGGGAAAGGCCTGGGCTCTGCTCAGCCCTGTCATGGTCCCAGCACTGCACTGAGGGCACAGCAGAGAGGGCAACTCTCAACACGGCTGGGTGGGTCAGCACGCCTGCAAAAAGTTTGTCCTGTGCTGGGGCCCATGTCCCCTTGAGCTGGGGATAATCATGGGGGAGAGACAGTCTGCTGGAAGGGCTGTCTTGAACTGGGATCATAGAATCAGTAAGGTTGGAAAAGACCTCTAAGATCACCAAATCCAACCCCAGACCACCCCCACCATGCCCATAACCACGGCCCTCAGTGCCACATCCCCACAGCTCTGGAAAACCTCCAGGCACGATGACAGTTCCCTGGACAGCTGTGCCACTGCAGCACCGCTCTTTTGGAGAAGAAATTTTTCCTAATATCCAACCTGAACCTCCCCTGGTGGCACCGTGAGGCCACCATCTCTCTATCGCTGTTACCTGGGAGCAGAGGCCCACTTCCCCTCACCACCACCTCCTTTCAGCCAGTTGTAGGGAGCAGTGAGGTCTCCCCTGAGCCTCCTCTGCTCCACACTGACCCATCCCGGCTCCCTCAGCCTTCTTGGCCACCTGGGCACGCTGCTGGCCCATGGTCAGTGCCTGTCAACTCACATCCCCACGTCCTTTTCCTCCATGCATCTTTCCAGCCACCCTGCCCCAAGCCCATAGTGCTGCATGGGGCTGTTGTGACCCAAGTGCAGGACACAGCACTTGGTCTTGTTGCAGCTCATCACATTGCCCTCAGCCCATTGATCAGCCTGTCCAGATCCCTCTGTAGGGCCTTCCTACCCTCAGACAGATCAACTCTTCTCCCCAGCTTGGTGTTGTCTGCAAACTTACTGTGGGTGCACCCCACCTTCATCCAGAAATAGAGCAGATGGGGCCGAGAGCTGTGGGGCTGTGGATCTGCTGAACCCATAGGGCATCCCAACTTGCACTCAGCACCTTTTACATGGAGAAGCAGAGCCTGGTGCAGGAGGGGGCCTGTGGGAACCCACATAGACCCTGCCCCTGAGCAGTGGAGGAGAACAAAGGATGGCTGTGGTGGTGCTGGTGGCTGTGGGTTGGGGTTCTGCCCAGGCCCAGCAAAGAGGAGGAACCTGGTACAGAGCTGGCTGCTCTTGGGGCAGTCCCTGGCCAGCAGCCCACGCAGCCACAGGAATTTCCGACAGCCTCTGCTTTCATTTTCCTGATTGGAGCTGCTGGAGCTGCATCTCACCAGCCCACACTAGGACTCCCCCTAGGGAGCCGAGACAGTTGGGAGCAGGGGGAAATGTGAGGGGGGGCTTTGACATCATGGGGTGCTGCTGGGGACCTGGCAGCTGCCTGCTGGCTCAGGGCAGGGCAGAGATGCCACCGTGCCCAAGAGGTGCAGCAGCTGCTCACAGTGCCTTGAGTCTCAGCACAGCACCAGGCCCTCGGAGCTTACACAGCTGTTCCTTGTTTCCGATGACATTCTTTGGGTGAGACAGAGAGAAGCCCAAACAAACGCACTATTCCTGCACTGTGTGGTCAGCTAAGATTCAGTTATCTGTTCTGTTGGAATGCTTTAAAAGTAAACAGAAAACCACCCAAAGAGCCGAAGAACCTCACTTTTGGGGAGCTTGAACCACATTTGGCTGTCCCCTTTATGCCAGTGAAGCTCAAAAGAGCCCTGGTTCACCAGTGTGCAGCCCCCAGGCAGCCTTTTCCCCTCATGTTTTTCTTAACCCCATTCTGTGTCTCTCCCTTCATCAGCCCCGGGGGCTGCTCGCCCTCACTGCCCTCACCACAAGGACTGGGGACGTGGTTACTTCTGGGAAGCCCTGCTGTATTAGGGCAAGCGCATCCTGCCACAGCCTCTTCTTGCAGCTCTTTTTCAGCTGTTGGTTTAACCTGACCTTACAGCTCAGTGTTTCTGAGTTTTGCCTTTCTGACCTATGTGATGCTGGAGGCACGGCCATATGCTGGTGGCTCAACATCACTGATGAAACCTTCCTCCTAAACCTCCTAAAATGGGGGTTTACAGCATCCATTGCTGCTTCTTGGCCTGGCCTGGGACACCTCCAGAGATGGAGCATCCACAGCTCTGGGCAGTGCCAGGGCCTCAGTGCTCTCTGCATGAAGCATTTCTCCCTCAAATCTGACCCCTTTTAGTGTGCCAACAGGAAGGAAAACCCGGTGCCCAGCTCCTCCAGGAACTTTAGAGCAGCTCATGAGGAAGCGCAGCAGAACAGGCTGCTCCTTGATCAGGGAGGGCTGTGGAAAGGGAGTGATGAGTGAGGGGAGGGCAGGGGGCAATCCCAGCATCTGCACAGCACTGCAGCACTGCTCAGTTTGGGGACGCTGCTTGCTGCGACGTACCAGGGATCAGTTGTTGCAGCAGCAGCAGCAGGTCAGGCCACATCATTTCGTTTTCTATCCACAAAGATATCAGAAAGTTTTAATGCAAAACTGTAGCCTGACAGAGTGTTTCTGGTGGTTTGGTTCGCTGTGCTTTTTCAAAGCAGATTCAGGCTTCCTTCACAAAGCAGCTGCAGCAGAAGATGGGTGCACGTCATCTGCAGCAAAACACTGAGTGAGCACAGCCAAGGTGGAGCCCTGCTCCTGCGTGACTGCCACAGAGCCCCATGGCAAACCCCCAGTGGGATGTGGCCTCAGTCCCTGATGTGATGGGATGAGGGTGGGGGAGGGCTGGCGCAGAGCCCTGGACGGTGCTGGGAGCTTGGCATGCAGCAAGGATGGGTTTTAGGGATAAGGAGGGTGAGGGATTCCCAGCTGGGAAGTGGTGTCTATCCCTGCCTGTCCAAGAAGCCCTCCCAGCCCTTTTGGCCCAGGAGCAGCATGGGGTGGGCAGGTGCTGAGCTATGCAGCAGGACGGTCCCACAGAGCCTACTCAGCACCCTGTCCTCCCTGGGGGCTGGTGGGAGGGGATGCAGCCAGAGCTTAGACACAGAGATTGAAACGTTTATTCTTTGGGACCAGCAAGACACAGCGTTTTGAGCACAAGTGTGGTTCCAGAATGAGCATCCCATAAATATCCAGTGTACTATTTCCTCCCATAAGGAAGGATCTCCTTCACAGCATCTCATTCACAGCAGCACGGCGAGATGCAGCCAGCTGGCCTGGATGTCACACAGCACTCACACCTCGTTTTGACAGACCGCTTCCCACGGGTGGCTCTTAGGGTAAGATCCCCTCCCTCTCCAGCAGCAGAGGCACAGGAGGGGATTGCATTTGCACAGCAGCCTGCGCCAAGCAGACCTGCAAGGCCAAGAGGTGCATCCCCAGCATCGCAGCTGCATGGTAGGGTGGCTAAATTGTATAGTATAGATGATGCTGTTGCAAGACAAAAGGAAGCTCAGGGGCCCTGGGGTGTCTGTTGGCCCTGGTGCTCAGCAGTGGGGTTTCTAGGTCCACGCCATGACTTTGCTGCATGGACTCTCAGGGCTCTCCAGAGCAGACACCTCAGGTCCCGGCGCTCACTGCAGCTCCAGGAAGTTGATGTATTCCTTCACCCACCGGGCATCAGGGTTCGCGCAGACCTGCCGCCCCTTCCTGGTGGTGAACCTGGGGAGCCAGGCAGGGAGGTGTCAGACCCAGAGTCAGCTGTCAGCACCTTCTGAGCACCCACCGTCCTGTTCTGTGACCAGCATTGGATCCCATAGGGGTCACTTACCCTCCCACAAACCCCCAAGCTCCAGAGGACCCCAGGTAGCATGGAGAGCTCAAGGACCGTGGGAGAACCTGTGTTCTTCGTGCTGGCTTCATGGGGACATCCTTCCCACGCCTTATCCCAAGCACCAGGGTGGGCTCATTTCTCAGCTGAAGCCCACGTTGCATGTGAGACCTGTGGTGGCTGCCCCTTCCCCTGGCTCCAGGCACAGTCCCTCACATCACCAGCCCCTTGTTCCCAGTGAATGGCAATTCTCCCCTTGAGCCCAGAGCTGGATCCGGTACTTACACAACTGCTGCCTGTGGGCATTTGCTGCTGGTGTAGAAATACTCCTTCACATGATTCTGGGGCAGCTTCCGTACGGTATAGCTGAAGCAGCACACAGTTGTGTCAGCCCCAACTGGAAGAGAAGAAGGCTGACATGAGTCCACCATGAGTCCACCACAAAGTGATGCCCACAGCAGCATGGACAGTCATTCCTTAGGCAGCTACTCTCATCCAATTTCCTCATAAAGTCAGCAAGAAATGAGTATGAGCACCAAAGTGTAATGGAGGTCACTGCTGGGGGTGTCCTGTTAGAGCTTTTGCAGTCCTCTCTTCCTCAGTGCTGGTGACAAAAGTCCCCTCACTCATCCTAGGAGCAGCCCTAAAGCCCAGCAACAACACTGGAGGTGTGAATCCTGAAAACTTCAATGCTGGCAAGATAAAATTTATCATTGTCTCCCCGGGAAAAAAGGAGAAAGAAAGGAAAACCTGTCCAAAGAAAGCATGAAAAGCTTCTAACCTTTGAAACTTGCCTTTTCCATCTCTGCTTCAATATGACTGCCTGCCAAAGTGAAAAACCCCCACCCCAGGAGAGCAGAGAGGAGCAATGAGAGATGATGTACTCACATGGAGATGAAGAGGCCTGAGGGAAGAGGGCAGCAACCAGGAGGATGGAGAGGGGCACAGCTACGGCGGTCATCATGGACAGAGGTGAGCTGCAGAGGCAGGAGCAGAGCAGAGTCCTCCCGGGCGTGGTGTGGAGTGGTGGGGATGCTCCTCGCCTTTTATTGGGCACTCAGATTTCAAGGGGAAATTTTGGAGTTTCCAAAGTGTAACTGATGTCACGGCACCTTTGCCTCAGAAAGACTGAGAAAAAAAAAGAAAAAAAAGGAAGCAACAGGTTTAGGAAATACCAAAATAGCCGTTGTGTGAGGTGGGGTAAGTCTGAACAAATCAGCACCCAACCAAGGGCAGTGCTGACCAAGACAGGATGTGAAGCAGCCTTTGAGCAGCGGGTTCACACTTACATCCACCAAGATGACAGCAATCCCCAGCGTCTCAGCACAGGACCAGGAGCATGCCAACTCCATCTCACTGCTAAGGTCCTAAGGTCAGAGGCGCTCAGTCCTTCAAAATGGTTTGGGAGCAGCCAGGGGGCCCTGGGTTCCATGGTGGGTCTGGGCACAGCCAAGAAGGTCTTTCCCTGGGAAGCCCACCTAGGTGCTCTGAGTATCATCTTGTCCCCGAGATGTGGAGCCAACACGGCACAGGGTGGGATGCAGGGGGCAGAACCTGGAGCTGCTCTTGTGCCAGAACCAGGACCTATGTGCACACATACGGTCACGGGGCTCATTGCCACGGGGTGATGGGCTCCCCAGGATGTGCAGGGAGCGTTTCCCCTTTCTTACCTCCTCTTCTCTTCAGCAGCACCACGTTTGCCAGCTCACGGCTGTGGTTGCTCAGGATACAGTCATGCTCAGCTCACAAGGCACCACGAGCTCCTCTTCCTGCAGTTTTGTGGCTGCCTGCAGCCCTCCTGGCATGGTGAGGAGCGTGGCAGGAGCTGCTGCTCTGCTCCTGTGGCAGTGTCCCCTCCACCACCATGTCTCCATGGGAGGGGAGGACAAGCAGTGCTGCAGGAACTTTCCCAAACCACTCTTGTGTAGTTGGAGGGGAGACTCTAGGTTGAATATTGCAATTAGCCAATTGTTCTGGCTATTTCTGAGAGCTGCTCTGAAAGAAATGCCTCCCGTTTTATCATGTCAGCCCATGACAACAGAGGTGGATGTTGGTGGAACAGCAGTAGAGGTTGAACCTTCCCACCAGTGCCCCGTTATGTGTTGCTGTGTGACAGCTGGCAGCAGAGGGGCAGTCTGACAGAATGGTGTCTGACACGGAAGTGTGGATGAAGCAAAGTGTGTCACTGAACTCCTCCATGCGGAAACAGTGGCACCCACTGACATTCATTGATGCTTGTTGAATGCTGATGGAGACCAAACAGTGGATGTGAGCACAGTGAAAGATGCACTGCATAGACAAAATTTTCCTAGTGGTAATGCTATCATAGCAACTGTGAAACAAAGGGTAGCCTCCATGGGTGCAGATTTGCTCAAGCACAGCATGCAGGTTCTTGTTCATCACTGGTGAAAATGCACAGCTAATGGTGGTAAATATGTCAAAAATATGTCCAATTCCCAAGAATTTGCTCCATCAAATAGTGTTATTGTACTCTTTGTATCAGTTGTAGTTTCCACAGCAATATATAGGAGGCATTACTTTCATGGCAGCCTACTTATGAATTTATTGCTTAAGCCATAGATCCATGTAGGGGTGCAAAGCAAGACCGTGCATCTCAGCCTTGTCTCCTCTCTGCAATTGGGGCTGTACTTCGTCCTTCAGTCCTGACCTATATCTGCCAACAGAAGGCTGACCCTGGGACTGAGACTTCTCCTTTCAAGGAGCTGTTCTTGCAGAAAATAAATATTTGCACACACCCCCCCCCCCGATGCACAACACACACCGCCCTGCACACGGCTGGCTTTTTCCCTTGCATTCAGGGTGGGCTACCACCCATCTCTCTGTCCTCATCCAGCACAAGAGCAAGTATAGGTCGTGTATGTGAACCCACTCCTGCTAGCAGAGCTCTGGGAGCCGTTACTGCCTCTGACAAAATGACTGCCAGCTCCAGATAGAGATCTAAGAAACCACAGAGAGATACTGACATGCCCCAACCACAGAACTGCCATAGCCCACGCTCTGGTAGAGCTTGTCGAGGCAACCGAAACCATGACATCTGCATATCTTTCTGACAGCACAGGCAGCTGCACCTCAGCTCAGCTCAGCTCTATCCTTGGGCGGATGGGAACTCCAGGCACTGTCCTGCTGACAGCACAGAATCTCGCAGCCCTGTTTCCCCCAAGCAGGAAAAGCCTCTGCTGGCATTTATTAGCTGTGCCATGTTGTTCTGCTTCACTCAGCCTTGGGGACATGCTGGCTGTGCACTGGGACATGGGGTGTGTTGTGTCCATGGTGCCACATTCCCTGTGTCCAGTGTGATGTGCATTGCCTTAGCCTGGCTGCTGCAGCACAAATGGGGTCCTGTTCCGTCAGCAGCAGCCAAACCTCACTGCTGAGCCCCCAGGGCTCTGCTGGTTATTTTCTTGAGCAATTTCCCATCATTGCCTTCCCCAAACCTGTCTTCACTGGTGCGCCAATCAGCAGCACAATCGGGTCCTGCTTCCCACATCTGACAGAGATGGAATCCTCTTGCTCAGAGGGTCTGCCCAGTGCCACAGCTAGCAGAAAGGAGCAGGCGTCCCTGCAACCTTCCCCAGAAAGGTGGTGGCAGCCACACCAGCCAATCTTCCCCTTTGTCTGCAGGGCCCACATGTCTGCATCCTGTCAGGACTGGGTTGGTGGCCACCACCAGGTCCACCATCACTACTTCATCTCTGGTGGTCTAGTGGTCAGGACTCATGGCCTGGGCCCAATTCCCAGCTAGGGAAGGGGTCCTTACAGCCACCACAGGTCCCAGACTTTTCCAGGGGCAGATCCGTGAGGGCAGGCAGGGCAGGATAAATCTTGGGGACCGGTGGCAATCCACTCCTCTTCCCCATTGCCATCAGGCTGCTCCCTCCAGCAGAAATCTGTGCTGAGAGAAGGCAGCCAGAGTCTGTCCTGGCTGCAGGGAGCAGTGCTTTATAAGGAGCAGGGTGCTGCAGCTGTGTGTGGGTTTCTTCTTGTGGTAAGAGAGACGCAGGTGCTTGGCCATTTTGGCCTTCATAAAGGGGAAGAGGCCAGCAAGAGATCA
The DNA here is from genome assembly GCA_016647715.1 of Pavo muticus. Lineage (NCBI taxonomy): Eukaryota > Metazoa > Chordata > Aves > Galliformes > Phasianidae > Pavo > Pavo muticus. The sequence goes on from JACDJE010000240.1 coordinate 343,388, forward strand.
GGGTCAGGAGCAGATGGGGACAGCAGGGTCCCCTCGGTGAGGAGTGGTGGATGTGTGCCTGTCTGTCCCTCCCGGGGACAGGAGGACAGGAGCTGTCAGTAAAAACTCCCGCTGTGAGCAGGATTTGAACCTGCGCAGGGAAACCCCATTGGATTTCAAGTCCAACACCTTCACCACTCGGCCATCACAGCTGACACACAGGGGTCCCCGCAGGAGGACCAGCAGGGGGGTGGCACGGGCTGTCACCTGGCCCAGGGGACATCAGACCCCCTGCTGACTCAGGTCCCTACAGCGGTGACAAGGGAGAGGCCCCAGGCACATACCATCACTCAGCAATGGCCAAACATCGGTGTGTGATGGGCACTGTCTGGGCTGAGAGCAGGGCACAGGGAGGGCTCACATGGTGTCAAATAATGGAGTGCACTTTGATACATTGGCTGAACATAGTCCTGTGAATGGAAAAAATATGCCTCCTGCTTTATGATGTCAGCCCACAACATCAGAGGTGGATGTTGGTGGGACAGCAGTAGAGGTTGAACCTTCCCACCAGTGCCCTATTTTGTGTTGTTGCTGTGTGACAGCTGGCAGCAGAGGGGCAGTCTGACAGAATGGTGTCTGACACGGAAGTGTGGATGGAGCAAAGTGTGTCATTGAACTCCTCCATGCGGAAACAGTGGCACCCACTGACATTCAATGATGCTTGCTGAAGGCTGATGGAGACCAACCAGTGCATGTGAGCACAGTGAGGAGTGGGTGGTGTGCTTCAGCAGTGGCACGAAAGACAAGCCACTTTCCAGATGGCCATGCAGATTTTAAAGAGCATAGCATGCAGGCTCTTGCTCATCACTGGTGAAATGTGTAGCTAATGGTGGTGGGTATGTTGAAAAATAGTGTTTTGTGTCTGGGAATTGGCTCTACCAGTGTTACTGTGCTCACTGTATTAGTTGTAGTTTCCATAGAAATAAATTGGAGGCATTAATTTTGGAGTAACCTACATATATGCAGTCCAAGACAATTCCTCTTCACTCAGTATGGTCCACGCAAGCTAAAAGGTTGGACACCCATGGGCTAAAGTAAGGCACAAGAGAGAGAGTCTTCAGATCTGGAAAGCCACATGTCCCGAAGGGTGCAGTTAGTAAAGATGAGGTCTATGTGTTCTTTTCTGTTACGCCCTTTGAGCATGAAGTTCTTTTGGTATCCAAAAAGCACTGCTGGAGAGAGGCTTCATTTCAGGGAGAGGGTTCAAGCACTCTTCAGGTGACAAATGCAGGAACCTGAACAGACAGAGCATCTAATGGAGCCCATAGTGCGTGTAGAAAGGAAATGGGGACTCCAGATCCCAATAGAGGGACATGGAGAGCACCAGAGCAGCAGCAGATAGGCCTGGAGAGCACTGCTGTCCAAACAGAGGAGCTTGCAGGGAGTGTCTGAATCATAGAATCGTAGAACCATAGAATCATAGAATCATAGAATGGCCTGGGTTGAAAAGGACCACAATGACTATCTAGTTTCAATCCCCTGCTATGTGCAGGGTTGTCAACCACCAGACTGCCCGGAGCCACATCCAGCCTGGCCTTGAATGCCTCCAGGGATGGGGCATCCACAACCTCTCTGGGCAATCTGTAGGTTGTCTGAAGGGGGCAAGGAGGATGGAAGGTGTGGTCTGGACAGTAGCTGAGTCCAGAAAGGACCACATCCTCACCTGGCTCTTGCAACCTGGCTGCACTCAGGCTTTCGTTACACTGGTCAGAATTCCCACAGTGCAGCTCAAGAGATTCTTTTTTAATGCCTTTTTTCTTAACGTATCTTGTGTCATTGTCAGTGAATACCTGTTTACATTTCATTGGAACATTTACAGACAAAACAGTATTGCCTATTAAAAAGAACAGGATGTGTTTATAGAAAATAAAAGAGGAGAAATGACAGCTCTTCTCATGTAACAAATGGCACTATTTGATATTACACAACACAGAAAGCCACAAAAAAAAAGGAAGGAAGGAAAGAGAAAAAACCACAACAAAAGCAGCACTCATGAGACAGACTTTGTCTCTTCAGAGAAATGCTCCAACTCCGCTTTTATCTTTCAAGCTTCAGAAAACAGGGACAGTTTTTCTCCAGTGCTGGCTTTGCTGGGCACAGCTGGCTGACTGCAGTCGCTGCTCAGTGGTGCATCCCAATATCTGGCAAAAAAGTGAACACACTCTGTAGAATCATATCTCAATCCTATGAGCACCAATAGTCCCAGCAGTACTGTGGTTAAGTGCTGTTGGGTCCATGGGAAAATGGAGAGGACAAGCTCTAGAGAAGGAGTGCTGCTCCTAGGGAAGGGTCGTGTTGGCTGATGGGCAGGATGTGGTTGGGCTACTCAGGCTGAGGTCTCTCCATGGATGGGTGTGCAGGAGCTAAGGGAATCGTTGCGGGTAGCAGAGCAATAGTACCCCCACATCCCGCAGACACTTAGGTTTTAACTTGCTTGATTTCAGCCTTCTGGGTTTGGACTCTTATCCCTCAGAGTGCAGCCAGAAGCAGCCTGTCCTGACCTCTTGTGTCCGTAAAAGCTTTTCCAGATAGCTGGACCTGTGCAGGACCTGTGCAGAGTATCCCCATCACTGGCTTAACCCTCAGCGGTCTGGTGGCCGTATCTCAGTGCCACATTTGCTTTTGAGCACTGGATGCCCTTCTCCAAAGAGATTTAAGGTTATTTTTTTAGCACCGCAGCCTTTATATTCACAAATATATATATTTTGGATACTAGGAAAAGTTCCTTCTCAGAAAGAGCAGTGCTGCAGTGGCACAGCTGCCCAGGAGTGGGGGGGTCACCGACCCTGGAGGTGCTCCAGAGCCGTGGAGATGTGGCACTGAGGGACGTGGCTATGGGCATGGTGGGGTGGGCTGGGGTTGGACTGGATGACCTTAGAGGTCTTTTCCATCCTGAATAATTCTATGGCTCGGTGAAAGCTGGACAAGCTGTTTTTGATTAAATGTCACTCCTGAACCACTGGGAACTTTTCCTCCTCTGCTTAAGTAGGAATTTCTGTGCCAGGAGCCTATCACTTGTTACCTGCTCTGTTTTATCCTGCTCACCCTATCCCCCTACAAGCTCTGCCCTGTTTCTATTGGAGCAGAGGTTTTGTGAACCAGTGGTGTGGTTTCCTCAATGCCACAATGCCCTTCACAAGGTCAGGCTTAGCTGGGCTGTTGGCTCCAAGTAGTAAGTAAATAAATTCACTGTTTGAAATACAGGAACGACGTGTCTTTGGTGCGTGAAGAACAAAGCTTAGGTATGAAGTTGTACCTGAATTAAGTCCTTAAACTGAGCTAAGCTTGTTAACCTTCCGGGAAGGTGGCTCACACTTGGAGTTCATATATTAAAAATATTTTAATACATAATATATATTTTGATATATAAATGTGTCTGTGCAATAAAAATGGGTGCTGAAAGGGCTTGTAAGAAAATCAGAGGTGTACCAAACAGGGGAAGGGAGAGACCTCATAGCAACCTGTCAGTACCTAAAGTGGGGCTGTGAGATAGAAGAGGACAGACTGTTTAGCAGGATCTGTTGTGACAGGACAAGGGGAATGGCTTCCAATTAAAAGGGGAGATTTAGACTGGATACAAGGAAGAAGATCTATACAATAAGGGCAGTGGGGGAATGGCTGAGGCAGTGATGCCCCATCCCTGCAGACAGCCAAGGTCAGGCTGGAGGAGCTCTGAGCACTGATAGCGCTGTGGGTGTCCCTGTGCACTGCAGGGAGTGGGACCTGATGGCCTTTAAAGGTTCTTTCCATCCCAAATGATTCCATGATTCTATGTTCTTTTTTGCTGTTAAGATGGGAAATAAAGGATATAAGATTTTTCTTTTTGTTTTCCTTTCTGTGTGCTACTTAACTATAAAGATCTTGTTGTTTTCAAGAGTCCAAAAGAGAACTCTGAAACTATTCACTCAGAACAGAGAGGAGAACTGCTAGAGGACCTCTTGTGATGAGACAGGCTAACTAATCCACAATTAATGCTCCGGCTCCCCATACATCCTGAATGCTCTGCTGAATGGACTTCAGCCTTGATGGGCAGGCTATCCAGTTTTCTCTTGAAGCTCAAAAGATAGCATCGGAGCACTGCAACACCTAGCTGGAGGTGGGTAGCTGAAAGCCCTGGGTAATACAAGTGGACCTGGGCTGTGGTGCAGGACACAACCAGTGTCATGCTTGCAGTGCAAAGGACAGGTGACTCCAGCCACATTCTGCTTCATTGCTTTGAATTTCATTTTAGAGGAGGAAAGAAGGCATTGCATTTTCAGTTCCTGCAAACCTAACCTTCACCAATATATATGTGTTTGATTTAACATTATGTATGTTTGTTTGCAGTTTTCTTCCTTGTATTTTTTAGTTTATTTTGGCTTCGTAAGGTCTGTGAAAATATTTGAAGAGTAGGAAGGACTGGGTACTTAACCTTCTGGGATTTGCTTGGTTCATCATCCATAACAAGTTCCTCTTGAGTGTCAGTCTCCCCACTATAGCTGACACAATGATCTCCATAATGATAATAAATAATAGTGAAGAAGTGGGGAAGGGTTTATTCTGAACAGTAACTGATTTCAGATCAGACAGAACAGCATTAATTCCTGGTACAGAAGGAAGGACGCCGAACAGGACTGATCTGGTACCTCTCTTCAGAAGGAGGAACTGGGAAATTCTGTCAGCGCTTGGATACACTTCTGGCAGTGCTGACAAAGTGTCTGATTATTCAACTGCCAATGTGATGAGCAAGTGTCAGCAATGACTTCTCAAGAAACCGTGCCAAGCCAATCAGGGCAGCAGGAGAAAGAAGAAGAAGGCGCCACAGCAGAGTTCCAGTTGGCTCTGCTTCCAGTTATATTCTTGTAAGCGAATATAAAAAACCAGATCTAGAAGAAAATATATCCTAGTGGATGTAGAACTACCTAAATAACCCATTGTTCAGACAGGAAATATCCCTGGATCTCTCTCAAACACTGCAGAGGCACTCCAGTGTCCACTAATGTCTGGTAGCTTCATGCATGGAATAGTGAGTTAGATATGGTCATAGGAGAGGAAAAGTCAACCGAGCAAACATGTTGTGAGGTTGGCAGAGAGGTGGTGGATGCCCCATCCTTGGAGACCCTGAGGTCAGGGAATGGGGCGCTGAGCACTGATCAGGCTGGGGGTGTCCCTGATCATTGCAGGGGGGTTGGGATAGATGGCCTTTAAGGGTCCATTCCAACCCAAACGGTTCTATGATTTTGTGATTCTGTGATTCTAAGATTCTCCTCCAACTTCTGTCAGCAGTTCGTAGTTCTGGAATACCCGACCCACATTGGTGTCATGGTGCTTAATGCATTTTGGAATGTTATTTCTCCTGTTAATGTATCTGACCAGTCTCTGGACTCATCCTGTTCTCAAAGGTTTCACAGTTATTTGAAAATTGCTTTACTTTTGTTTATTTTAGACCCTGTGTTTGGCAGCTCCATTTGATGGCTTTAGTCCTTTTATCATCGGAAATTTTGGGCCCCTTGAGCTACTGGCAAGCAGAGTTTATTACTCCACAATGACACGCTTGCACTCACCCATCTCTTCTATCTGATCTTGAGCTGATATTATCAAGAGATTAAAGATGAATGCAGTACAGAAATATTGTTTGATGATGGTTCTTTCTTGTCTCTTGCTCTTTGTCCAGACTGCCATCCACAAGGATCAGCATTAATTTTATTTTCATTTTCCAAATCATCTGACTCCTTTTATCTCCCACCGCCATCGTTTACCTTCACAAAATTCGGATGGTCCCTTTCACCTCGTAGAAAAGAGCTGCGTGCCTTTATTCTTTTTCCCTTTTTAACTGGCTTGCCAAAAAGTAAGTCAACATTTACAAAAAAGGCACGGAGAAGTGTGCACCTTGCTCAAGCCAGGCAAGCCAGCCAGCAGATATTTCCTTTTGGCTCAACCTGGTCCCAAGTTCTCCCCATTTGGCCACTCCCAGGTTAGACCCAGCTGATTCCTGCCCTGCTGCAGATGCTATATAAGACTGGCTACTTTGCTAGTCTCACCAGTTCTGCAGAGATGTCAGGTAAGATCAGTGCTTTTTATTTCTAAATCTGTATTTAGCCCTTTTGATGTTACTGCTGTTGGTATCGGTGCATTCCTTGGCTGAGCACAAGGAGATGAGAAGATAGAGTAGGGCATGAAGAGTCAGTGTTTATTCTTACTTCCTTCTCCCAGCACAGCTGAAGCACACTTATTTTGAGAAGTGGGAAAAGAGAGATCTCCTCCCTCCCCACTGCAACAAGTTCATTAATTCTTCCGTGTTTTGCCTTTATTTCCTGTTTTAAACAGTTAAAATGTTGACAAAATGACTTTTATGTGTGTATATATATATATAACTGCAAACTTTGGTAAACTATCTCCTTCCAGGAAAGCCACTCTGCCCTTGTATGTACGCTATGTATATACAGAAAGTGCTGGAGGACCTGTGCTAGCACATCAGTCAGTCTCTCCTGATGCTTCAGAGAATCCCTGCACGTTCACTTACAGTGAACTGAGAATGATGCTGTGTTTCCCTCTAGGTATAAAACTGAGAATTGCTCTCCTAGGATCCCTCGTCACGTTCTGCTCAGCTGGGGCATCAGACTCCTCATTAAACAGTAATTTCTGTTTCTGCTGCTCTTTTGCTTGAAGAGGTGTGGTGTTGGGTGGGGGATTTGAGTCCAGTCTCAGTCTGATTACCTAGCTACAGTTTCAATATAGAATTGTAGAATCATTAAAGTTGAAAAAGACCTCCAAGATCACCAAGTCCAACCCCAGCCCATCCCATCGTGCCCACTGACCATGTCCCTCGCTGACACATCCCCACAGTTCTCGAGCACCCCCAGGGACAATGACTCGAATGTATTTGAAATATATCCAACATATCTGAAATTTACCCACTAACAGTGAAGTCAGTGCCTAAGAAGCTTATCTATGTTGGGTTTTCAAGGACATGAGTACCTTTTTATGGCAGGAAGATTGGTCACAGACCAATAGGTTTCTTCTATGCACATCCCAAGTGAATATCCCTCCTTACGGAGGAGAATACCTTGAATAAGAAAGGTGAAAGTTAACTCCCTAAAAACCTCTTGAAGTCAAGAGAGTGAAGTTTGACATGGATAATAAACTATAATTTGGTGGTCATCTATAGTCCCATGGCTTTCAGAGCCTCAGCAGTGGGGTGAGGTAGACGAGCGAGAGGAACACAGATATAAAGGTATTCATGTGACACTAAACGTGTAGTGGGAATGTGATGCAGTGGGATGTGGAGCTCCTAGTGTACATAAAACATATCCTCAATTTCTTCTTATTTCTCTCTTTCTGACTAGAGGGCTCAGAAGTACTATCAGACTCATTTCTCCTGAGGAGCATTAGTGAAGCCAAGCAGCAGGTGGATGCAGCGTATTTACGTGCTCGGAAATGGTGAGTCCTTTTTTGCATGAAAGCTCCAACGTTATAAGGCAGTAAGAGATAACCTATGAGGGCTGCTCTGAAAGTAATGCCTCCTGTTCTATGATGTTGGCCCACAACGTCAGAGGTGGATGTTGATGGTGTGGCAGTGCAGACTGGCCTCTGGGGAGGGGTCTCTCTCTACTAGGAGGGTGATCCATGTGGCCAGGAACAGAAGCAACATATCCAAGGTTGTCTCTGCTCATAGAATATATACTGTGACATCCTAAATGTAAAATTTTATCCCGTCACTGAAAAACTCAGTTTACCACCAATATTTATAGCTTTCCACATAGATTAACAGGTCTCACTATGACAAGGATATAAAGCAAACCTGAAAGGAATCACAATGACTCATTTCCCCAAATTTTACTGAGAGAGGGAGATGCGCAAATCTGAGGAGCAGACGGGTTGTTGTAGAAGAACACAGCGTGCCTGGGGACTTGCTAGTTCCATCGTGTCTGAGCACACCAGCCCCACAGGGCAGAGGAAGTGTTTCCAGAGTAGGCAGCCCGTGAGACTCTTCTGTTTAGCTTACAGCAAAAACTAAGGGAAGAGTTTGCCAGCCCGGTGGATTTCCTGAAGCACTTAAAGGATCCAGTAGGAAGAACCAGATCTGCAGTCCGTGCTGCTGACTACTTGGAAACTACTTTGAAGCTCCTCAGAAGAAAGCTGCAGCAGTCTGGGAAGATGAGATTCAACATTACAGGTAACGTGTTTCAGACCAAAATATCTTGCCAACAGAAAAGCTACCACAGCATGCATGTCAAAGAGCAGCTCTGCCATGGCCCAAATAGCTGATAACAAAGCCCTGCCGTGATCCTGATAACTGGTCAGGAAGCCCTTCCCCAGAGTCCCAGCTGGTGTCACCTGTGTGCAGAGGCTGAACGACAACCATGCTCAGAGGCAGACCCAGACCACCTGGTGTTCCAGTCATCAGCTTTGGCACTGCTTATCTCAGCTCCTGTCTTTGATGATAATACCAACGTAGGGTGAGTGGAATAGTAACAGGATTGCTAAAAATCAGTGGGATTAATCTGGGGCATAATGGGCTGAGTGCCAGGAGGCTGCAGCTTCTGAGCTGATCCACTGCTGATACACAAAAGTGCTTAGGCTTCAACTTAACAGTGAAAATCCAGATGTTATCCAGATGCTGCATCTCCACAGTTCTGACCCAGCTCACAGCTAGCATGCCTCTAGGTGACCCACTCCTCCCATGCTAGAGGACAGGAAGGATTCACAGATTAGCAATTTCTTATCTATTTTGACTGAATGTTTCTGAGATATCAAACAAACTGGGCTCTTCAAATCCTTCCAGAGGTCCACATGGTACACCCTGACTTCTTCCCAATGGATTAATTACTCGAACAAAGAAAAGAACAGTCACATAACCTTGCTGATTAGAGCTAAACCCTGCCACAGCTCAGGAGTGGTCTCACTGGGTTCAGCACTGTGCTGCAGTGCAGCTCCTCTGTGGATGCGGCTGCATCCACCAAGCTGAGATGGATAATCTGTCAGTGTGAAAGTCTTCATTAGAGCTGAGCTCTATGGTGTCATCCCTCACTTCTAAGCCCCACCATCCCACTACTATGTCTCACATTTCATCAGACCCTTTTCTTGGGGTAGGGTTTGTTCCAGCTGAAGCTGACTACACACAGGGTAAGTTTTGGGTTGAACAGCAGTTCATTAGAGAGGTAAAGGCACTTGGCTGAAGGTGTTTTAACCCACATTCTTGGCAACTGGCTGGGGAGGGCATCACTAAATCACAGAATCATTAAGGTTGGAAAAGACCTCTAAGATCCCCAAGTCCAACCCCAGCCCACCCCACCATGCCCATAACCACCTCCCTCAGTGCCACATCTCCATGGCTCTGGAACAGCTCCAGGGATGGTGACCATCACCTCCCTGGGCAGCTGTGCCACTGCAGCACATACTGGGCTCTCCACAGACTCTGCTTAACAGGGGTGGATTTAGCTACTAGTGCAGAGTGACTCTGGATGAGCTGATGATATGTGGCACAGAGAGAGACTCAGAGGCAGAAGTTACTCTGGGGAATTCAGGTTCTGAATATCAGCTGGTTCACAGCAAATTTTTGCATATGTGCTCTTATTTATTGGTATCTTATACCAATTTATTTTAATATTTTTAATAATATTTTTAAATATTATTTTTAATCTTTATTATGTATTGGCATCTTATACCAATAAATGCCATGGAACTGATATCTGTAACAAAATTAGGATAAGTGCAGACCTCCATTTGCTAGGGTGAGTCGTGGCCTGAGCTCCGTCAGTGTAACTACCCCTAGGATAGTCTCTGGTTAACTCTGGGCACCTAAAGGCAGTGCACGAACCTTCTCCATGGAAGAGTCATTAAGCTCAGCCACTGAGCTCACTGAAGCCATTGGACATTTAAAATCCTTGAGAAGGAGTGTTACCTGGTGGGAGTCTGTTGTGACACTCAGTGCAGACCCACTGTGTGATCCCCACCAAGGCTCTTGTGCTGCTGAGAAGTGAAGTAGACAGATTCTACTGGTGACAGAATGTATTCCACAGCAAGAGTGCGTTTTCTCCTGCTTTAAGTTGGAGGAAAGCTTGAAATAACATTAGATGCTGGTGCAGTGGGTACTGACATTACTAATGATACAGAAAGTTTCAAACATCAGCTGAGAAGATAAAATACAGTTTGTTAAGAGCAGATGTCATTTTGCATCATTTCTTTTGCAGACCTATTGGATAGGAAACAGAAGGAGATGATTTCCAAAGAGACTGGTTGTGACTATCAGATTCGCTCCATTAAATGCCCAGAGGATGACATTTACCGGACCATTACTGGGGAGTGCAACAACAGGTAGGACCTGTGATGTGACAGATGTTTCATTTCTGCTTAGTACAGGCAGGAAAAAGATTTCATGTCTAGAAAACATCAGATTTGAGTCCATTGCTCTCCATGTGCTGCTTCCCAAGAACTTCTTGGGAGTGGGGGAAGGTGAGAAGTTGAGAAAAGAAGACCTGGGGGCCATGAAATTCAGCCTTTCTCTCTGCTTGAGGTCCCAGAATACCACTCTATCTCTTCCGTGGCACAGCAGTATTAATTCCCTCAGCCATTGGGAGACATCACACTTTTAATCCGGTGAGAGTGCTGATGGTTAGATTTCAAACTTCACATGTCTCAGACTGAGTACAGAAGCAATATTTTTAAAAGCATGTGTCTCATGGGTGCTGTGAATATCAATATACCCCACCAAGCATGTCACACTGCGACGTGGGAACGTTTTTAAAGGCTCTTGCTCAGCTTGAGATGCACACCATGAGATAGCACAGATATGTTCAGCGATTCTCTCATTGTGCATTCACTGTGCATTTGAAATAAGGTCAGTGATGCACTGGACAGTAGCATTTGACCTGCAGTTAGAGGGTCCTCCAGGTTTGGACACTCCACAATTCAAGAGGGATGTGCAAAAACTGGGTAGGATTCAGCAGAGGATTTCCAAGGTGGTCTGTGGCCTCAGATGGACAAAGGCATGGCTTCTCTGCTAGTTGGTGATGGCCATACTGTGAGACTGTGAGTTTGTGTGGGGCAGCAGAGACAGAGATGCTACAGAGATAGAAATTCCAAATAAAATTAATATGATGTCATCAGGAATCTTTTCATAACGTCAAAAAGTTTATATTTATCCAAAGTAATTCTCTTGGTATTGCTTACTTCTCAATGTTTCCTGGCTATCACCCCTGCTACTGGAGTGGTCAGGCATGGATCAAGGGCTGCCGATCATTAGGAACATGGTCAGTGGGCAGTATTGGTGGTAGGTGGAGAGTTGGGCTGGATGATCTTAGAGGTCTTTTCAAACCTTAATGGTTTTATGATTAATCTCTACAAGCCTGTTCATTTCTGAAATAATACTGGTGTTGGCTTTTCTTCTGATGTTCCAGAAAGGAACCTCATCTGGGGGTTTCCAACCAGGCGTTTGCTCGCTGGCTCCCAGCAGCATATGAAGATGGAGTGTCTGTTCCCAGAGGAGCGAGCGAAGGAAAGCTTTATAATGCATTTCCACTCCCGCTGGTGAGAACGGTTACTCTTGTCTGGGTAACATTACTGAACACTATCATAGAACCATAGAATGGCCTGGGTTGAACTGCACCCATTGGTTTGGAACACTGGCAACATCTAGAGTGTAAAATGAACGATCCTTTTCTGTGACCTCAGGTGCAAATTATTTTCTCAAATTGAGATATGTTTCAGGCTCATGTGCTTGTCAGAGACAGAGAAAAATGATGCAAGTACTTCACTATGCAAAGCATGGGCAAGGTCAAAGTATTTTCCAAAGTATACATCCTGAGGCTGGGTGCAGGCAGCACCACGCTGTGCTCAGGTATGCCAGGATTTTTGTACAGAGAGTAAGATTTGGGTGTTCCTCATAGAATCATTCAAAATGGAAGGGACCATTAAAGGCCATCTGGCCCAACACCCCTGCAATGCACAGGGACACGCACAGCTCCATCAGTGCTCAGAGCCCCTTCAGTCTGACCTTGGGTGTCTGCAGGGATGGGGCACCACCACCTGTCTGGATAACCTGTGCCAGTTCCTCACCTCCCTTATTGCAAATACTTCTTCCTTATATCCAGTCTAAATCTCCCCTCAGCCCTCTTCTTGACTTTCTGGGTATATGCACATCCCTCAGGTTGAGCTCAGGCCTGCTGCGAGGTGAGGCTTGGCTGGGTGACCGTGGAGTTAAGACAGTGCTGCCAAAGGGCTTGAGGCTGTATATCACATCGGTTTAAGCCCAAAGAGAACATGATGTGGTTCTGTTTAATCCAATAATTAACTCTTGAGGGCTTATTTGAGACCATCTTATCCATGGTCTCACAATGGAAGTTAGACTGGGAGGTAAATTCCCCTTGGTACAGACAGTCACACACATCTCAATTCTGATCTTCTGCAGGTTCGAAAAGTGTCCAATGAAATTGCTCATACAGCCAATGAGAACATCACTCAAGATCAAGAGCTTTCTCTTTTCTTCATGCAGTGGGGCCAATGGGTCGACCACGACATAGACTTGGCCCCTTCCAGTGGCATAGGAGCGAACCCGGAGCTTCACTGTGATGCTGACTGCACCTTCAGGTCCCCTTGCTTCCCAATTAAGGTACCACGACTTCCGTTCCATCCCAGAACAAACAGACACAACCACAAGGCTTTCTCTGAGGCGTTACTTATGTTTATTTCCTTTAGTTCCCCCCTGATGACCCGCGGATGCTGAGATCGAATTCCTGCATGCCGTTCATCCAGTCGGCTTCCGTCTGCAACCCCCGGACGTTCACTCGCGAGCAGATCAATGCCGTCACCTCCTTCATTGACGCCAGCATGGTGTACGGCAGCGAGGAGTCTGTGGCAAAGAGCCTCAGGAATCAAACTAACCAGCTGGGTCTGATGGCTGTGAACCAGAATTTTACTGATACCGGGTTGGAATTACTGCCCTTTGAGAACAAAACAAAAAGTGTTTGTGTACTCACAAACAAGAGCAAGAACATCCCCTGCTTTAGAGCTGGTAAGGTGCACCTGTAGAGCAATTTTGACTCTTTTGTTGCCCGTGAGAAGAGGCCTTTGGTGCATGAGAAGAGACTCAGTGTTTGTACCTTCAGCTGTTGGAGGGACTTCACCATGTGTCTTCCAGTGGCCTCCGCCATTTCTGCTGAAAGCACATTCATAGATCTCTCAAAGGTGTTCATAACTTGAGGGAGCTGAGACAAATTTTCAAAACCAAGCATTCGTACAAAGGAGGATTGCTAAAAGCCTTAAGGCACAAGAGGAAGACAGACATGAGATTGTCACAAAATGAGATATTTACAGCTGCTCCATGAACAAGTGGAATTTAGTTCAAATTGCCCAAAGTCCCTTCTCACCATCCCTGGGGGTGATCAAGAAAAGTGGAGATATGGCACTGAGGGACATGGTCAGTGAACAGTATTGGTGGTAGGTGGGTGGCTAAACTGGGAGGTCTTAGAGGTCTTTTCCAGTCTTAATGATTCTATGGTTCTCCAATGGTTTTGGCTAAAATATTTGGAGAGGGAGAGAGAGAATGCTTGGTCTGTGCTGGAAAGAAATTTCTGGCATGACTGATGACTGTTAGGAAACAACCACAGGCAGTACTGCCAAGAACCACATACCTGCCCTACCATCAAAATCTGCTGTGGAAACATAAAGCAGTTGACCAGTTTCCTAAAACACTTTCATTTGTAGGTGACAAACGGGTAACGGAGAACTTGGGACTCTCTGCTCTGCACACAGTCTTTCTCCGAGAGCACAACCGCCTGGCTACAAAGCTGGGGAAGTTAAATCCTCACTGGGATGCAGAAAAGCTTTACCAGGAGAGTCGAAACATCATAGCTGCCATGACCCAGGTAGTGACCACTGCTCGTTTTAGAAATTGTTTTTCCTCCTGCAAATGCAGCACAATAATCCTTTGAAGAACTCATAGAGATTCCAAGGTCTCTTTGAATTTGATGTCATTTCTGCTGTAGCTGCTGATTGTTTGCTCTACTTTCATGTTTTTTTTCCTCAGATAATAACATACAGAGATTATATACCACTTCTGCTTGCAGAGGAGACCAGCAGGTGGATACCCTTGTACAGTGGTTACAATGAGAATGTGGATCCGACGGTGTCAAATGTTTTCTCCCTGGCCTTCCGATTTGGTCATGCCTCAGTGCAGCCTTTTGTATCCCATTTAGATGACAGCTTTCAACCTATGGGTTCACTTTCCCACGTCCCTCTCCATCTGACATTTTGTGCATCATGGAGAATTATAATGGAAGGTAAGAACTCAGGGCTGCCAGCAGTCCTGATTTGGTCCTGAAGTAAACTCTCAGGTGCAGATAAGCTGGTAAGACACTCGAGCATGGACTCACAAAAATTAGCACCATTTATTTAATTGGTTTCGCCACTTACAGTGCCATTCATCTTGGAAGCAGACATGTCTCCCCAAGAGGCTCAGTGGTCTCCCAGATGTGGGACATCAGGACAGTCCTGTAGAACTGTCTCCAAATGCAGCCCAACAACACCAGCCCTGCACTGTACCTAGGCGAAGGAGCCCTGCCAAAAGCTGCATGTTGTAATATTCAAACCATTGAATGCTACCGAGCACCAACTCCAACCATGAGAAGCCATTTCAGATTTTCCATCAGAACATACAATTCTGTACCTTCTTTCACACTGCCAAGCATCGCTCAGTCAGAATATAGGCCAGTGAAAACAAATTGTTTATATCCTTCTGTAACTGGTAGGGATTGTCAGAGGGTAATGCATCCAATCCCACTGAGCTTAGATGGGATAATGTGGCCCTCCCTCTTCATGACTCTAAAGGGAGTTGTAGGATCCAGCTTTTAGACAGTTAATGTCTTGAGGCATGAATCTTCCTAAGAAAGATGGTTGTCTCTTCCAAAACAAATTATCTTACTATGGAAAATATTCTGAAGTATACAAATTCAGTCATTTTTGTTGTGTTTTAGTGATTCTGTCTTCTTAATGGCTATGAAAAATACATATAAAAACAGACAAAAACTGATTTCAGTTTCACATATCATGTTCTAAAACATATTTGCCAACTGATAGGTAATTCTAAACAAAAACAAATTGCAAAACAAAACATTGGACAGAACCCCACGCATTGGTATTTGCTGGGAACTGACTGGTTGAGGAGCAGCTTGGCAGAAGAGGACTGGGAGGTCCTGGTGGGTAACAAGTGGGTGTATGTATGCAGAATAGAAGGCTGAGGGAATGGGAGAAGTAGGCAGTATAGTTGCTAAGGGGAAGCCTCATCAACTGGGTTTTGCAGATTTGTACACATGCACTTTCATATGTTGGAAGGGAAATGTGAATCTAGGTGAACACACTGCTCAGAGTAGGAAAAACATCTAACACAGCACTGCTCCATCTGCTTGAAATAGACCACCAAAGCTGGAACTTGGCTAAAAGTCTCTTCTTGATTTGCAATGAATGCAGGTGGCATCAACCCACTGATACGTGGCATGGTGGTTGATCATGCAAAACTGATGAAACAGAATCAAATGCTCATTGAGGAGCTCCAGAACCACCTTTTTGAACAAACAGAGATAATGGGTCTGGATCTAGCAGCTCTGAACTTGCAGCGGGGAAGAGACCATGGACTTCCAGGTAAGGAGACTCAAGTCCTGTCCTGTGGACAATACTCCTTTACTGGTTATAGCAGTCTGTGAATGTACACCTATGGGGAAAAAAACCCATACTTCGATTTGAGATGGCAGTCAGATTCAGAGAAGAAGAGGTCTTTATATTGTAAAGATCTTTCTCAGGGAGATTTACAAAGAGTTTAAGAAGGGCTTGGGAGGCAAACGTGATATTTGGAAAAATCTGTTAAAGATGGGTAGACAATGGTGTATTGCAAAGAAAGAGTGAGGGGTAGAACAGACACAGTCCCAATTGACCAAGCTGAGTTTTCACATGAGCTCAACAAAGCATATGCTCTTTGCCCACCAAGACTTGTTCCATGTCTTCAGACAACTCACAGCTCTGAACAGAAGTGGCATGCACTCTCGGTGGTAATTGCCTCCACATGCTGCAGAGGAATGGGTGTTTTTGGGGTAAGCACAACCACAGAGGTGCTATTTTCTAGGATTCTAATCCTAGAAATGTTGCCTCCCAAAAGTTAAGAACAGGCCCAGTCATGCTCAGCACCAAGTGGCTGAACCAGTGGCAGAGCATAAAGAAGACCCAAAACATTCACTTAGTGTATGCATTCCTTAAAACGCATTTGAAAACCCTAACTCTAACCCTAACCCCAAACCTCAACGTAACCCTAAAACTAACCCAGACCCTAGCAGCAATACTAACCCTAACCCTAAATCCCAACCCTAAACCTAATGAAAACCCTAACCCTGATCCTAAAACAAACCCATACCCTAAATCTTAAAGGTAACCATCACCCCAACCCAACCCAGAAACACTAACCCTAACCCAACCAAAACCCTAACCCTGCACCAAATCATAACCCTAAACCTAACCCTAACACTACTCAAACCAAACCCTAACCCTAACTCTGACCCTACCACTAACACTAAGCCTTAACCCTAACATAGCATTTGTTTTGACTGTTTCTATCTAGCTAAGAACGTCTTCCAGAACCTTTAATACCATAGGAAGATGCAGATGCTGCTGAGGGCTGCGGGGTCTGTTTAGCTCTTAGCCTAGGCAGACAGGAGGACAGCACGGGCTCTGAGCAGCTTCTGTCCCTGTTGTTGCAGGTTACAATGCCTGGAGGCACTTCTGTGGGCTCTCCCAGCCTCAGACAGTGGATGAGCTCTCTGAGGTGCTGGGCAATAGCAAACTGGCCAAAAAGTTCATGGACCTGTATGGGACACCAGATAATATTGACCTCTGGATTGGGGCAATTGCAGAGCCCTTCATTCCCCGTGGCAGAGTTGGGCCCCTCCTGGCCTGCATCATTGGCACCCAGTTCAGGAACTTGCGTGATGGGGACAGGTAGGTAGCTCTGAGAGCATGCCATCCCCACCCCATCTCCCACATATCACTGAGGACTTGCAGCAGGGCTCACACTTTGGTTTTAGCCTCAGTTGCCAAAGGGCTCTTTCTTAACAGCTGATTTGTAGATACACAAGTGGCTGAGGAATGCCAGATCCAGCCCATGGGTGATCTGCAGTAGTCTCTGCCTGAGGTGACATTTGCTCTCAGGGTACTAACGGGAAGGATCAGTCCCTGTTTCCCAGAGATGCTATGTTAAAGAGGCAGCCTCTTTGCACAGGCAGATGAGCATGGCAGAATCCAGACTTCCTTCCAAAGGGTTGTGCCTACTGCCTGATGGATGAAGGTGGATCTGAGCAGAGATTCATATGGGCCAGATGTCTATTTTGGGAAATAACCAGCACTAAACACCTTCAAGGACACTGTAAGTTGGTTCTGAAAATATCATTGCAGGTTCTGGTGGGAGAACCCAGGAGTTTTCACTCCGCAGCAGTTGGAAGAACTGACAAAAATCTCAATGTCAAGAGTGATCTGCGACAACACCCGTATCAAAAAGTTACCCAGGGACATGTTCAGGGCCAGCAGTCCTGAGAACTTTGTTGATTGCCATGAGATTGACATGCTCGATCTCTCAGCCTGGAAAGATGAGCCTGAGAGGGGCAGCAAAGGTACGTAGGAGATTTCCCTCATTTGAATGCTCTCCAAGAAAGAATATAAAAGAATTAAGAAAGAAATCAAAGAATTAAGGTCATCATGGTGATCCTACCCCCAGACACACTTTCACCATCCTTTCAGCCCCACTCAGACTGCTGTCAGCCTCATCTCCTTGCAGTCCACCCCTTAGAAGGTAACTCTTCCTCTTCAACCAGATGGAAAATTCCTGACGATCCAATCTGTCCCTGTGAATGTGTCCTTCCCTCAGCAATGTATTGCAAGTCAGGTAATCTATTCCAGGACAGCCTGAGTCTTCCTTCACAGAAAAGATGCCCATGAAGAAATCAATCAGGGTTACTCAATCCACTTCAAATTTCTACTCTTCCAGACTAAGCCTCTGCTTTCCCCTTGCCTTCCCTAAAGCTTTACAGTATTTTGAAGAGTGTCTGGAGCTATTTTGACAGTGCATGGCCTGACACAACAGTAGTCAAACACACACAGCCATGATTATGATACAAGATGATACAGGAGTGCCTATATATACAGAACAGCCAACTACATGTGTCCTCTTACTGATGTACTTTGGCATAAGCTCTTCCAGCTGGAAATGGATGTGAAGAGAACAGAAGCTTGCAGAAGTCAGAGCAGGGGTTTTTCCTTCTAGCAACCCACATATGGATTATCACACTGGGATCCATGCAGTTCCCATGGTCAGTTTCATTCACAGTATGTGAGAGGGATACCAGTATGTGAGAAAGACACTGAGTGTAAGGGCTGAATTGTGGTGACTGCTTTGGTGTCACTTCCCTTGAACAATAGCAGCTTCCTGATTTGTTTATGAACTTCATCTTATGGTCAGTGAGACGTGTTGAGCCTCTTCCTGTGACCTTTTTATCACCAGGCTGGGAGGAAGCTGAGCTGCCTTTACATAACCCGGCAGCAGTGAAATTGCAGGGCATTGAAAACCAACAGCTCAGAGTGAAACTTCCTCAAGCACCACGAGTTTGTCCCGAAAAGCACAATTCCCAAGGGCCTTCAGGTTCCAGGTCACTGGAGGTACTTCTTGACCACAGTGCCTCAGAGGTGAAACAAGACACAGGTGAACCAGGCTATCTGCCATGATGTTCCCATTGGCCTATTGCTATTTTAAGCTATGCAGTCACATAGAAATATGGAGAGAAGTAGATGTCCAGACTTTCTGATGCTCAGTAGCCCTTTCTGCTTCATAGGCAGTTTCTAATCCTGCTCTTGCAACCAGTGCTTGAAATTCCTAATGATGGCACTCCACTGCTTTTTGCAATCTGCTGCCCACATGTGCTGAGCCAACTGCTGCTGATGGAGGCTCTGACACGTGCTTCCCAGAGAGGAGCTCAAGAGTGAGTCTACTGTTGTGTTTGCTCTACTGTGATGGGACTATCCCAGGGACGTGTAAAATAGTGCAATCCTTCATGCAGAGCAGTGATGTTTGGTCATCTATTGCCCTAAAACTGGTCAGGGTTTTACAGGACTCAGTTAGGTGCTCTATGTTTTTATGAATGTTAAAGGCACAGCCAACGCAGATGGTTTCTACACCCCGTCATGAAGGGGTGGCAAATCTGGAAGCCAAAGTGCTTGCATGAAACAGGTTTCAAATGTTGTCCTTGATTATAATCTCTTAATTACAGTTTATTACCTGCTAATTTAGCCTTCTGAATCAAATTCCGTATTCTTTGCCCCGCTCAGAGTTTAGCAAGTTCATGTAATCTTTATCACAACACCCACATGTCTTTCTTCTCTTGCACAAAAGCATAATCCCGGGGGCTGTTTCCAGCTCACAGTGAGATTTCAGTCTCTGAAGACACTGGAGAATTGCAGCTGCATTTTGAAGCACAGAAACAGCTCTGCTGGGCATTAATAAAATACTTAATTGCGCTCATTGACCTTTGGCATCCACTCTGGCATGTCAGACATCTGTCCCAACACTTGGAGAGCTGCTGCCTATTCCAGGCCATGGCCACCAGGTTGGCCCATACACAAACACAAACCACTTTTACTTTTTAATCACAATACAGCTCATGTTTTAAAGAAGCTCAGTAACTGGAACTCAAGCTTTTAAAATATGTTTATTTTATATCTCATTGGCGCTCTATTCTCCCTCACCTGCAACAGAAATTGTGTTGAGGACATAGAGAAGACAGGGAAAAACCAAGAAGCTTCCAGAAATCAGGAGCTGCAGCTCCCAGAGCGGATATGGATCGAAAAATACGTTGTGTAAAAAAATCATGAGATTTTCAGGGCAAGACAAGGGCTTCAGGTGATGTATTTCTGCAGTTTGCCTCTGACCCCTAAGTCCTGTGGGCACATTCCCTTCATGCTTTCAAGATCTGACCAATCACGGAACACAAAACCTCTGCCTAAAAGGAGAGGCAAGGGACCTTCTAACTCCAGGACAACCAATTCCTCAGGCAGGATGGCCACGGGCTCTGGGATAAATGCCTCCATCTTGGCTTTTAGTGAGAAAAGGTGATTAAGCACACAGCGATAGTCACAGAAAAGATCCACCTCCGCCTGGGTTCCAAGATGGAGAGAAACTCCCAGGGTTAAGATTACAAAGTATTGTCCAGTTGTCCATTGAGTGTCCATCCATGGAGCTCAGGCAGCACAGTTCTCAGAAAGGAAGTTGACCACCATTTCACCACTTCCACTTAAATGTTTTTCTTCTTCTATGGACTTTCTTTTTTACGTGGTCCACCACAACATCCTTCTCTCCAAATTGGAAAGGTGTGGACTGTTCAATGGGTGAGGAACTGGTTGTGAGACCATACCCAGGGAGTGGTGGTCAATATGACGAGTGACGAGCGGTGTCCCTCAGGGGTCAGAGCTGGGACCGGAGCTCTTTATAATCTCCATCAATGACATTACCAGTGGGATCGAGTGCACCCTTAGCAGTTTAAAGGATCACACCAAGCGTTGCGGTGTGGTCAATGTGCCTGAGGGACAGGATGCCATCCAGAGAGACCTGGACAGGATGAGCGGTGGGCACCCGCACGTGGGTCATGGCAACCCCTGCTATCAGTACAAGCTGCGGGGTGTAAGGATGGAGCACAGCTCTCCCAGAAAGGACCTGGGGGTACCGGTGGGTGGCAGCTGGGCATGAGCCAGCAGTGTGCCCTCACAGCCCAGAAAGCCAACTGTTCCCTGGGTGTACCCAAAGCAGTGTGGCCAGCAGGGCAGGGAGGAGATCTACCCCTCTGCTCTGCGCTGTGAGCTCACCTGGAGCACTGCGCCCAGATGGGGAGTGCTCAGCACAGGAGAGACATGGAGCTGTTGGAGTGCGTCCAGAGGAGAGCCACAAAAATGATCCCAGGGATGGAACACATCCCTACAAGGACAGGCTGAGAGCTGGGGCTGTGCAGCATGGAGAGGAGAAGGCTCTGGGGAGAGCTGAGGGTGGCTCAGTATCTAAAGGGGCTGTAAGAAAGGGGACAGAGTCTTTAGCAGGGGCTGTTGTGACAGGACAAGAGGGGAGATTTAGATTGGATACAAGGAGAAAGATTTGTACAATAAGGGTGGTGAGGCACTGGCACAGGTTGCCCAGAGAACTGGTGGTGCCCCATCCCTGCAGACACCCAAGGTCAGGCTGGAGGGGCTCTGAGCACTGATGGAGCTGTGGGTGTTGGACCAGATGGGCTTCAAGAGTCCCTTCCAAATCAAATGATTCCATGCTTTTGCCTGTCCCTGTCAGACTTGCAGTCCTTAGTGTTTTCTGCATCCAGGTCTTTTTGTGGTTTCAGGATCATTCATGGGAACCCCCATTCGTCATCCCTGATATCTTCTCATAGGCACTCACCATGGAGTCACGAACCTGCTCAGTGAGCTTGGGAACATCATCTGAGCTCAGGCCAATGGTCTCCACTGCTGGTAAGATCTGGATG
The DNA here is from genome assembly GCA_016647715.1 of Pavo muticus. Taxonomy (NCBI): domain Eukaryota; kingdom Metazoa; phylum Chordata; class Aves; order Galliformes; family Phasianidae; genus Pavo; species Pavo muticus. The sequence continues at coordinate 364,954 of JACDJE010000240.1, forward strand.
GTGCTCGTCCCTGGAAGAGCGAGACAGGAGGGTCAGGGAGGGGGAGTGGTGTAAGACAGCATAGAAGATATAGCAGAGCAACTGGTGCAAGCCAAGGAGTAAGACAGAAATAGGTGCAAGACATTATTTCACATACCAACAGCTGTGTAGCAACCCAGATACACATAGCAAAAACCCAAACCAGACTTTCCCTGTCCATAGAGACCACCATGCACAAATGTCTGAGTAGATCCAATGCAAAAAAAACCAACATGTGGAATGGTGGAAAGAAGTCATCCATCATATGGTAGCCCTTGACCTCAGAGTCTGGCTAGATCAGAGAAAAGAGAATGAAAGGTCTGTAGCACAATGCATGCAAACTGGTCATGCTCTGATCTATGTATACTGAATTCAGCAGAGTTCTTTCTTTTAGAAATGCACTTTGGGATGAGAGAAACCATGTCAGAAATCCTTGGTTTGCTGGGATGTCGTACCTCTCTCAGGAGGCATGGACTGGTGCAAACAGGAAGAATAAACTAGGGAGTTGTCCTCACGTTCTCCTGTTCCTGTACCCAGGAGGCCTTGTTCTGGCCAGTGGAGACAAGATGCTGCCTGCACGGATACCCATCTGAACATCTGGGGAGTGCCTGTATTACTTTTCAACATCTTTGCATGCCTTTACATGTATGCTAGGAAATAAGATCCAGAAGTGTTGCTGGCAGAGCCTTGCAAAAGCAGTGAACTGAAGCATGGAGAAGAGCTTCCCAAAAGAGGAGGGCATAAACCCACGCAACACATTAAACAGCTGGAACCCCTGCTCGTGCTCCCATCGAACTGCCAGCAGGGGAATGCTTCCAGGACTGAAAGGCTCTTGTAAGGCCAGCAGGGGACAGAATAAGCCCAGTGGGAGAAAGGTGAGTAGAAACAGATAAGGGAGTGTTTAACTTTCTCTTCGAGGTGTCTGCCTTCAAGGGAATGACTACAGAGGTACAAATGATGACAGGAATGAGAATTTCAGCTGCAAGTCCTGCTCCTAGGAAAGAGCATGGGCTGGCCTAGGGGAGGATAGGAAGTGGTAGAAGCCCATTTTGGGTTGGCATCAGGGAAGAAAGGAGAGGAACAGAGTGGACTGTTTTTCTCTGTAGGAAAATGAAAGATTTTTTTTTCTACCTTTTCCTGTTGAAGCCCAAGACTCTGCCCCCACATAGCACGTGGTTCTCTCCCACCAACATCACAGCTCCTCCAAGGCTGTGCAAGCACCCAGCCCCAGGTGATCCTCACCTGATGTGAATCTCTTCTCCTCCTGGCTGTAGAAGCTGTTGTAGGAAGAGATCACTATAGGAATAATGGGGACCTGTGGGGAAGCAGTGTACAGTGAGTGAATCTACAAATTGCCCTCTATCACCTGCAGGCTTCTGGATGGGTGCTCAGTCCAAAGGGAAGTGAGGGACCAGGTTGGTGGCCAGACTGCATCCCAAGGGGCAGGAGGAAGGAGGTTCTCACCTGGGCTCTCACAGCCAGCTGGAAGGCCCCACGTTTGAAGGGCAGCATGGAGCCACTGTGATTGCGAGTTCCTTCAGGGAAGATCAAGACATGGAACTGCAGGAGGGAGAAGACATTGAGATGGAGGCATCTCCAGTTGCTATTCTAAATCACTGCACAGACATAGAATCATAGAATCATTAAGATTGGAAAAGATCCCTAAGATCATCCATTCCAACTGTCCACCCACCACCAATATTGCCCACTAAACCACAAACGTAAGTACCACATCTACATGTTTCTTGAACACTTCCAGGGATGGTGACTCCACCACATATGCTCCTGGGACTGATCTGTCTGCTCCCGACTATGCAGAGGCATTCACTTCCTCCACCTCAAGCGCTTTCTGGGCCCAAAGCACAGCTAACCGACCAGAGGTTCTGCACAGTCCAAAGAACTAGATCACCTTCCAGCCACATCAAGGTTAACGTTTTCCAGTGCCACCTGCTCTGCACAAGAAGTCTTTTCCACTCACGTTATCTTTCCGCATGGCGTGTGCCACCTCTGTCAAGATAGCGATGGATTCTTCCTTCTTCTTGCGGTCAATGAAAATGATGCCTGAAAGCCAGCATGCGAGGCCAAAAGAGCCCATGTACAGTATTTCCTTCTTTGCAATGGGCGTACAGCGATCTGGTAATATCTGCGTCATCACTGGAAGAGAAGAACAAGGACAGAAGAAGTTTTCATCAACACAGAGGTTCCCTCCAGCCCTCTGCTTTGGGGAACATCGTGTTTGCAGCTCCCACCCAACGACAAGATGTTGGAAAAGGGATTTTGGGCATCTGCAGACCAACCTCCCACTCAGAGCTTTTGCCAGCACTGAATAACTGTGACACCACTGTGGTCTGCTGATGTTCTCACCTCAGTTCTATCGGAAAGGGTGAGTGAAGTTTCTTGAGCACTGCTGCGCTCTCAGAACACATCCTGGGCTTGGGGCTAAGCGGGAAGGACTTTTTAGCAGCCTATGCTATTATGGATTTCATAACTATGTAGCAAGGAGGAGAAGGCAGGATCAGGTTCTTCACATACCCAAAATGTCCAGGGAGTTCTGGTGATTCACAACGAGTATGGAAGGCTTCTTAGTCCTGAGGTTCTCCTTGCCCTTCACCACTATCTTGATACCAAGGACATACTTGACTGGGAAAATCGCCATGCGCAGAATCCTGGAAAAGGGGAACAGACGTGAGCTGAAGAGAAACTAAAATTGAGCAAAGGAACCAAGCACCAGTCTTCCAGACCAGCCCGCCTCACAGACTTCTCCTGAGGAGCAGCCTGTTTGTCTGTAGTCCCAGATTTAACTTGTCTGTCTGGGAGAAAAGCAACTAGAATGGCTCTTCAGCTGCCATTGGGGAAAACAAATACAGCTGGCAGGTTTTCTTTGGGATATGTTAGACCAATGGCCTAGCAACTCCAAATAACATAGTTGTGTGGATCAGCTGAATATCAGCCCATATATATTTGAATATAATGCCCAAATTCATAGTGCACCTGCTTGTACTCTACTCCACTGTCCGACTTGCTGAGTTGTGTGTATGGGCTGCAGCAAACCTGCCACACATCTGGCACCCCTATTGCTCAAATAGTGGGAAGAGAGATGATTTTGCCACTGGAAGATGTGTAGACATTGGAAAAATAAAGAAAAAAAGTAAGACACAAAAGTCAAGAACTGAAGAAAATTTCTTAAAGTGAAAAGCTGAGGCTCAGAGAGGAGAGAGCTGGGATCTTGCTCTGCAGCATACGCCTTCTGGCGGAGTGAATCCTGCCTCTGTAGCGCTTCAGGGGGCCGCAAAGTGCTGGGCTGTTGTGTGGCAGAGCTGACCCCAGCTCCCACCTAACCCACCGCCCCAAAACCTGTGCATTAATGTGCACTGCTGCTAATGGCATTCCAGCATACAACTAATTCCTCCCCACCATATCACAGCTCCCAGGACCCTCCCATGCAGAGTATAAGCTTTTCCATCGATGCCCAGAGCACAGAGAGGCCACAGCCAACTTACTTCGTGTTTTCACTGCTGCGGCCACGAGGAAGAGCAATGATAATAACCAGAAAGCTGATGGTGAAGATCCACACCTGATAGAAGGTCATCTTGCAGAAGTATCTGAATGTAGGATACATCCAGCAAAGGATTAGAACTGCTATGAGCAGAAAAGTAAATGGGTAGTGGAGAAGAAATAGCTCCATCCTTCAGCCCAGGGTCAACCAGAGGAGCGTTGCACAGTGCAGTAAATGAGCAACTGGCACTCGATGTTGTGGAGCAGAGTTTAGATTCTTTTCATCATTACGTGTAGGCGGTGCAGTGGTGGAATGAGATTCGGGAGAGATGCTTCTGCAAGGCTGGAGCTCCCAGCAAAAATAACCACGGAAAGCTGGTTTAGCAAGGGAGCTGCAAAGCTGCTGTGTGGGAGCAGGCTGGCAAGCAGAGGCAAATGTGCAATAGCAAGGCTCTGTAATGTGGAGGGTGTGTACGTGGCTGCGGGCTGGCTGAACACCATGTACTTGGGGACACAGCCCTCCTTTAGGTTGGATATTAGGAAAAACTTATCTGAAAGAATGGTGATGCAGTGGCACAGCTGCCCAGGGAGGCATCATCCCTGAGAATGTCCCTGGAACGTCCCATCGCTCCAGAGCCTTGGGGATGTGGCACTGAGGGACGTGGTCAGCGGGCACTATTGGTGGTAGCTGGACAGTTGGACTGGATGATCATAGGGGTCTTTTCCGAACTCAATGATTCTGTGATTTTATGATTCTATGGGGCAGGAGCCTTCCGTCACAAGCAAGCTTCTGCATCAAGCTCTGTGCATGAGAACTGTGAGGTGACTGCAAGAGGTCCCGGAAACCAGAAATCAGCATTATGGAGAAAAGTAAGAGAAATGCAGTGATCACAGCAGACAGCTCCTGCCCCACACATACGGGCATTAGAGGCACTGGGCTCAGCAATTGGACATTCTCAGCTGGAGTGGGAAAAGTGACAAAAAATGCCACGTGTCTAGACAGAAAGATAAACAAAGCAACGCTTCCATGGCCAGAGGTAGGCGTGTGTTCAGACAGCATCTCCACATGAGAAGAGGTAAATCAGGATATTGCAAGTAGAACCTGGGAGTTCTGACAGTATTTCAGCTCCTAAAGACTGAGCGTGAAAAGGATCTGTCCAATGGGACTGAAGAACAAAAGCATTTTGGTGGATTAACAGTGATAAAGTCCAAACAGTACAGATCTACACATTTTCAAAGGACCTTCAGAGGACCCATAAAACCATAGCAGATGTCACTTGCAGCCTAAGGAACAAAATCTAACCCCTGAGAACAGTAAAATAGAGAAGACACAGCAGCAACTCACAAAGAGTGGAAAGGTTGATAACAGAGCGAGACACTGGTTGTGCTCCCTGTTCCCTGGGCTTACCCAGTGACTCTTCCTGCTTTTCATGGGAAGACTGGAGATAAGTGGCTGCTCAAGGATCTTTGGTAACCACAGGAGAGGCAGCCAAAGCAAAGCATTTCAGCCACAGCCTCCTCACCGCTCTGTTTGGTGTTGCAGAGTTGGGCACCCAGAACACGATTGCATACCTAATGCCTATTAACTTTGTCCTGTCCCATACTAACCCTATCTGGATCAGTGGTGGTCTTTCACACTTTGGTGGAGGCTGATTTGATGAGCAATTTTTTCATGCTGACCTACCAGGAGACTGGTTCCTATGATGTAACGCCCATGAAAGGGACCAATCTCAAAAACGTGTCGGATATGCAAGAGTGTGCAAGGCTGTTGGGTATATGAGGCTTTCAGCAGTTGGTGTCTCTTACAAGTATGGGAAAATGCAAGAGGTAATAAAAGTGATGCCATTCCTAACTCACAGTGGAGGGATAATCAGTTCACTTAGACTCCAAACCCACTGATACTAAAATCCTCTGATATAATTTTCTTCTGTTGCAAGGATCTGTTGGATCAAGACCCATCATGCTCCCATTCCGAAAGGTCTTGCATGACCTTCCAGGTGTTTTCAGAAATGACAGCCCTAATGAAGCTCCTGACCTTCAGACTAAACATACCTGTGTTCAGCTGACTCCCATTTCCCCCCCTGCTCTTTAAAACCTCTTCAGAGAAATTTAAGTGCATCTTATGTAGGGCGAGGAGGGTCTTGATTGTAATATGAGCTTTCATCAAGAAGCTTCAATGGCTGACTCACAACTCTGATAAGCCAAACACTGGTCAGAGGATGATGTCTAATGGGCAAAAAGGTTAAGAAAATTAACTTGTTCACAGCATGAATCATAGAATCATAGAATCACAGAATCATTAAGGTTGGAAAAGACCTCTAAGGTCATCCAGTCCAACCATCCACCAATACCGCCCACTGACCATGTCCCTGAGTACTACATCTGCCCTTTCCTTGAACACCTCCATTGTGACTCCATCACGTCCCTGGGCAGCCTGTGCCAATGCATCACCACTCTTTTGGAGGAGTCTTCCCTAACGTTGAACCTGAACCTCTGCTGGAACAACCTGAGGCCGTTCCCTCTCATCCTATCACCAGTTACCCAAAGACTTTAAAGAAGGCTTAAAAGAGATCTGACTGCTGTCAGTAAAGCGAACCTGGACAGAGGAGTTAAGTCAAAGATCGCAATCAACTTCTAAATGAGAAAGGAATTATTTCAAGATGAAATCAGAGGACTGGATTCTGGAATGGAGGCAATTCCCACTGGAAAATGCTGGCACAAATTCCTCCATTGGAACAGATTGGAACAAGTGATCGAAAGGCGAAGTATTGGGGCTGCTCACTGCCAGGGACCACAGCAGTCCTCAAAAGGAGAGTGGTACTAAAGGGAACTCAGCTATACAGACATCAACATTGATGTTAAAAGCTTTGAAAGGACTGCAGGGTAAATAAATTAGAGAAGGGAGACTAAGGAAGCTGTATTTATCATGCTCCAGCTGGAGCTCCATGATGAATCCACATATAACCCAGTTGTACAAGACACAGATATGCTTTTCATTTTTACTTATGAGTGAACAGATAGATGGAACTTCCCATAATGATAGAAAGAAAAGTGTTTCTACAAGAAAATATGTGCTGACTCATGAAGCTTCCTGTGGCATCTGTGACAGAAGAGCTTGTGCTCTTGGACTTTCATACATGGAGAGAGCACACAGGACAGCCAAGAGAACTGGAAAATAGATCAGGTTATCATTGTAAATCAAAGAATCATGTAAAAAAATTTAGGACCCCTGGAGATCTGCAGTCCAACCAGCTGCTTGGGGCATGGTGAATCCCAGCACCACACAAGTGTGCTCAGAGCCTCTTCCAGGTGAGGTTGGAATAACTCCAAGAACGGAGATCCCAACAACTCTCTAGTCCTTGTCTCAACACTGCGCTGTGATGATGGGGAAGAATGTTTTTTCTCTATCTAGTGGGAATCTCCTGCAAAGCCCTGATCCTGCTGCGCATGCAGTTCATGCATTTGATAGGCAGTTTGATCAGGCTGAGAAGCTTGATTCAGTTTTCCACATTTCGGCTTTGCACTCAGATGAAATTGTGAAAATAGGTCCTGTGTGCTTAGTGCTTACAGAAGGATTGTGGGTGATTTTGAGCCAATTATTTGGACTCAATGATCTTTGTAGGTCTCTTCTGATTGAACTATTCTATTTCATCTTCATTAAGTTAATTGCTGAAGTCAAAAGGTAATGAATGCATCTTCCTGTGCTACCAATACTAGAAAACAAAAGTCAGAGACTGAGACAAACACCCCCGGTGCAGTCAGGCATCTCACACCCATCACCTCTGTTGACTCCCTTGAATCCTTCAGCACCAGGAACTTATCAAGGAGACAGTGAGCTCCAACCCACTGCCAGGGCATGTTTGCATGTGAGAACCCTTGTGTGCTCAAGGCATGCCCAGGCTGATGTTTGTCAGCCTACACACCTGGGGCACTTTTCTACCCCACTGTCTTGGCCAAGCGCTGGGAGAAATTGTTATCCACGTCTCTTCTTTGTCTCTGAGGATCTCACACATCTCTTCCAGTTTCAAAAGAGATAAAGAGGATGTTATTGCCAAATGGTTTTTGGAACTAAATACTAAGTCCAGCAAGATATACCTTCCTTCATTACAAATACACGGGTTCTGCACTTGAATCTGCTTTGTCTGATGTTCCCAAATGAAACCTACCACCATCCTCCACTTGTCTCCAATTACTGCACCCCTTACAAAGTGCATGGAACATTTTGGTCTCAGCTCAAAGTTGCAATTTATTGGTCAATAATAGTAAGACAGCAAGTTACAGAGGGAAGAGAAAGCAGTTTTGACCCCTTTAGGAAAAGATATCGAGGGGAGAAATTAGATTATCTCCTTCTGTCCTGTACTTCAACCTGACTATATTTTCTCTGGAAATTAAATTGTGTACTCCTCAGAAAACAACAAAAATTAAAAAGAAAGAAAGAAAGAAAGCAAATCGATTCCAATGCCCCAATACCTTTTTATGTAGATTGGAGCCTTTGTGCTATTTCAAGCAGAAAGAGGGTTCAAGACTTGTCATTTGACAGCAGAGCTTACTGGAACCCAGTGCATGTGTCACTGCCTGAGCACACAGCTGGTTTGACTGGGAGTCTCTTGATAACTCCTTTTGGTTTGCTTTGTGATACTGAGCAGTTTGCACAGGTCTGGAATATCTTTTCATGAAGTTTCTTATCACTGAATTCCATCTCTTTGGAAAGACTTCATGCAAACATGAAGCAAGCGTAGGCACAGAAAAATAAACAACCGATTAAAAGAACCCATCTCAGCATCTTCCCGAATCCAGACTTCTGGGGAATCCTCAGCGTTCCACATTATTGGTCACCAGATGCTTCTTCTGCAGGACATAAAAAAGCACATGTTAACAAAGCAGAAAAGGGCGTGCCGTAGCTCCCCACTGCCCTGTGTGATTCATTTCCATGGGTTAAGCTGGAAAGGGGGGCCCCACGGCTCAGGCATTGCCCTTGCACCGAGCAGGAGATTGCTCTGGACATCCCTCCCTGCCGACAGCTTCCTGCAGCCCAGCAAGCCTTACTTCTTCTGGCCCTATGAAGCTGGCATTTATGGAGGCACCTTGTCACGCCTTCAATCTGATAATGCCACAGCCCTTTGGAGAAGGTGACTTAACATCCTCAAGGGAACTGGGAGCAGAGCTCAGCTGGGATTGTCTGAGCTGTTAATGATTGCAGAGATTTGCACTTGCTTGCAGGCAGGAACTGTCTGCTCTTTGAGGCTGATACCTTGCTCGGTACTTTCCTCCCTCCTCTTTGACTTCCAGGCTTTAAGGTCCAGCTTTGGGATCCTGCTGCAGCTCACAAAGGAGTCAGGATATCTGTTGGCCCGGAAGATATTTCTTGACACTTTAGAGATGCGGGTGTTGTCACATATTATTCGTGACAAGGAGATTTTGGCCAGTGAACGGCGCTGCCGGGCAGTGAAAACCCCTCTATTTTCCCACCAAAACCTGCAGGAGACATAATGAATGGCACGACAGGTTTTTTCCCTCTTGGCTTCTTCTCATTCAAGATCCCTGCAAAACTATTTCCCATTAAAACCAACATACATTTTTTTTCCAAGACAAATTTTCCAGCTACTCAAAGCATTCACCACCACATCAGCAGACACCGGACATCTCCTCTCTTACCTGTCCCCATCACGTGTGTTCCTGAACTGCGTGCCAATGAGACAAGCCATGAGAGGCCCAACCCTTCCTCCATCCACAAAGGGCTCTGCAAGTGCCCCAACCCAAACGTCGATGTTCCTCGGTGTCCCATACAGCCGGATGAACTTCTTTGCCAGACCGCCATTCTTCAGTACTCGACCAAGTGACTTCACATCACAAGGCTGGGGGAGCCCACAGAATTTTCTCCAGGAGACATAACCTGCAAGTTGTTGCATATCAGAGCAAAGAGAGGTCAGCAACACTTCCCCTCCCTGGAAAGATTTTTCCTCTCTTTCCAAAAGTCTGGATGCAGGTAGGTTCCCACTTATGCTTAAATCTTCTTTCTAAATTATTCTGTATTGCTGTTAATGCCGTTGCCTTTTCACTGCTCCAGAGCCAGTTTCTACAGGTGGAAGAGGAACACTGGATGTTGTCAACTGGCCCATTTTTGTGTGCAGCAAAATAGCTGGAAATTCACTAGATATCAACTGGCGGAATAACTGCATCCTGGTGGACAGGGCACAGAGACAGAAGTCAGTGTACAGTTCAGTTCCCTCTGTGTCTTACCAAATGGCTTAAGGAAAGGAAAAGCCTACGGAGAACTCATGCATTCTCCTTCCTGCCAGACCCAAAAACTAGAAATTCAGGATTCTGCACACCAATGTTCCCAGAGACAGCATGGAAAATCAAAACCTCCCATTGAGAGAGAGGCAGAGCAATCCCAGCAAAACCTGACCACACATCTGCATCTCATGCATAGCCTCTGTCTCGACTTAAAACCTGTGAATCCGGAGCTCCTCATCACTGCTTCAAAGTGACCACATTGCAGCTCTCAGGGTGTCAATGGCACAGCAGCTCCAGGCACTTGCATCAGCCTAATAACGCTGTTAGGCAACAGCACACCCTTGATCCAGTTGTATCAACAACCTGTTTCTCAAGGCCATCTTGCAATGCCATTGCACTGGTTTTTCGTGTTGCAGAGCCCCATGGATGGCTTTGACATGCTTTTCTCTCTTTTTTTTTCTGGGACAGTCTTTGGAGAGAAAATAAAGTGAGACTTTCTTTTTCACATCGTGCATCGTGCAATTTTCTGAGAGGAGTTTCAGCCAAGCACGGGTCAGAGATGTTTCCCAGTGTTCAATTCCATGAGTGCCTGGTTTTCACTTGTTTTCCCTTGGAAGCTCTGCTGCCACAGCCAACTTACCCGGGAGGCCATGATCTCTGCAACGCTGCATGTTAAGAGCAGCTAAATCAAGCCCAATCCTTTCAATCTGCTCAGAGAGGTGATCCCGGAGCTCGTCCACCATCATCTGATCCTGTGTCATCAGCTTGGCCCTGCTGGCCATCAGGTTCCGCAGGAAGGGGTCGATGCCACCTGCAACAGATCCACAGCAGCTGGTGAGCAACATAGGGTGGACAGCACATGGGAAAAAGGCTCCAGAGAGCAGAGCATGGCTTATAGCTCATTACAGGCTTCCAGTGCAGGAGAATAGATTTTTCTGCACATAAAACATTAAAAAGAAAATACTGTAGTTCTTAGAAACAACAGCAATTGCATACATCATAATAAGAAGGGTGGCATTTGACTGCAGAGAACAGCTGTGTTGGGAGAAGTCTGCCTGGTGATAAAGGTGAGTGAATACATCTAATGCAAACTGCTTTTAATTTTGGCGGAAGCAGCTCATCCAGAGTGGGCAGGAAAGGCTGAACAAAATAAAGCTACACCCCAGAAGTGCAAGATGGTTAACAGGGTTAGTGGGCAATGTTGGCGGTAGGTGGCAGTTGGATGATCTTAGAGGTCTTTTCCAACCTTAACGACCCTGTGATTTCAGTGATTCCAACATAGGACTTACCTCCTTTCACAATATGCCAGGCACCAAAGAAGGTTTTGCTGAGTTGCAGTTTGGGATATGTGGGCTTATAATTTTCGTCTAATCGGCCCACAAATGGGGGAATTGAAGCATGAGCAAAACGAAAAGCCAGAGTGAAGACATTGGATATGCGAGGATCCACAGACTCCTTGTAGCCCTTGTAGGAAGGAATCCATCTCCGAAAGTTTCTTCCCAGAAGAAGAGGCAGGTAGTCCCTGTAGGTTATAATCTAAAGGGAAACCGAGAAAGTGTGGATGATTAATTGGTTAGTCATCAAGTTCCTAGTCAACAAAGTAATGGGAGAGCTGTTGCTCACATCTATGGTGCTGACACAGCTGATATAAACCCCCATGGACAGTTGTGTCAGTCGATACAGCAGAGATTTCCAGCCCTGATTTCATGTGCCTTTGGGATATTAAGGAGGAGGCTGAAAAATGCAACTCAAAAAAACCCATCACCCAATGGAAACCTCTCACTGACAAAGCCCACCAGGATAACTGCGAGACCACAGGACGAGGCAGCACAGCTGGGGGTGACATGTGGTACCTGGATCATGGCACCCACAATCTTCCGTGCCTCCTGGTAGAGCTTCTCCCCATTCCAGTGTGGATTCAACCTCTACAGCCCTCTGGCCAGGCGGTTGTGCTCCCGCACAAAGAGTGTGTGCATGCACGCCAGCTCCAGCATCTCACTTGCTCGAGAGTCACCTAAGGGCATTACAGGTGCACTTACCAGTACCGCCAAAGGGCTGCAGAGATCCAGTGGAAAGAATTTTCCTGCTGAAGCAGTATTGTCTTGACTATTGAATCAAGACAAGTGTGGTTGTGCTGAGCATCACAAAGAGAGATGGCCAAGAAATGGGGAAGCTTTTTGTTTTGGAGGCTAGGAGGAGACACTTGAGGTGTTCACTACGTGGAGTCCTCCTCCAGGTTCCCATAGCAGGGAGACTCACAGCTCAAGAGAGAAGTGAAAATGGGCAGAGGGATGTCCAGATGGCCAAGAGAGGTCTGTAGGTCAGAAGGTGTCCTTCAAACCAGCTGAAACCATGGACTAAGCGAGAGGGCAGTCATGATCAAGCTCTTTGGAAAGTTAAAATAAAAGCAAAACGGCTCACAACTTGAAGGAATAAGTTACAAAAGCAACACAATGAAATATTAAATCCAACTTCAAACACCCAGAGCAGGAAACCTGAGAGCGAGCAGGTGATGATGGAACAAAGGGACACTCAGAGAGGAGTAAATGTGCGGCATTTAGTCCCGCAGTGAACAGAGGGGTTTGCTCACGCATTCAGCACAGAGCCCCTTTCACTAACGATCAAAGCCTGCCTGTGAGAGGCTGCGGAAGGACAGACAAAACGAGCACTGTGGTTCCTCCAGCAGACGGCACCCAGCCGCCACTGCCAAAGGAGCTCCAGTCCGAAATCACTGAGCCCTGTTGGGCAGCAGCACGTGGACCACTTCCTCAGCTCTCAGGGGCCGGAAAAACCCAAACAAACACTGAATTTTCAATGGAGTTTGCACGGAGCTGTGAGTTCGTAAATTTATCTCCAGCTGATTTCTGTCTATGAATTTATAAGGCCCAGGTTCAGGAACATGGTCTGAAAGGCCTAAAGCACTAAAATATTACTTAGGCTGGATATTAGGAAAAGTTTTTCTCCAGAAGAGCGGTGCTGCAGTGGCACAGCTGCCCAGGGAGTGGTGGGGTCACCGTCCCTGGAGGTGCTCCAGAGCCGTGGGGATGTGGCACTGAGGGACGTGGTTATGGGCATGGTGGGGTGGGCTGGGGTTGGACTTAGGGATCTGAGAGGTCTTTTCCGACCTTAATGACTTTATGATACTTTAGTTTTGAGTTATAGCTGCAAAGAAGTTTAGTCCTTGCCAAAACCACTCTTGCCATAGCTTGCCATTGGGTCTTATTTTTTTAACAAAGAATCATGAATCGTGATTCATGTCATGTTAGATTGGGTTGAAAAAGTGGCCAAGATGTCGAAGTGTGAATGGAGCAGAAGGCCCTGCCAATGGGTAGCAGCCTGTGCTGATGTCCCATACAGCATGCTGTCAGTGCTGAGGTCACCTCATTCTGCTTTTTTCTACTTACATACAACAAGCAAGCAAGCAAAGAAGAGAACCAGAGCTGATGGAATTGTTCTCTGCGGAATTTTCCAGGGTGTCAGCAGCCGACTTACCTGCGAGAAAACAAGGGATTTTTGCTTTCCCGCTGACCTTGAGACAGGGGTCCTTTGGCATCCTGGCAAAGGGCAAATATGCCATCCCCTTGTCTGTGAAATTCTGATTAACAGCCAACAAGCCCAGCTGGTTGTTCCAATTCCTCAGCCTGTTGGCCAAAGGCTGCTCGCTGCCATACACCATACTGCCATCGAGGAAGGATGTGAGCGCGTTGATCTGCTCTCGAGTGGCTCTGCCGCCGTCACAAGCAGGAGCTGAGCGGAAGAAAGGAATGCAATCTCTTGTGTTTTTAATCCTTGGGTCGTTGGGTGGGATCTGCAGGAAGATAAGTGAATAATTCATCATCACCTCAGGAGCACAGAATCTGCACTGTGGTGCTACAGCCACAAGAAAAGCCAACAGGAGCGATTTCAGAGGCAGTTTTCATGGTAGACGGTATGGAGACCAGTCCCAAGCCCCAGCTGTGAGGGCTCAGACTGACAGCAGAGATGGTTGTTGGAGATCAAGTCCCAAATATTCAAGAAAGACTGCAGGTGCCTGAATCTTCTCAAAGAAAGTCCTATGGATACCCCCCTTTTTCCCCTTGTAAGTACATATTGGATTAAATCTCAGAAGCCCAGGTGTTTCCATCTCATGTTGCGGTCTAGTGTCAACATCTACCCTATGTTGTGGACAGTTGCCATCCAGAACTTGTGGTTCTGGCTGCATTCTCAAACACACACTGGGCAAATACTCAATGAAGTTTTCCTTGGATGTATTTACTAGAGCAGAGATTGCAATGTGACTGTTGTGTTTCCCAGCACAATGCTTAGCCACTAGTGAGAGGTGCTCACCACTTCCACACCCCATGAGCAGTCAACCATCAAATGGGCATGGATTTTCTGGGCTACCAGTGAGACACTAGCACCCACCAACTCCCATCTCTGATCCACTTGCTGTAAGCTGGGTACCATCCATGTTGCCATTGCATTGCATCTCTGAAGCAAAGCCATATCCTTGAAGGAGATGTGGTTAAAGGCTGAAAAGGGGGGAAAAGATGGGCTGTGCCTGGCATCTGGGGGCATCCCTGGGACTCAGCATCACCTCCTGAGAGGTGATGACCCCTTGGGATGCTCTAGGAGCTGCGCCCTGGTGGGCCGGGACAGGGAGAGCTGTCACCATCTCCAGCTGGAGGGCAGACATCGTGTCCCCCACATCACCACAAGAGGAAGGCTGGCTGTACCTGGATGGGAAAGCAGGGGGGCAGCTTGGAGCAGCTGGTGTGACAGTCCACTTTGCCACTGAAGGTGACTCTGGATGGGGATTCAGGACTGAAATCCAGGTCGTGGTCAATAAACTGACCCCACTGCATGAACATGAGCGACCGCTGCTGGTCTAACTTGAGCTGCCCTGGGGAGAAGCGGACGATCTCGTTTGACACCTTTCGAACCTGCGGGGGATGAAGGCAGAATGTGTGTGTCAGGAAATGGCCATAGGAATGGATGCAACTGCAAGGTCATCAGCAAAAAATCACGAGGCATGCATTGCTGGACTTGTGTTTTGCAGCCTCAGCCTGCGGTCTGTTCAAGCCCCGAAAATCCCCAAATCCTGTCCCTGTTTTTTTCAAACGTGTTCCAAATATTACCAGTGGGAAAGGGTATCCAAAGGAACACCTTCTTTCTGTCCACCCGTGGGGGATCGACACACCGTCTTCATAGTCTGCTGGCAACCATCTGGACAAGGCTCTGTTGGAAGCTCCTAGTAATGGGTTTCTCCTGCACCAGCAAATGTAAGGACAGCAAAATATTAGCGGCATTAGGTCTGGCTCGGGTGTGACGGACCCACCCTTATCCCAGAATCTAGATCCTCCTCCTGACTGCAGCCATTGCCTTCTGAGAATGGAAGGAGACAGGTGGCCTTCTCCCTACTTCTTACACAGATGTCTGAAGGCTCAATCATCCCCTAGGCAGGCAGACAATGATCATCCCCTGTCTGACCTCCTTCCTTCTCCCAAGGGACCTTATGGCCACAGCTGCCAGGACACACTCTGCCTGCCAGGTGCTTGGTAAATGGGGAGGGATGGACAAGTCTCATGTGTTGTTCATTTGAGAACACACCATTGTGTGGCACAGTTTCCCCTTTACTACACTAAGAAAGCTCTGGAAGTGCTGAGAAATAGCTTTTACATTCCATGTAACAGTCACATCCCTCCATATACCCCAAAGCTGCACAAGGTAGTCTTGCCAGCCCATGAGTCCAGTGGCCCAGTTGGGTTTTGGTGTGGTCACATCACGTACCCAGCCAGGAAGTCAAAAAGAGCACTGACACCCTGCAAAGGGGAAGAGCCAGCCAAAACCCAGGAGAAAGCAGAAAGATGCAGTCTGATGGCAGAGGTCCTGTGCTGGAGGGTCAGTTCCCAACACAGAACTGTTGGCCAAAAAGCCAATAGCTCATTCACGTATGACACCAAGAACCCGTGAAGCAAAGCTGTAATTAAAATATTCAAGCATCCAGGAACCAACTCTATGAGCTGTAAAACTAAATAAGGCTTCCTATATATGGATCATTTTTGGGGCCATGGTTTTACTTCTACTGATGACCCACGCATCCCCCCTCACCTGTTGTTGCACTTCCCTGTGATCGTTCGGTACCGGCTAGAAAATTCACAGTTTACTTTCTTATTCTGCTGCTCACATCCTGTCGCCTTGAAAATCATCCCCAGCTGAGCTGGTGTGAGCAGGTCTGCAAGGTAACCACACAGGATCAACGTGATGGCCCATACCAGCTATGCTGGGTTTGGGATGTCTTCCAGACCATAAAAAGGTTTCCCTTCTTGTTTCCTTGGCGCACTCTTTTATCATAGCACCATCCTCTTGTGGAGGAGCACAGAGGAATGTCATTGAGGGTCATCCTGCTCAGAGCTGTGCTGAGGATGCTCCCTGGAGTGGCAGTTTGCACTTCTATTGTATCACTGACCATTTGTGTTCAAGAAGGGTTTACACGTTGTACTGAGGGATGAGGTTTAGTGGGAAATACTGGTGATAGGCGGACGGCTGGATGGATGATCTTAGAGCTCTTTTCCAGCCTTGGTGATTCTATGATACCACGAGAGCATTTAAACCAACAAAGTTGTGGTCAAATCTGATATATAATTACATGCCGTGCAGAAGAGGAGTGAGCTTCTAGCATTAAGCCATCTTCTTCCTTTCCTCTCTTCTTCCTTTTTATCTCCACCATTGATTGCTAGCAGTTACAGCCAGCCAAGCGTTAACAATTCTTCCCCTACGGAAGCGGCCTCCAGAACGCATCACCACTGCGCTGCAAGTGCTCGTGCGGGAGGTCAGGACTGCCACCTCCTGGGGACAGCGCTGCTCAGCACGGCGCGGGGTGCTCTGGTCGGGTGAGCGGGATTGGAGCCCGGACCCCCTCAACCCTTCCCTCTCCCCCCTCCCGCACCCCGTAGATCCCCGCATCTCCCCGCAGCAGCACCGCTCCCAGCAAAGCGACGTCCCGACCTGTGACATTGAAGTCCCCTTTCACGACCCAGCGCAGCTTCTCCTTCAGGAGGGTCAGGGTGGTTCCCATGTAATCCGCAGCCCGGATGGCAGCCCGCGTCCCCGCCACGGGCTGCTTGAAATATCTCAGGAGCTCTATGGGGTTCAAGGCATCGTTCTCCAGGTTCTTCTTTATGCTGCAAGGGAGAACAAAGCAACTTCTGCGGGACTGAGATGGGCCGAAGCCACGGGTGGGTCCTGCGGGTCGCACACTGAGCTCAGGCAGCACGGAGCTCCTGGCATGTTGTTATTTGAGCTGCTAACAAAGCAGTAATCTCAGCCTACTGCAGGGAACCTGATTTTAGGGTTGGGTTAAATGGAGGTCCCTTCCAATCCCATTCTGTGATTCTGTGATCTCACAGCCCACACAGCAGCCAGAGGAGACTGTGCTGCTCCTGCCAGCCTCAGCAGAGGAGCAGGACTGAAATCTGTTTCCCAGCTCTATCTGCCAGAAAGAGGCTGAGCTCATGGTCTTTGTGTCCTTGAGGCAATCAAACCTCTTTCTACTGAGGACTCCAACTCATAAATGCCTACAGGCACCTGTTTCCATCCAGAGCTCCCAAACTCTCCAGGTCACCCTACCTTAACCTGGAGCCCCGAAGAGCTCTCAGATGGGCAGGTCCTGAGGTACCGGGGAGCTGAAGGAGGAGGTTTATGGGTTGGTAGGAAGCCATATGCTCTCACAGCACAGTGGCTAAGCTGGTCAGAATGTTCTAACCACAGCCCACAGTGGTTTGCTCCCTCTGAGCATGGGCAGCAAAGGAGGGGAATGGAAACCTCAGCAGTGTCTGAAAGGGAGACTGGAGGTGTTTAAAGCCAACATGTATGAGGCTTTGGGCAACCTGATCTAGTGGGTGGCAACCAGCCTGTGGCAGGGGTTGGAGCTGGATGGGCTTTGAGGTCTTTTCCAACCTAAGCCATTCAGTGACTCAAAAGAAGGGCTGTGGCACCTCCAGAACGTGACAGAGAAGACCAGAGCGTGGCTGTGGCTCACGCACATGAGGGCTGCGCCCAACCCCGGCGCTCACCGGTCACGTGTGTCCTTGTAGGCTGAATCCACGAGCTGCCTGGCCTCGTCCACGCTGCGCAGCAGGAACGCATCCGACAGCTTCTCAGGCAAATCTCATTGGGGGAAAGGAAAGAGCAGAGGTGAGAGTGCTTCCCTGTGCTGTGAGGAGCTTCACTTTGCACCTCCAGAGCCAGGGGTACTGGCATTGCAATGCCAATACATCTATGTATAAATTAGTTCCTCTGGAGCACGTGGCAGCTCCTCTGGGGTATGCCCATCACTGCCTGGCTGTGGCTACAGAACAGCAGGGGAAGCCCCTACAATGCTTCTCTGAGTGGGATCAGCTCCAGGGAAACAGAAAGCTTCAGAAATCAACACAAAGGGGACAGAAATCCCCAAATTCTCCCAGTATTCTTTGATCTGTCATCTCTGATGGACCAAGAGTTGATCTGAGTTGGGCTGGGAGGTCTGCTGCACCCTGGGGATGGAGCTGCTCCGAGAACTGAGCTCTCCTTTAATGTGGTTTTAGGAAATCAGACAGGAAATTTACTGAAAAAACCTGGAAGTGTCAGCATTGCTGGCCCTATAGATACAAACTGATTACTCTTCTCACTGTTTGGGACTCAGCTGCTTACAAGAGTTCAGATTCTCTTAGACTTAACTTTATTCTTTTTCCTACTCAGAACATAAAGGCCCCTGATCTACAAAACCTGAGAGAGACAATACCATAGGAAGATACAGGTCCCAGGAACAGGATGAGCCTCGCCAGCAGCGCCAGGAAGCAGGTTTCTGCCTTCATCCCTGCAAAGAAAGGTAAGAAACGAGGAAAATCAAGAAGCCATGGATCAGACCATGAACGGTGCAGATGGAACACGTTAAGGGAGCACACAAAGTGGCCCCTTCCCAATGCAATGCTCCCCCAGCATGCGCACTGCCCAGCAAGGCCTTCCCCTGCAGCAGCAGCAGCATCTTCCGTGAAAGCAAAAGCAAGTGTGCAGTGGGCCAGATTCTCACCTGCTGTCTTCTGCTGTCCTCACTGTGTTCCCCTCTGTGGCCACGCTTTTATCTGCAGCGGGTTGTTATCTGCCGCGGGATATCTGAGCCATGGGGAACTGCCCCCCAGGTTGGTGGGGCCAAAGCAGAGCAGCGCCCGCTGCCCAGCCCAGCTCCCAGCAGGGGCTCCCGTGTGCCCCACAAATGGCCCTGCACACCCACCGGGATGAGGCAGCACCCTGCAATGGTTTGGGGCTCATGGGGGGTGTCTGATGGGAATAGGATTCCTCTGCCAGTCTTCATCCTTTACCACTCTTAAAGGCTGAAAAAGTCTCAGAAGTGGAGGCAGCAGCTCCAGGGAAGATCTGCTCATCACTCCCCATCTCAGCTCCCTAACCTGCCCGGCAGTGTGCTCCTGCTGTGGTCTGGATGGGCTCACAAATGCCATTCCTAGTGCTTTACGCTTCCCTGCACAGACAGGAGCAGCAGGAGAGGAAGCTGGCCGATGGGCTGACCACCACCAGCCTCCAGCAACAGATCCTGAGCTCTGGGCAGCTCAGGCTGGGGTTTCCTCTTGCCCAAATTGCCCTCGTGCTGCTGGGAGCTCACAGGACAGCTCTGCCCCTGCACGAAGTCCCTCTCCCTGTCTGAGTGCAAACCCAGCTGCTGGACCAATCCCACTGTCTTACAGCTGTGCTAACAGTACAGGGAACGGGGATTCTGCTGGACCTGGTGAATGATGTTCTTCAGCCAGATGGGGTGAGAAGAAGCACAGGAGCTGCTCATCAGCAGTTCCTCCTAAATGGGACTCCAGCTTACTGCACTGTGTTCATCCCGTAACAGAAACTCCTTGGTTCAGCAGCACAGACTGAGAGAATTCACCAGGGCAGGTTCAGTGAACATCTGAGCTCCTCCCTGCATGAGGCATTCAGGAACTGCAGCATTGCCCCTGTGCTCCCAGCAGCAGCTCTGCCCGTGCTGGTGTCCCCAGGGCTGCTTGCAGGCTGAACCACGTCCTTTAACTCACTGCATCGGTCCTTTAAAATTTTAGAGAAAACCTGCAAAGCAAAGAGCAAGCCTTGCAATGAGCCAGAGGTGAGGCTGCACCTGGAGCACGTGTCCCGTCTGTGAACCCCTGGCCTGAGACCCTCTGGAGAGAATCTCCCTGGATCACAGGACATAGAGCAGAGCTGATGTAACTGGGTTGAGTCACGTGGGAGGGAAGGCCCAGGGAACCCCAGTGTTGGATTCAGGATTATAGAGCAGATAGGGCCAGAGTCTTCTCAGAACTGCAGAGAGAAAGGGTGAGAGGCACTGAGCACATATTGCTGCCAAGGAAATTCCTGCTAGACTTAAGAGAAACAGCCACAAGCATGGTGCAGTGCTGGGATAGGGCTGAGGGCAGTGGTGGGCTCTCCTTCCTTGCAGATACCCAGTGCTCCCTTGAACAAGGCTCTGAGCAATCTCCCCTGGTCATGGAGGTAGCCCTGCGGTGGGCAGGGGGTGGGTGAGAGCCTCCCTGAGCCACCAGCTGATTGCACAACGGGTGCAGCACTGCTCTCATGCACAGCGGAGTTTTGCAGCCACTATCTGCATGCTTACTCTGCTGCACCATGCAGCTCACTGGTCAGAACAAGGATAAGGGTTTTTCAGAAGCTAACGAGACAGTTAGTGCATATTTGTGCTGATAATCACATTTCACAATGCAGAATTTACTTAATTGCTCTCAAAACCTTCAGCAGCAAATGAGACACCATGTGCTGCTCCTCCAAGGGCGAGGAAACAAGAACATGTCAGCTCAAGCAGTGTTGCCTCAGAGCAATGATATTTCCACACCATCCAACCGCTCCTTCTGCCTGCAAGGCTTACAAATGCTTGGACCAAGAGCAGCCAGAAGACCCAAAATGAGAAGCATACATCCCGGCCAGAGGCAACGAGCTCTCAGTTTTAAGCAGGAGTAATGAGGATGAGGCCAAAAGCAGGAGTGACTTCTCCATCCTCCAGCAGCTGATGGCAGCAATTCCCCCCAGCTCTAGGTGTGCTCCAGGGTGGCTCACTTGCTCTGTGCCAATTCAGAGGCAATTTGGTCCTCTGGACAACGTGTAGCTTTGGACAGGGACCCCTCAGCAGGAGGCTTACAGGGACAGATGATCCCATGCCCTACCCAGGGCCACGCACCGCCTCCCTCATTCTCTGAGCCTTGTGGTCCAAAAGCCCAGGTCAGATCAGCTTGTCTACTCTTCCCCACATCAATTCAGGTTTTAGAGGTCATAATTAAGAGCTGTACAAGGATATTCAACTCTTGTATTGCTTGAGATCTGTAAAAAGCCAGCCCAAGCTTTGTTCTTCTTGTTTTGTGAACCCAGGAATGAGTCGAAGCTCAGCTCACCCGGCTCTGAGCACTGCAGGTGTCTCTGCTCATTGCAGGGGGTTGGACTCGATGACCTCTGTGGGCCCCTTCCAACTCCAAAGACTCAATGATTCTGTGCCCTTGGGAACAATGGCCAACCAAACGTTGGTATTTCCTCTAGAATTGAGAAGATGCTAAGAGAGCATCCTGAGGAACCCATCTGTATAAATACCCGATTCTGCCCACTTGCCCCTTCTCCAATTTCTTCGGCACTTTGATTTGTAGAGGATGTGTGTGAAGGTCCTGAAGGTCTCGAACCTTTCTGAAGACTTCTGTTTTGATGCAGAGCCTGCCTGTTGCGGGGGAACCACCTGAATTAGTGTGACTGCTACCTGATGGGAGTCCGTGTATATAACAGTGAAATTTGGTAGGCAGCAGCCCAGCGTGTCCTGGGGAGCAGGGAGTCACCACACAGCTGTGGGCACAAGGACTCGGCTGAAGGAGGTGTGAAGGGAGAAGCAGAGCCCTCCTGCAGGCATCCGCTCTGGGTTGGCACCAGAACACTGCAGCTGCCCTTGTTCTCTCTATGGGCTTTGCTCTTCAGTTCACTCCCCGATGAACAGATAAGTGCAACAATAGGCAGTTTCTTTCAAAAGACCTCCAACGACTCGCTTAGGAAACTGCAGATGTTAAATTCAGTTTAGAACTGCAACCAACTTCCTCCAGGCAGGGTGAGTGGGAGATAAATTACAGCAACTGCAGTGCACAGAGGTATTTCTGGAGGCACCGTCTGCCAAAGTTAGGATTATAGTCATAGAATAGCACGATTTGGGACTGTCAGGATAACTGAGCCCAGCTCCCGGCTCCACACAGCACTGCCCACAACTAAGCCATACGTCCCTCGCCCAAACACTTCTCCAACTCCAGCAGCTTTGGTGCTGTGATGGCTCCCCTGGCAGCCTCTTCATCAGTGGCCTTTGCAGAGCCCCACGTAATGCTGCAGAGCTCAGTTTCAAGTGTCTGCAGTTCCACAGAGGTTCTATGAAGCACCATCTGCTCACTGAATCTGAAGCCAAGACCCCGTGGTTTGACCTCAGCACTTTTGGGTTTCTTTATTTTTCACTTCTACCCAAAGTATACTGAAGAATGTAAACAGGCATTCCAGTGGGTGAGAGGGAAATGTTTCCCTTCTCCTTTGTTGGGTCAGTTGCCATAGGCAGCAGTTTTGTCTGGATCCAGGAGTCTTCTAGGGAAAGCAAGAAGAAAAACTGAACTCCTAGCAAGGCAGGAGGAAAAACCAGTTCGTCTCCAGTATCTCCAGCCCTCTAGCACCTGACCAGAGAGACCACGTTCTGAGGCACTACAGAACTCAGCAGCTACAGTTCAACATGGGAGGATGAGACACTGAATAGCTTGAGCATGGCTGGAGCCAATGATGTCCAGAAGACCTTGCCCATCTCGGGCATTCTGTGACCCAGACAGTCTAACAGTGTAACCACGCCTTGATGTCTCCTCCAGAATTAGGTCTCTTGTGACAGGAGAGGCAAAGAGTTTCCACTCGCAGGGAGGACCGCTCTCATCATGATCACAGGGAAGGCAGGGACACACATGGGGGGCTACGGAGCATCCACAAGGTGCCAGTGACTGGAATTCTCTTCCAGCACACACACACACCACCACTCCCAAATAAGCAACAGTGAAGCATGTGCTTTTTTAAGGAAAATGTATTTTTGTGAAAATAGACTTTATTATAATAAAATTTGATATTAAATAAAAACATACCTTATCACCAACATCTGTGGACACTGTGCTGGCATCATTCACATACCTCACATAACTGTCCTTCTCAAAACAAGTACCCATTGAACCATGCAAAGAAAGAAACACAGGAAAGGATAGAAACCATGTAGTACAAAACTCCGTGGCTTAGAAAGGGATGTGACTGAACTGAGGGAACACATCATCTCATATGAAAACAGCTGCAAACTCTCCATCCCCAGCTCTGCTCTCCAAATGCTCCAACAAGTGAGGAGCAGCGCACTGAAACAGCCAAACGAAACGGTGAGAGAGGCGGACAGGAAATAAATAAATACGTAAATAAATAGTTAGATAAATAAATAAATAAGGCGGAGTCCCCAGCCAGCGCGTGCTCAAGGTGAGCCAGCCAAGAGCAGCTTACAGCAGCCCACGCTACAGGCAGAAGCATCGAGCCCCTCCTGGGTATCGCTCCTTCCTCCATGGGAATCCTCGTGCTGAAACACGACTGAGGCAGTGTGGGATGCTCCTAGGCACAGCTGCATATTTACAGGTTTACAGTACAAATAACTCACTTTTCAGCCCAGAGACAGCAAAGGGGATTCACGGGAAGAGAAAAGTGCAAATTTTCTTTGCAGGAAGTGAAGGACTTGACACAACCTCCTTTGGACCAGAGAAATACCAGGGGGTGCAGTACAAGGGAGCTCTTCCTAAGGGGCTGGGGCTTTGCTGGGAAAAGCCATTTAGCTAACTTACAGCCAGAATATATTTTTTAAATTAAAATATTTACAGGGAACCGGTGCATCGAGGGCTGCAAGGAGCAGGATATCCACTGTGGAGGTAGCTGCATCCCAGAGCAGAGGCCTCACACACCTCAGTGCCACGACACCGTTCAGAGCCGCTGCCCACGCTGGGTGGGCACCCATGGCTGAGCTCTCAGCAGAGCACGCAGCTCACAGAGCCATTGAGGAGTTTCCTCTATTCAGAATACACTTTTCTCCTATGAAAATACTCTAACCAGCTTATTGCGAGGGCTTCTCCTGAATGTTCAGTGCCTGCGTGGATTGCACAGGCGGTCTGTACATGGTGATAAATCCCTTGTCAGTCTTTCTTATTGGACCCAAGTTTTCTGAAGAGCTTTTTCCCTTTGATGAAGAAGCCCCTCTTCTTTTTACTCTGACCAGGTAAGTCACTGCATTTGAGAACGGCCAGCGATGCCTGCTCTGGACACTGCTCGCCCATGACAAGGCAGGAAGGAGGTGCAGGAGGAGTTGGTGAGAAGTCACTGTGATCAACAGATCCATCTGGATTTAACTGGGTGGGAAAAGAGAAAACAAAGGAAAAGGCAGAAGTTAGAGCTGAAGAAGGATATTATCCCAACACAAACCTCAGCCAGAGAAGCCTGCCTTCTCCCACCACTGCCCCTCACCCTGCAAGGCTCAGCCCCTCTGTGGCTGCAGACTCAGTCAGGAAGCTTCTGGTAGAGTTAAAGCGCTTTCTACTTCTCACCCAGACACTGCCTGACCTCAGATACTCCAAAATTCCTTATTTCAAGCTACGAACAGTATAGCAGAAAAGCCTCACTGAGGACTTGATGGAAGATGCTGCTTCACAGCTGAAGAACCTAAACAACTCCCGAGTGCAAGGGTGGAAAGTCTGCCTGCCGGGCGCCTGCAGGCAGGGCAGGATGGTGGGCTCCCTGCACAGCCTGGGCAGATCTGAAGCAGCTCAACAAACTGTGCACAATTTCTCCTGTCGCCCTAGGCATGAAAGACTGCATGCAAAGTGAGAGGCAGGCACCAGGCCAGTTCACAAATGACACAGTTGTTTTCAGAAAGGACAGCTCATTATCAACGTCATTATCAAATCTCAGACAGTTAAAGGGAAATGACTCCAGTTCCCTGTCTTTGTGGCTGCAAGTCCTGATTCCCAGCTGTGGTACACGATGCCCAAGCAGATTTCCATGCACAGAGGCACCCATACACACACACAGATATTCTCAGAGGTCTCTATATGGCAGAAAAACAACAGAATCAGTTTACAGATTCATCTGGTAAGAGATAAAGGATGCTAAAATCAGGGCTTCTTCCCTACGAGAAAAGTGGAGACAAAACCACTCTGACAAGATCCTGCTGAGAGCTGCCGGGGCTGATAGCAGCAGTCGTGTTAGTTGACAGGGGATGGTTGTCGGCGCTCTCTTGGGTATTACTGATTCATCCAACTACACAAAAGCAATGTTAGACAGCAAGTCAAGCACAGATCTCCTCCTGCTGCTCCCCTCAAAAAAGGGGATCTCACCCCCAGGCCCCAGAATTGATTCTTTGTTGTCAGATAGAACAATTGTCCACACAAGGTTGGTTTTAGGGACTAAATATTACTGCTTTCTTAACTTGATGGTGTGCCAGGAAGTTTGGGGAGTATGCTCAGGAGGGAGTAAAATCAAGAAGAGAAAAACAGGCTGAAAATGGGATGTGCTCAGCCTGAGTGGGAGCCTGCAAAGGCTACACGAGGCATTTCTACAGTGGTAGAACAGCAAGTGGAATTACAAAGCAGGTCTTTTCTAAACCTGAATACCCAGCGCTCCTACATTCCCATTGCAGTCCCCAAAACCACCAGATAATCGTTCAGAACAGCACTTTGTGTGCTGAACACAGCTCCACTTTAATACAGAACTCACTGAGTAGGTAAAGGCCTGCCATCAGAGGGCTTTAGGCTGGTGTCAGAGCCCCAGGGCAGCCTGTCAATCTACAAGCAAGAGCAGGAGCAAATTGCAAGTGTGGAACTCTCTAATAGAGCAGGTGGGAAATGAAGAGATCTTCTCACACAGACTTACATGGTTGCTCTCTATGTATCATTCATATCTATCACTGGACTCTTCTCTTCCTCATTCTCTGAAGAAAAGAACCGCCATGGGTGCACAATGCAGGCAGAAATAAATACATGAAACCGATTAGAATTGAAGGCTTTCTGAAGGTGCTTTACGATCAGTCTTTGACACAAACTGTATTAGCAATGCAAAAAGATTCATTCAGCAGCCATGGCATTAAAGCAGACCACTCCTAGCTGCTGAACATCGGCGCTTCAGTGCCCTAGCTTGTGATCATAACTTCTTGGATACTCCTCTTCGCACTGCATTTTTCACTGCTCAGTCTAGCCCAATTTATGCCAATTTGAAAGTTAAATTGCTTCACCTTTATCAGTTGCCAGCATTTCAAGGTTTGCTCAGAAATAGTTCTAATAATTCACCTTCCCCAGTTCAACTTTCAAATTGTCCTTGTTCTCAAGCCTTTGCCATATCAGAACAGAGAAAGCAAATGGAAGAAGAGATCTGGTGAAAACTTTAAATCCAAGAAGTTATAAGCCATTTAAAAACCACTCCTGGTCATGCTGGAGAAGCTTCTGTTCAGACTTGAAGTAGCTTTAACACAGTCCAAAGCTCTGACAGGATACATGGTGAGGATACATGCTCGCTGGTGAGTTAGCTCTCAAGATGAATGACGCTGGCAGATTTGACGGGATGCTTGTTATGCTGTGTTCAATATTCAAACAGTGCTTCCCTTGCACACCCCCTGCCCATTCCCCCCAACCCAAAGATGCTTCCATCTGTGTTCTGCTAGATACACATGCCAACAGCACACTTAAATGGCACATTCCTAAACTACAGAACGAATATGTGGGAGACCGGAAAGCCTCGGGAGTGGCCGTATCACACAGCGTACTGCAGCTCAGGGGTGGCCCCTAGAATATTCTAAAGGAAGACATGTTTCTTCTGCCTCACCCAGCAGGTGTTCTGCTTATAGTATGGATGCTGTGATTGCTATGACAGCCAGCAACTCTGTGGGTCAGGTTCTGCCTCTCCTCAGAAATCACTAAATGACTTAAATGTAGGTAGGTAACACAGGCTTGGTTAGGAGCAGGGTAAACATACTGCTTTTACAAAGAGACAAGCAGACGAGCATGCCCTTCATATTTGGAAGCTGTTTAGATACATCTGCACTGCAAAGCAGAAGCAGAGACCAGGACTGCATGCAGTCAGAGTGGTGAGCTGCTGTGTCCAGGGGAACAGTCACCTGCTGCAGAGCCCAGCACAAGTGGAAAGGGCAGAGCAGAGGGAGCAGCAGCAAAGTGCAGGGCAGCAAGCAGAAGCAGCTGGTGCTCCTGCCCAGCAGCAGAGCAGACAGGCCCTTGGGATCCTGTAAGCTCATGGCACAGCCTGGGATATGGCAGGCCAAACTGATGTCTTATTGGTGAGGAAACTGAGACACAGAAGAGAAATGCAAACAGGTATAAGGGCACAGTTACTGAGCATGCCACGAACACCATTTGCTAAGGAACACACTTCACATTTGCAAGCAGCAGATCAGTTCTCTGAGCCCAGATGGGTAACTGAATTTCCCATTATTTCCCATGATTTTTTCACCAACATTTCTGGGACCCAGACTGGGGCTGGAATAGCAATCCTTTGCCATCCAAACAGGCCTTTGCCAGCTGTTCCCCGAGAAGATGTCAGATGTGGAATAAGCTGTACTACCAATTCAGCCTGTTATAACTGTACTGGCTCAGGTCTCCTCTGACACCTTCTGTTCTAATAGATGGATAATTTGGGAAGAGTAAATTGTTCTGAGGGGAAGTAGAGAAGAAAACCCTCTCTGAATACTTGTTTCCACCCAGAAGTTGGACCTGTGCAACCTCCTAGCTGCCAAACCCTGGTAGTAACAGCTCATTCATTTCTGCAGTTCCTCAGCATGGACCAGCACTTGTGGGCTGAGATCAAAGGGACTGAGCATCCTACACAGACAAGCATGAGAGACCCAAAACCGCTTCTGGGTTTAGGAGATGATCCAGTAAACTCCCCACAAACCTGATTTCTGATGCATTCCTGACACCTCTCACAGGCAGGCATTGAGGCTGCGCCCACAAAGCTTCATGCGCTGGGAAGCAGATAGGGCTGCAGAGGGTGACTGTGGCAGACCAGGCAGGCATTTGGAGACAGGGAGATGGAAAGTGAGCAAAGGAGGAGCAGAGCATGAAAAATAGGACAAATGACACTGCAAGGAGCTTGAAAGCTAGGGTGACACAAGCGAAGAGACTGACAGGAAGATTCAGGACAACACACTGCCTTGAGGAGTAGCTCACAGCCAACCTAGGTTTACTCTTCTATGGGTCTGTGTACCTCCCTGTCTCCCACTCTCTAGAATACCACAGCACAGAGGATTTGGGAGTGACCAAAGAGGTGCCATGCTTTTGGCCTCACCCACTGAGGACTGGCTGAACCTGGCATGTGAACCAAATCTCCTGCTGAAGCATTTGCTTGAAAAGCATCCAAAACACAAAGCAAGGGGGGTAGCCCAACCTCGAACACCTCGCATCTGTGGGTTGCTCTCAAAGCCTCAGGCCGTGAATTCATTTGTCAGATCTGCTTGAGAAACTCCTCCCTGTATGCTTTGAATTTGTCTGAGAGCACCTTGGACAGGATTAAGATACATCTAACTTGGGAGAGGTGGAAAAACATTGGTGCTCAGTTGTCAGTAATCCCAGAAATCCTTCGCATGGGTATGGACATATCTGAGGAATTCTGTGTCTGGGAAGCCATCTGAACTGTTTTGTTTGCAGCAGGATTTCAGCACTGACCCTTGTGTGCATTTGAAGAACTTGCTGGTGGGACCTGCCATGTTCTTTGCTCACCTACCATACTGACCATGAGGATTCAATGAATGCTGTTCTTTTGTACATTTTTTTCTTAAACTTTTAAGAGCTCCTGGTGCTCCCCTCTGAGCTTCTGAGCTCCCACGGGATGAACTGAGCTGCATGCAATAACTGATATGACTCCACGAGGTGCCGCATGCTGTGCAGTGCCCAGTCTCCAGCCATGTCACAGTTTGGATGTCTGTACTACGCAGTCACACAATCTTACCTGGCTCTCAGCGCTCAGCAACAAAGCATCTTTATCTTTCGAGTGAAGCTCCTCACCCATGTCTCCATCTGAGGTTACAGCTTCCAAAAAGTTAGATGGGACAAGCCCTCTCTGTTGGTTCAGCTCTCCCTGCAAGATCAAGACTCAGTTCCCACATCAGGCTTCCTGGTTGAGGCAGAAATAAATAGAGGAGCAGACCCATGCAGAGAAGGCCTGAGAGAAGCCCAGGAACACACTCATGTTGGAAGCATCCTCAGGAAATTTCACAACTCACATTCTTGCTTAGTTGTGGAACAACTCAGAATGTGAAAACAGAGGAGATTACAGGAAGAAAAGATGACAGCGAGCCATGACAAATACATTCCAGGAACACGGACACATCAAAGTTGTAAACTATGAAGCCTATTTGCACTCTACAAGCTCAAAAAATTCCTACTGATGTCCTGGAAGCAACTGGAACATGGCTGTGCCAAAGGCTACCTAAAGGCTTTTCATTTACTCTGGTATTTTGTTTATATATTTCTAAAGAATGAAGCACTGCTGGTACATCCTTGTCTCTGCTCACTGACATCTAGAGCTACCAACCAAGCTCAACTGTCCTCCTAAAAAATTGTCTCCAGCTCCTCAGCAGGTAGTTGGGTGAGACAAAACCCCCCCTGCAATGCTGTTTGGCCACCACCACAAAGGAAGTCAAACAAAACAATCACAAGAATCTCTTCTGGATTTACCCTGACGTGAACCTCATCCTCTACGTGTGAATACAGAGTTTTCTGTGCAGGAAAAGATGAGCTAAGGAACGTGCCTAACACACAGCTCAATGGCAGGCAGAGTCCACAGCTATCCACAGTAAATTAAACAGATATCAGGGTTTGTTGAAGTTGGTATGTGGTAGGACAGAGGTTAGTGTACATTTCTGTCCCTGTGTTACCATTTCAGCCTCCTGCCCTAGACAAGACCACGTGTCAGAGTCCTTGGTGACAAATCAGCTTGCAGCAGATGCTGATGCAGCTGCTGATGTGCGTTGCAGGAGGATGTATTCTAGGCTTTGGGAAACGTGCAGTCAAGTTACACCAAGAGAGAAACTCAGAACCATTTGGATATTAGGTTTAGAGGAGCATGGGCTGCAAGAGACAATCTGCCTGCACTAAGCAGGGGTGTGCTCATTTGTTCCAGTAGCAATATAATATACTTCGTCCCCTAATTTCTGCTCTCCTGCCACTAGATGGATTCCAAGGATTTCAGATGTAGCCCAAGGACCTTCCCAGTCCCAGTACTTACATAGTAGAATCCATCATCATCCATGGACCCAAACACAGTGATAATGTCCCCTGCACTGAAAGTCAGTTCAGCCTGCAACGAGCAAAAGAGAACAACGGTCACAAGAGGAGCACTGCCAGAATTTCTCACCAGGAACACAAGGCCACCCTGCAGTGCCTGTACAACATCACCACAAGTGGCCATGGCCGTTGTGCTAAGACTTACAGGACCAGAATTCAGCAGGACAACCAAACTGGGAAAATGGAATTCATTTCCAGTTCCATAAAGACAAAAGCATTTCATAAAGACAAAAGCAAAGTGTGTTCCTGAAACCGATTTTGATGAAGCTTCAAAATGGTTGAAAACCATTAGCTGAGGTTCAAGGCCTAACACCTATTCCAGAAAGTGGCACTGAGAAAAAGCTGAACAAGCTTCAGGAAAAAAAGATATATATTTTTTAATATAAACACGAAATCCTCTTCCCTTGGATGATCCTCTTCAGTATGCAATGCTCAGGGATTAGTTACTACATATGAACAGGAAGGTCTGACCTGAGAACAGAACATCGCTGCACAGGAGATGTGATCTGTTGTCTGCCACTCGAGTACACAGTCCTTGGAGCACAAGGCCAAGGTGAAAGATGCAAGTATTCTCATCCAATGGAAGAAATCTCCCCAGTGACAGCAAAACAGCTGCTCTAAGTTAGAAGATCTGGAGTCTCCAGACAGGCTGTGTAAAAGGCAAGTCCCACTGAAGACACCAGCTCTACACACACGAAAGGGTTGGCTGGAAGAGACTCACTTTAGTATATTTATCTTATGTAGTTCCCAGGACTCAATTTCTCTCCTGAAGCTGCAGGCTCCTACTGCTGGTTGTGCATGGCTTTGTTCTAGCAGAAAGAAGCTGCTGGAGAACTTCACTCACAGACACAAAAAATTGCACAGGATCACTAATTTCAGGATCACAAACAGCAAATCTAGTGACCAAATTGGTGATGAAGCAAGTGACCAGATCTTCTGGGAGCGTGCATGGAAACACCTCCAACACTGCAGTGTGAACAGTGCCTTATCGACAAGGGCTCAAGTAATCTTCGGCCAGATGTGTGAATACCCACGTGGATGCTGTTCAATGCATGCTCTCATTATATCTCTCCCAAGACAACTCATCACTCCCAAACACTCTGTCCTCAGAATAAGATTCTCTTGTTCATAAGACACTTGGACTAGGCAGCAAGTATTATCTGCACTGTGCCACCTCTTGGCCATCTCTTCTTTTTAGTATACAAAGAAAGAACCTGAATTCAAACCCCATTACATTTGCCCAGAGTAGACTAATGCTGCTACAAAGGAAGAAAGAACAGAGCATGTTCTAATTTCGAAAGCCTTCTTTTTGCAGAAAGGGTTCTGCTCTGCAATCTTTCCATAGGAAATACTTATCCACAAAACTGCTGTTTGGATTACACCTAGGGACTGCTTGAAAAGCCAGAGTTTGGAGGACCAATCCATTAAACTGGAGCCAGGTCCTCTTTCTTGAACAAAGATCTACACAGATCTTTGCCTGCTAACACAACAGCCATGCTCCAAGGCATGTTCACCTTAACTATCAGAAGTCAGCATTTCTGCCCATCAGTGATACCACAGCACACAGCAGACAAGCTTCACTGCTTTGCTGCATTTTATCTTTCAGAAGGAGCATCAGAAGGATAAAATAAAGCCTTTGTACCATCAATACCCTTAAAGGGGTTTCCTTTTTACTGCAGAATGCCCAGGATCACTTGCTAAAAGCAGGGGCTGTTCAGTCCTGTCTGAGCACTTCCAGGATGCTACAAGGCCGTGAGATGCTCACAGAGCTTCACAGAGATGCATACTGAAAATCATCAGGGCTCTGTTGCCTCATATTTGCAGTTTACTGAACACTGCTATGCCTGACAGAGTGTATCAGCAAAATTCACATTTTAAGACGTAAGCCAACTTGTTTTAGCAGCTGTATTGTCATGCTATAATCACCTTATTTTGACCAAAGTACTAAGTGGCTCAGCGCAGGTGAAAAAAGAGGGCAAAAAGAAACCTGTCAGAGGACTGAGCAGTTGCTGGTTACCTCTGCATCCGCATTTGGAGAACTCTCCTTAGGGTTATAGTCGAAAACAGCCACCATGCTTCGAGGAGTCAGCAGTTCAGCTTCAAAGTCCTGATGCTTCTGTCCTGAGGGACAAAAACAGAACAAGATTTACTGAGCTGTAAGTTAAAAGGATATTCCAAATCATAGCAGCTCCTTCAATGTTACTGGGAGTGAACTGAGTAAAAGTACTACAGGGGGGAAACTGAATGGGCAAGAGATCTTAAAGGCCCCAGAGATATCTGGAAAAACAGTTTTCTGATCTCCTCCATCACTTCACAATCACAGAACTGGTGACACCTCGCAATTCCGCTGTCCTGGTATTCTGCCTCTATATACAGGAATGTTTCCTTTTGTGTATTTTATTTTCTACTTTAACACACACACACACACACAACACTGTCTCAAATTGACATTTCTCCCCCCTCCACATAATGCTTTGATACTGAGCTACAAAACTGATTCTCCATATGCCCATCCACACCAGCACAGAGCTCAGCACCAAGGGAAGGCAGGCCTCAAAGCTCAGACATCACAGTGCATTTCTACAACCACCTGCTTGCCTAGCCCCATTTCTTACTGGTAGACTTAGTCTGCAAAAGCAAAGCCTGGCACTACAGAAAAGATAAATTGTTCAGTTCTTCATCTTATGGATTTATGCCCTGCTTCAGGCATACACTGGGTGGCTTAGTAAAGGGTTTGCAGGCTTGACATCAACAAATCACAGCGCACCTCAGCAGGGTTAGAATCCCCTCAAGAGACACTGGATTTTAGGGACTGCAGCATCAGATGAGTAAGCAAAACCACGCGTGCCCTTTACCTTCTAACACTCCCTGGTTAGTCAAAGGTCACTTCACACACTACTAAAGAACTAAAGCTCTGCCTTCCTGAGAATGCCCGTTTTCTTACAGTGCTCTGAAGGATGAAAAAGGGTCTTGGATTCACCCTTGACCACAAAACTTGCGTCTGCTCATATGATCATATGTTACCAATACAGCATTCCTCTTCTCACCTGGATCAGACCTGTACTGCTCCTGTTTATCTAGTTCTGCTGGGGAGGAAAAAAAAGGTATCCAGTCAATGGATGTCCATCTTTCAACAGTGCCCACACCACACAACTGACAAACAACAATAGAAAGAACACAGATCACAGCAGCAAACAATAGAAGCAAACTGTTCATGCAACTCAAAGCCTACGCCAGTAACCATGACTCAGGGACGTAATAAGACGCAGAGCTCAAGCTCCAAAACTATAAAAGACATCACTGTTGTTAAAACTTTACACCAGCAGGGATGGGCTCTCTTTCCACTTCCTAGCAGTCGTACAGAGACAAACATCTGAGGGTCCTGTAAGCAAGTAGTACAAATTCAATGCAGTCTGTAATCCTATTGCAAAAGATCAGAGGAAGCAGTGGGTGACACAGACCTTTCTTGGAGCGTCTGGGTTTTGGAGGAGGGACGGTTTGGCGGCGTGGAGGTGGAGAAAATGTGCCATTTCCTTAATAAAAATCCAAAAAAGCAAATAAACAGACAAGAGAAACAGACAGTGAATGGAAAGTGAAAAGCATCTTGAAGAGCGAACAGGCAACAGAGCGGCATGACGTGCTTCCCCTGGGAAGCAGACACCATGATTTCTGTGCACACAGCCCCACTCTCCATTTACCACGTGTGGACTCGGATGAAGCATGATCCACATCCTAAGTACACACAGAAATCCACGCTGCATTTTTGCCCATCAGTGATACCACAGCACACAGCAGACAAGCTTCACTGCTTTGCTGCATTTTATCTTTCAGAAGGAGCATCAGAAGGATAAAATACAGCCTTTGTACCTTCAATACCCAGAAAAAGCCAAGTGAGGTGTATCCCATCAGCTCAGGTGCAAAGGGACTTTTAGCTAGAGCTCAAACTTCTGCACAGAACAGGGTCAATACTGCCTTTGGACCAGGCTGCTCAAGTCTCTGTCTCACGGGGTCTCTCCTGGCTAACGAAGCCATACTCCCTCAGCCTCTCCCTGTGCAAACTGTTCAAACAAATCCACTGCCCCTGCAAACTGCGTGGCTCTTCAATGCTTGAAAATGTCCCTTGAAGTTCCAGAAGAGTGAAAAGAGGACTTCTGGAGAAGTCAGCATATGCATTCCCAGGGAATTCCCCAGCTGAGCCTGCAGGAGCTCCCAGACCAACCACTCCAAGGCCCCCCTTACTTACAAGGCAGCAGGAAAACAACAGAGGCACATACAGCCCAGTTGCCTCCAGAAACAAGGTCTGGGTTTTGTGCCCACACTGCTGTGAGGTGTATTTTTCACCATCACTGCAGTTCTCAAAACAATCAAATCCACTGTTTCCTGTAGTCTCGGAGCTACTGAGGTTTTTATTCTGAGAGCATGCAAGAGGGCGAGGGACAGAGAGCCTGGTACATCCACACAGAACAAAGGCCACCACAGGCATCTGGCCATCTCTGAGCACCAGAAGATACACTCAAAAGATGCACTACAAATGTTCTGACTGTGAGGAAAAGCCTTACCAAAATCTCTGCTCCCCCTAGACATGAGAGGGGCCATGAGTCACAAACCTACCAAAAAGCACTCAGCCACAAGATGAAAGGCACTGGCTGTGTGCCTCAGGACTCACAGGACCCTCGGGACACGACACCACCACTGCAGATTCTGTCACTCGAGCAGGGTCACCCCTGCAGGCTCAATTACAAACGTGCAAAACAAGGGAGAGCACGGAAGTCAGAACTGTGCATTCAGACCCTGAGGGCAAGCCCTAGGGATCCATTTGGGTGGGCTGCATCAGCTGCAAAGCTTGGCAGTGTGACTGAGCTTTCCACATTTCAAAGACACAAGCTGGCACAGCACACACATTAAGAAGATACAGTACCTATGCTCTCTGTGGGTGGGTCAGCAGGAAGGAACCCTTGCTTTAGGAGCTGCATCTTGATTTCATTATTCTCCACCTGGACTTCAGATACCATGTTACAGGGTATGTATCCCTCTCTTCCTGCACATTCACCCCTGTAAAAGCCATCAGCATCCTTGTCTCCGCACACCTGCAAGGCAAAAGATAGGCCAAGGACTGTTGAAGCTGCAGGGACCAAGACACAAAGAAAAAGGAGAAAGGGAATCCAAAGAAGCTCCCAAGATGAGGGAGCTCTGCCTCCCAAGCTTTATGCTGCCCCTGGAACAAGAAATGGATCCATACAGAACAGATGTTCACGCTCCTACCTTCAGGATCTGCCCCTCCTTAAACGGGAGCTCCTCTTCTGCGGCATCAGGGTTAGGAGACATGGAAACAGGATCGTAGTCAAACAGGGCCACAAATATTCTAATGCCATCGTCTTCAACAGTGGTTTCTGAAGCAGAGCTCCTTGGAGGCCCTAGGCAGTCAGGAGACACACCAGAGATAAAGTCAGCACCATTTCCCTGCCACAGACCTGCATGGTTCAAGTACTGCCCAGCAGTGCCCCTGTGCAAATACCAGCAGCCTCTCTCTCTTGCTGCCCGATTCTCCCCTCTTTCCCCACTCACCTGGACTAGAAAGCAAAGGCTTCTGCATTTGGCTTCTTCTTAAGCTCCTGTTCCCTCTTCTGCTGGGAGTCTGCCAGGCAGCTGAGCCAGGCAGCTCCTGGCCCCTAGGATCTTTATTACCAGACGCCTGCAACAGGAACCACCAGAGAGTTAGTAGCAGCCTCTGCCTTCCAACCGACATGAACAGCGCTCAGCCCAACGCACTCCACAAAGAGCAGTGCATCCAAATGCAACATTCCTCTTCAGGGACACTCTAGAGCTGAAAATGCAATGGGAGTTGGAAAAGAGAACTAAATGCAGACAGGCACCCTGCCTGACACCAGTGATGTGAGGATGCAGGGAAGGGCATTTCAAGGAAAGGCAATGACATTACAGTCATCAACTACAGAAAGCTTTCATGAATCAACTTATTTCACCAGGGATTCTCATTTGGGTCCCACAGTCTCTTGCTGTAGGTAGGAAGACCCAGTGTGAAAAGGAATACTGCATCGGTGACACTCCATCACTTGGCAGGAAAAGCAGAAGCAGCTAATACAAGAAAAGCCACGGAGCAGCACAGAACTACAGAATCTCCCAGATATTCCTCCGGATGATCCTAGAGAAGGGTCCTTTCTCTGGACAACACTGAACAAAGCAAGATACAGGCAGGCCAGGGAAGCAGAAGGGAAGCTAACAGCACTGCAAGCTGCTTCAAAGCCAGAATAGGAAAAGTCACCCAACCCTTTTGTGCAAGGAGGTGCTACGTATCCCCTTCCAAGGATGTTCGAGCCTCCTTCTCCAGCCAGGTGACTAACAGTCCTGCTCCCAGCCCTGCTCCTCAGAGCTGCTCTCACACCTCAGTGCTTCCTTCTCCTGGCAGAAGGATCGCAGGCGCCGGCTTGGAGACCCAGCCCACTCCATACCCTGCTCTTCCACTCTCTCCAGTCTGGTCAGGATCCTTCTGCCATCTGTGTGGATAACCTCAGATTGACTGGAGCAATCGCTCCATTCCCCCTGACAGTTCTGGGCCGTTTCTGGCCAGAGCCTGCTCTCGGGGGGGGATGAACAGGTCGAATCCTGATCGTCTTCAGAGTCATACTCAATGTCTATTTCCAGGCTCCTGGAGCTGGAGCAGTGTGCTGCCATCCCAGCAGGTTCTGCAAACCCTGAAACCATTGTTTTCCCATGGTTTCTTCGAGAGGCGCTTTGCCTAGCACGAGTGTATGCATCAAACCCCTCCTTACCAGCAGAGCTGCTCACAATGTTCAGCTCCTCCCGGAGGCTGGGAGCTCTGTACAACCCGCCTCCCATCTGGCTGCAGTTGCCCAGCAGACGACTGCAGTGCTCTGTGAAATCATTCTGTCTCTTCCTACCCGTCTCAGGTCGGCCCCGGATCTTCTCTCGATAGTTATTTCCCTTCTTCTTGCTCCGAGTGGGGCTTGCCCCACTCCCAGACTTCAGATCAGTCTCCTGGTAGCCCCAGTTCCAGTTTGCCCTTTTCTGACTCCAGCTGGGGCTCACGTGGTCAGCACCCCTCTTACTCTCCTTACCAGTCTGCTCCTCCCGTGGAGTCTGAGCAGACAGCTCTGGGGAGGAATCACTACCATCTGCCTTAGGAAATGGATCCTGGGTGCTTAGTGGCTTCTCAGATCTTCCTGCAATGTAGGTAGGTGCTTCAAAGGAGCCTTGAGGATTTTCCTTTTCCTCTGTAACACATTTCTCATCCTCATCTTCATCCTCATCCTCAGTCACTTCAGGGATGCTAAACAATTTCTTGCTGTGGTTCTTCTGAAGCGGGAGCTCTAGTATCCTTTCCAGAATCTCCTCATCGCTGTCAGTATCACAAAGATCCATCTGCACCCAGCCCCCGAGAAAAGCCACAGTCAGGACAAGCAAAGGAAAAAAAGAGAGGAAATACTCATTAAAAAGAGAGATAAAGTTACAGCTGATTCCCTCCCAGCACAGCGATATGGAGCGGCGACTGTGGGCTGCAGAGAAGCAAGGATAGGAAGCAAACGAAAGCAATGGGTCTTCTGGCAAAAGACAATCAGATGAACTGGCAATGCAGTGGGAAGCGAGAAAGGCCAATGCATGGAAGAGCTCCCCCCCAGGCCCTGCCTCTACACCAACAGCTGTCTGCAACACCCTTAGTCCTGCCCGCTGGACCCCCCATAGCTCCACCACTCCCAGTCTGGATGGGGGACAGGAGCTGCACAGTTCCTCTGCGGCTGCTCACTGCACACTGGAGCAGCTCAATGTCCAGGAATCTCTGCACACACACTCACAGCCTGTGACCACAAGAGGACCCACAGTCCTCCCCTATCTCTCCATCCTCACAATGGAACATAAGGAAATGGCCCCCCACAGCAAAATGCTATAGCTCCAGGGAGGCATGCCTGCTTCTATCTCACTTGAAAGCTTGGAAAGAGCCTACCAGGTCACATCAAACTAATGGAAAAACACAACTGAATGTTAAAATCTGTCTTAGACTAACTTTGTCTTTAACACAGACAACCAATTTGTCTGTTATGTTCTGCCTCCTGCTACATTCATACTAAAATAAAAAGGTAGAATCCTAGAAAAAGAGCATAATTTAGGCTAGAAGAGATCTGGAGGTTTGTAGTCCAGCCTTCCTAACAATTTACATCATGATATGTTCTACAAACATTTATAGTTCACAGAACGTATGTGGCTACTGATGCTTTAAGCTGCAGCCATGAGCATGCCAACACAGAGAGAACTAAAAGCTGAACCACAGAGGGAGAACAAGGCAGTTGTAAGCTGCCTGCTGATCACTCCATCCTCCATAACTTTTTCCAAACAAAAGATGGTCTTGAGTTGTATTTAGAAAGAGTTAGAAGGGACCTCTGGAGATCTCTAGTTGAATCTCCTTGCAAGGGCAGGACTGCAATCTAGTGCAGTCTACTTGCCAGCAAGACTTTTGCCAGCACCAAAGCAGTGTGATGTGTGGTAGCTGAGACTTGAAAATGCCAAAGAACAGAGCTCCTCCACCTCTGAGCCATGAGATCTGTCCCCAGGGTGCAACTCTCACCTGGGAAAAGATTTTGTACTCCTGTCCAACATGAACCATGCTGTAAATTGTGGCTGTTGCCTGTTTCTGTACTATTTGCCACCGGCAAGAAGACTTTGGCACTCTTCTCCTTGTAACCAGGCAGCTACTGGATCTCCCTTTAGCCTCCTCTTTGCCAGATCAGTTTTGGGAAGCTTCCCAAAACTCTCCCCATACGACAAGCACTCAGGATTCAACCTTTTAAGCACTTGTTAGCAGCAATTATTAATACACAAATTCATAAATGCAACCATAAAAATCAGCCCAGTAAGACTTATTCAGCCGTTTATGGAGTTGTGGCCTTTGCTTTTGAGTTTTGATACATTAAATGGTTCCTAGGAAGTTGAAGCTGCAGCTGTGTGAGTGTGAAGAAGTGAAAGAAGGGTAATGAAATTCTATAACATGAGAAGGATCTGGGACTCAGTAGTCCATTAATAATCAAGAAGAAAGCTAAATAATCTATTAGAGGTCAAACATGCTATAATCAGAACCCCTCCATTCCTTATCCTACAAATCCTAAAGGAGTTGGCTGAGGAGACCTGAAATAAGCCAGAATGTAACTGAGCATGCAGAAGCCTAGGAAACGGCTCTGCTGAGGCCTGGCTGAACTGCCATCATCTTCTTCCACACCTCAGAGCAGTGTAGGGAACCTGCGCCTTGTTTTTCACCACCAGGCTCTCCTTGGGCTCCTGGACGCTGCCCTGCAGGTCCAACCTCCCCACCCTAAAGAAGGGGAAAAACAGCAGCAGCAAATTTACTCCAGATTCATCACACATTCTGCTACTGACTATTTAATGCTCACAAGATCCAGCCCATCTGTGTTGCAGGCTACGAGCCATACAGGTCAGCAGCAGTGAACTACATCTGTTCTTTGATCACACGAAATAAATTAGGATGCATTCTTGTAATAAAGGCAGACCACATTTCCTTCAAATCTTTCTCATTTCTCAGCCATTCACCCTTAATACTTTCCCTCATGCATACTCATTTCAACTGTCATAATTGGTACGATTACATCCTACTTTCCAGTCCTGCAGATTTAAGCACGTTTCCTGATGCAGATGCGTTATAACACTCTAACTAGTTTTAACTGTTTGAACTTGTAATGTGGATAAATCTCTCATGGTTCCACTTTACCAGCCTTTTCTCACTTGTAACATCTGAACTGCAAAGTCATGGCATTGCTCCCACATGCAATCCATCCTCATTGAGAGCATGAAGGTCTGAACAAAATCATCTGAACAAAGTTATTCATGTTCAGGAGTGTTTGCAGGACTGAAACTGAAGTATTAATGCCTCTGCTTTGCTTTTGGAAGGATGGTGGATTGGTACAGGATCTATAGATGGGCGGACTTCACAAACTCCTGTGTGCTCACTGTTTACATCTATACGTAAACATGATCAATAGGATCAATAGGATTGATTTTCCACCCTGGGTTCTAAAGTTCACATTACACTGTGTGTTTTTCCAACTAATTAAACCCTGAGTACATTTATTACTTATAAACACCCTCCCCTCTCACAGAGAACTTGCATTTTACTAGCATAAGACAACACTGGTAGTAAAAGAAGAGCAGGCAGGAATTTAGCCAAGCACTGCTGAGAGTGCTGGGCTCAAACCAGCATCTTCTCCTGCGAGCTGATGACATGGGATGGCTGCACTGGCACTCCCCACAAGCATCACTCTGCTGCAGGTTACCTTTTCCCCATTCTCCCTGCAGCAGGGCTCTCTTGGATCCCATTTCTTCTCATCCAGAGCTTCTGAAGACAGTTCATCTTCCTCTTCCTCCTCCAATATATCTGAAAGGTCTGAACTGCGGTTGTGCTCGGCAAAAAGAGTCAGCTGTCGTCTTCCTATTTCAGACATTTTTTCTTCTTGCTGTGGAAAAGCAAAGCAGATTTCTTCAGTCCTTTCAGGCACCCTCTCTATTTGAGCATTCTTTCACTAGTACATGTGCAGGTCAAGTGTGGCAAGAAATGAAACTGACAGCACCCTGTGCAGCAATTGGCACACGCACACACAAACACGTGCACAGACACACCAAGCTGACAGACACATTCCATTGCCTGCAAAGAAAAGATTCCCTTGAAACTGTAAAACCTAGGCACATCAAATACAATCCACATCCCCTCCATCAGCAGAAATTCAGCCAAGGTAAAAACAAACCTCTCTTTTCACTCTGGACATTTCTTTCATCAACTCCTTGCTAGGCAACAACCTCAGGAACTCCTGGCAGCTGCTCCCACCCACGCTTGCATCTCGGGAGGTGCTCTCCATCTCCTCAGCCTGGCTGGGGCAGGGCAGGGGCTCTGGGCTCAAGTTCTTCTCCTTTGCTTCTGTCTCTCTTTCAGCACTGGGACTTTTTGGTGACTCTTCTACAGAGCATGTATGGCAGGTCTCCATGCATATGGTCAGGCTAGTTGGGCTTTCTAGCCCTGGCATTTTGGTTACGTTTTGCTCCATCTGGGAAACAAACAAAAAAATTCATCACCAGGATAACCACAGCACCTGTTGCAGGACCATTCCTGAGCTCCCCAGGTGCACGCTCTATTTCTGTTCTTCTGCAAAAGACCATTAAGGACGGTTTGAGATGTTCAATCTTGGCCTCTATGCCAGCAGCCCAGAGGCCAACGACACCAGTCTGTGGCTCTCCTTCCCCTCAGCCCCTTCTTGTCAAGGAGCAAAGAAACTCAGGGGAGGCACCATCCGATATTTGTGAGCCAAAAGGGCCTTTAACTCCCAAACTGATAGAAACTCTATGTGCTCTGTGTCAGTGTAGGAGGATCCTGGCACTCAACTGGTAGCCCTAAAGGCTGGCCAGCTCTGAACTAACTCCTCCCTACCACTAACTGCAAGTGGACACAGGGCACTTCCACTACAGCACTGGGCTTTGCACAGTGCACAAGTAGTTTTACAGCAGCAAGAACAAGATGAGTCCATTTCTCGTTCTCCTGTTCCAGAGGAACATCCTAAGAACCAGCTTACAGCACGGCTTGAGCTGGAGGTGAGGGCACCACCCCAGCTCTCCTTGGAGCTGCTGAGTGCTGTGAAGAAGAATATACACAGAGAGTACACTGTGTGCTAACAGTACAGTAGTTAGGTCACCTACTTAAACTACAGAGATTTTAACTTTTGCTTTCTGCCCAATAATTGTTTCTGCCTTTTGTGACCAGTCATCTCAGTCTGGTGTTTAGGGAAATCTCTGGGAGATGGAGGAGTGAGCCCCAAAAATGATGAGAGTAAGGCAGGTGGGCTCTCATCAGTCACCTCCTTTGCTAGCTAGTTACCTAGAAAAAGACAGCTGCACTGCAACGGAGTGCAATTGTGGCTTAGGCACACTTTGAAAATACCTACACGATCAGACTCCTCAGGAGATGTACACTGCAGTTTCATAACATCCCCTGGGCTCAGGCCAAAGTTAGGCAGGCCTGGACCTCATATTTAACCTACCCGTTAAACTCCTTTTGCCCTGTTTCTCTTTGCTAACAGCTGAGTGAAGACAGACATCTCAAGCAACAAAGATGATTTGTGCCTTAGAAACACCAATTTTGTTCTTCTGACTACAAAGGAGGTGATGTGCAGCCATCTACACCAGACATCTAAATGTGGGCAAATGAATCAAAACGACTGACTTGTGGTGCCAGAGCAGCAAATGAGTGGGGCATGAAAAATGACCACTGTAATTCTTGATTCAGTGTCTCAATTCTGTTAAGTATTTATGTGGCCTTTGATCTCAGGCCCACACAGCTGCTGACGCTCTAGCAGTTAAAAGTCTTCCCCCCTTCTACCCAGCTCTGAGCTCACACTGCCTTGATTAACAGTCACGCTGAATTTGATGGTTTAAAGCACTCTTGTGAGCCTCCAGTCAGCATCAAAGATGAGAATGGTGAAAAGATCACTTTCCCTGATGTAACACCTCACATAGCAACAGGACCTACTTCCCTCTCATCACAGAGTGAGCACCTTACAGACAGTACACCTCTTTTTCTCAAAGGCCTCCCAGACACTTCTCACCACCATCTTAAAAAAGCCCTGAAATCACCCATCTATCCCACAGGCTCCCATATCCAATGTCATGACAGCTTGCCAGCTCTCCTCCAGACAAGGCTGCCTCACTGGGCAGTCCACCACTCCAGCCCCCACTTGCTGGAGTGCCTGCTCTGCAATGCCCAAATCCACCAGACCAGAGATGACTCCTGCAAGTCTAAGAGCACAGCAATGCCCGATCAACACTGACATCACCAGTAGTGGGAAGATCCCTTTCAGCACCCAGCCCTGAGGAATTCATGCTCTCCTGATTCTGTTCCTGCTCTGCCTGTACACATGTGATCAAGCAGTGAGATTCAAGGGCTCTTTCACATATACAACAACAAACAAACACTCTGCTGGTTTGCCAGCCACTGGATGGCTGCATGCTAGCAGCACGCTGTTACATTCCCCTAAATGATTCATTCTCCTTCCCAGCAGTACTGGGCAGGAGATGTTATGCACTTACCAACACTTCTGTCCCTTCACCCAGGCTTTTCAGTTCTGCTTCCCTCGAGGAGACAGGCTCTGTGCCCTCACCCGGGAGTTTTGTGCTGCCTGCTTGCTGAGGAGGCACAGTCAGGCATTTCTTGTCCTGTGCAGTGTCTGATCCCTGCAGGGAAGTGCCCGAGGTGGGTACCAAGGAAGCGCCGGACGAAGAGAGCTGCAGCAGCAAAGAGGCTTTCTCTGGCAGAGATCGTGCTGAGCCATCGTAGTTGGAGGAGAGATCAGTCAATTTGGCATCTGAGCTATCAGAGGGGACTTTCTGTCGAAGCAGGAGTGCAGCCTGGTGCGTGGGCAGGCTGCGTGCAGGCGGAGAGCCCCTGGATTCTCCACAGGGCAGTCTAGAGGTAAAAGTAGTAGAAACAGCAGAATCTGAAGGTGAAGAACGATGAGAGGCCCTCAGCAAGACTGAGGAAATCTGGGCTGGAACTGAATCCACTGACTCCCCATACAGAGACATCGTTCTCACAGAAACCTCCCGGCACACCTGGAACATCTGAAGCTGGGACAAGTCCACAAGGACACTCCCGGCCGTTGGAGAAGTAACTTCTATTGCCTGCAAGCAAAGAAGCAGGAAGCAGTTAATTACTGTGCACAGCTCAGCACTTCTGAGAAGGGCAGTTCCTGAACCCAAAGTTAGCTAAAAGCTGTTTCCACCCTTCTGCACAGCATCAGCAAAGAATGAATGGTACCGAGAAATTGTTGCTGTTACCATCTGAGAAACTGGATATTCTATAAAGTCAGACTATCTTCCCTTCTGCTCCGGGTGCAAACTTTTTGTTCACTGCACTTTAAAAGTCCACCTTTTTTTTTTGGCCTCTCTTTCACCCTGGCAAAACTTTTCCGTATTC
Organism: Pavo muticus; assembly: GCA_016647715.1. Lineage (NCBI taxonomy): Eukaryota > Metazoa > Chordata > Aves > Galliformes > Phasianidae > Pavo > Pavo muticus. The sequence continues at coordinate 409,084 of JACDJE010000240.1, forward strand.
GTTTTTCTGACCCACACCATGGAAGAACTTCCATGACAAACAGCAGCCGTCCAACACGGCACCGCCCTGTGCAGCGCTGTGCCCCTTTCAGGGGCTGTATTTACCTTTCCCATGGCTGATGGCACACCATCATGCACACAGAAAACTGCAGGCCACCTGCAATACAGAACATCCTTGGAGGTTCTTTATTGGTATTCATATTGGGTGTTTGGGCATCTCTCCCTTCACCTGTTCCTAACTGAAAGAACTACACCCCATTCCTCACAGTTCAGAGACAAGCCCCAGGTGCTGGCAAGGTTGTCTGCTTCTCTCCGCCCATGCCCACAGAAGTTACAACTTGCTGTGACACTCAGCAGTGTCCTTTGTGGATTCTCACTGTGGTCACTCTGAAGCAGTCAGAATGTGCTGTCCTGAATGGGTTCCCCACAAACCCACTGCTTCCCCAAGAATCCAGCCAGTGCCTGGAGTGAAACAGAGGAGGCTCACACTCACTGTCCAGGTTTTATTTTGGTGGGCATCAGCCAAAAAAAACCAGCCCAAGCACTGAACCTTCTGTGATATCATTCCCTCACCTTCTGTCCATCCGCATACACAGCGTAACCGGTGACTCGAACTCCATTGGAAGATCCTTCAGCATCAATGGTGACAGGTAACCAGCTGATAACCAGGATTCCTGGAGAGGGGCCAACTTCTACCTGGACATCCAGAGGAGCATCAGGCGTGCCTGGGAGAGACCAAAGGGATCGTTTTCTTGCTTACTTCACTACAGCATAACACCAAACTAAACCCCGGTTTGCATCAAAGAGAAAACTCTCACACCAGACTTGCCATTGCAGAACTGCACTGGAATGGCTACACTAGCTTCTTGGGGAGGGACAGACAAACCAGCACAAGTAAGGTGCTCTGATTCTGGGAAAGCTTTAAAGCACAGAAAACAAAACATTGCAAAAGTAGCTGAGGCCAAGATGCAGCAACCCTTAGAGCAACATGAGTGCAGGTCACAGCAAACCAGGTCGTTCAGACCCTGAGAGGCATGCTGCTCAATCAGCAAAGGGGAGGTCTCTCCAGAGCAAACGAAAACAGAAGAGATAATAAATTATTAAAATAAAAGAAGAAAAATATTAAGACAAAACAGGATATCTCCTCATGTTTTGGGACCTAATAAGCTTTGCTTCCATTCACCCCAAGGCTTTACACCAAAGAACTGACAAAGCTTTCTGTCCCAAGCACTCCCTTCACAATAGCAATGGGCACAGCTACTCTGATACCTGCTAGTGGGGTAGTGAAGTGTATCACAGCTGAGTTCTGCTCCTGCCCCTCTGAGACCTCTTCCCAGAGTGTTCTCAAGGGACGGGCCTCCAGCTTGGCAACATACTGAGTGTTGGGCTGCAGGTTGCAGAAGGTGTACCAGTAGACCCCCGGTTTTGTTATGTCACACTCCTCCCCATTCAGGTACACCGCGTGGTTGTAATTGCTGTTGCAGGGAAGCCACGTGAGCTCTGCTGATGTGGCAGTGACGTTCCTGACTTTCAGCATAGTCGGTGCCACACACAAATCTTGCCCCACAAAGAAAGTGCATCGCAGTTTATCAGAACTGCCCTTCTCTGTCACACTCTGCACAGACACACGGTAAGCCTTTGTCTTTAAATCCAGCTTTTCAATCACTGCTTTGGTCTGAAAGCCACTCTTCACATTTTGACGTAGCTCTTCATCCACATAGACATTGTAGCTCTGTATGTCTGGGCAGCCAGAAGGCAAAAGTGGTGGTTCCCAGCCTACAACTATGCTTCTGGCAAGCTGCTTGATCAGAGTCAATTTTCTTGGATAAGGCACTGCTGTGTGACTAACACGTTCCTCCTGGTCTCCTTCTGCTCTACTGACCAACGGACTGATGCTACTCTCTTCAATGGAGAAATCACTCTTATCTCCACTGCTGGTGCTTGCACTGACAAAACTTTTCTCCTGGTATGAGCTATGGGTGAGATCATTCAGCTCCGAAGGCAGAACCGTCACGAGGTCATCATCTGAAACTCGCTCAACAAAATTGGAGGGGACCAGCCCTCGCCGGCCATCCATCAGCTCCCCTAAACAAAAAACAGGAAACCTGTTACCACTGCACCTACCATTCAGCCTTCCAACCCATCCGTGAAGACAACCTGACAACATCTACGCTAGGTCATAACTGCACTGCAGCCAGGAACAAAGAAAGCTCTGGGAGGTCATCCCTGGGCAAGTTTAATCCATTTCCTAGAGCTGCTCTACTTACATCCTAATGTCCACTGTGAGAAAACTCACTACGCACTTCGCAGTGAGCTAACCAGAAAGTGCTTTATGTAATTAGCTCCATGTTTTTCCCTTGTTCATTATTCTGTCGTTTCTGAACACAGCTCTTTTACTAACTTCAATGTCTTTTTTCCTAGTTTTCCTGAACTACGCAGACTGTACATCTTCTCCCAGCCACACATATCTGGGTTTCTCAATAATTCCTTGTGAAAGTCCAACTTTCCAGCTCTGTATTCAGATCTGGCCTCCTGTTTAGTTCCCTCCATTGTTATGCCAGCTTATGTAATAAAGGTGTCCCAGAAAGACCCATTGGGATGACTGATACCACAATGCTCTTGGTATGTGCAAGAACCATCAAATCAGTGTCAAACGAGCGGTGCGTAGGGGCTGTACACAATTTCACACTCTACCTACAGCAAATCAATTGAAAGCAGGGAAAGCAGAAAAGATTAGTAAAGAATAACCTGTTTATTCTTTAAACGATAAATAAATAAATAAATGAGAAGCTTGGAAATAGAAGGAATGAAAGAGCCGGAACAGTCAAAGAGCAAGCAGTGCAACACGGCATGCATTTGCCTCAGCTCTTGCAAAGCACCTGAATAAATCAGGACCCTACATCTACAAGGAAACTTCATTACACATTTACAGTCCATTGCTTTCCATTCCATCTGCCTAATAATCACCTGAGACCATGTTTTCAAAAGAAAAGGTGTCAAAAGAGAAACTCACTGTATAATACCAAACAGGACAAAGACTGTGGTTTGGGCTGCTTAGCTCACACCTTTCTTGCCAAAAAGAGTACAAGGTAATCAAGACTATCAGTTGCCCATGGTTCCGGGTTCAATATGCAGCCATTGGGAAGAGGGGAAGAGGGTAAGAGACTACCTGGAGAAGGAATCCATGGGCTACCCTTGGACAGGGAGGAACAACATGCGGATGAAACCTGGAATTCTGTTGAAAGTAGTGGCAAAACTCCCACTGAATTCACCAGACCAGGATTTCATGCTTTAGACTTAAATTAATCATGACATGAATCAACTCTTCTAACAGGTCCTGCTCTCCCCTCTATTAAACTAACTTTGGACAGAAAACATTTATCGTGAGGTTTTAAGATTCACTAAATTCCCCTCTCATTTTTCTCTTTAAGAGAGCAAACCTCCACTGCAGTTCAGTCACATTCCTTTCCCACCAGAACACACCTTCAAAGAAGCCATCTTCATCCATGTCTCCGTAGATGTAAATGTACTCTCCAGCAGTTAGTGGCAGCTCTGCCTCTGGATTTTCATTAGGTCCATCAAAAGGATTGTAGCTGAAATAGTTACAACATGAAAACTCACTTCATACACCGGTTTTCACAGCAACACCTTCCAGCTGTGCTGCTGGATCAGCTTACAATTCAGCAGCACATTCCACAAAGGTCAAGACTCCAGCTCTCTGTATTTGTATATAACTGACACCATACTGCTCTGTGTAGCACGTAGGAATGCTTTTCTGAGCAGCAGAACAGATGTCTTGAGACATCTCAAAGAACAGATCAGAGCGACTCCAGTAAGTGTTTTAACAACATACAAATTGCCTGAATGTGTCAAGTAAGCTGTAGGACTGTACATCTCTAATTAGACATCCTTGGGTTCTCTTGCATCTCTTACATGTACACATCACCCCACATTTCGTGCAAATAAGAGCTTTGAACCAAAGTGCCCAAAGCACACAGAACATACTTTATGCACCACAAAGAATCTCAAAATTCCCATATTTAAAACCCCAAGAATGAGTTGATTTGTGCAAGAATGTTCTGTATGAATGAAGAAAACATCTGCTGCCTTTTACTTTCTAATTATCCAGTTCTTTGCTTTCAAGTTATACAACTCCACACTCTAAATGGCAGTCCAAACACACATTGAAGTGGTAAATAAATATGTTGGTGATAGGTGACAGGTAGTTCTAACCCACCTGCCCACAGATCCTTGAGTTGATCAGGAGGCCTTTTGCAGGAAAGAGTCACATGAGAAACCTTGTATGCACCTACTGTCAACACCTGCTCTTTAGTCTTTAGAAGGGCTTTCAATATGCCAAAGAAATGCTATCCTCTCTAAGCTGGGTGAGACTTTATGGGCCTAAAAGTAGCACGTGAAGACAAAGGTCATATTTGATCTGCTCCTAAAAAGTGCAGAATCATCCCACTTCTCTTCCTCCCATTCCACAGACTAAAAGCTGAAAGACATAGCAGTATTCTAGGAATTGCAGAAGAGGATTAGGTTTGACCATAGCAGCTCAACAGATAGCAACAGTGATCTGAAAACTCTGGCTTCATTCTTTGCTTCTTCGTTATTACATTTTTTAACAACCAATGTGCATTTCAGCCACGAGCTTTGATTTGGGAACTCTGTGCTGAAGTTTTCTTCATTGGAATAAGATTTCCTTGGAGAAAACTACTTAATCCAGTAGAAATCAGACCAGGGAGTGGATCATTTCAATCTCTATTTTCCATCCAAGATTATTTTTATAAGAAAAGTTGAAACCAGTGCTGTGCCTTGAATAGCTAATTATCTTGCTATGTTTTTGTTAAGTTCAGTGCACAGGAAATAGAAGCCACAAAAAAAACCCAACCTGACAGCAACCCTTAAGAGCAGTTAATGCCACAGAACAGAATAACTTGCCTAAGCTCAGGGAGCACAAGAGATGACACAGTACCTGTATCGAGCCAAGAAGACCTGGAGCTTTGCAGGGCCTTGGCTGCCTGGCTCTGGCATCAGAGAGATGCTGTCAACATCCAGCTCTTCCATTTCACTTGCAGTGTCCACCTAAAATTATAAAATGAAAGATGAAGGATAAGACATGGCCAAAATCAGAATAAAGGAACACTCAAAGAGTTCCAACAGCAGTGAACAAATCCTCTAAGCTGATGTCTGTGGAGGGTTTGGCCACTAGGCTGAGGGCTGTCTGGAAGTACGACTTTTAGAGTGAAAATCAGTACCTAGAAACACAGCCCCAAGCTGCAATTTCAACAGTTCGAGGTGAACATTAGCAAAAGCTCTTCACTCAAGAAGGTAATGCAACCTTGGGATGTCCATAGAGCTAGGTGATCTCCCATTGCTCTTCAAGCCTCAGCTAAATAAAGCCATGGTGACACTGCGACAGTGCTGGTGGCTGTCCCAGTGTGAGTGGGAAACTGGACTTGAGGTTCTTGAAGCCCCTTTCACCCTACCTATCTGCAATGCAGTATAATCACTTCCTCCTAGATCCAAGTCCTGTATGAACTACAAATGGTAAACTGAACAAAGGCAAACTGACAGTTGTATTACACCCCTGCAATGCAGGCAGCTCCCCTGCAGCACCTGCGTGTACTTCAGTATAACATTTATGTGCCTTCAGAACATTAAAGGCCCTACCAGCTCAGACCAAAGCTCTACCCAGTCCAAACACCTGGCTCTGATAACAGTAAGTAGTACACACAGAAGGAAAGCATACAAGAGGCAGAGCAAGCATGCAGTTCTCATCTTTCTGGTACAGCCTCTCAGTTGCTAGCAGTGATCTACTGAAGAACTTCCTAAGCTGGGTCTGTACCATGAATGGTATTGCCAGAAGAATCTTCCAGATAATTATCTCAAGCTTTTATGACTGACATTTTGAAACTTCACATCTAATGGCAGCAAGTTACATAAAGCAATCATTCTTTCTGAAGAAATGCATTTCCCTTGTGATTGTTTGAAATGCTGCCAGTGAATCAATTTGAGCTAATTTTAAAACACACCTCAAGGCAAATGTATTTTTGATGGAGGCCCATTGTGGGCACCAGAACACACAGCAGATCTTTTTCTAGTACATGAACTGCAGAAGTTAATATTTTGAAGAGTCCAGAGACTCTTTTCAAGGTTTTGTGCTCCTTGAAATGCAACCCTGCACCGTGCCCTAAACAAACAGCTGCACCCTGTAACACCCAAAGGAAGACAAGTGGAATGGCTTTTAAACCTGGCTAACACTCTGGAGTATCCCCATACTCAAGTGCTGCTGAAGCCAAACACACCACAGCTTACCTCCCCAAGAATTACTAGACTTTTCTCTCCATGGAGCCATGATGGCTTTCAATTCTTCTTTCACACTGAATAACCGTAATTCCTCCCACTACAGAACTGGCAGTAGTCAGATATGCATTCCTTTCCAGGTGTGACCTTCACTTTGTTGCTGAACATGACAGCTTCTCAGACCTTACATAGTGGTGGGAACTGCCTGCCACAGCAACATCTATCACCAGTTTTCTGGCTCTGCAGCTCAAGTCCTCACTGTCCTCTACTTGTATAATGAAGCACTCCACGTAGCCCCCAAGGTTTTAGCACTTGGTAAATATCAGTGATTAAGAGAAAGCAAGCTGTTTCCCACATCATCACACCCAGCCCCACTCACAGTGCTGGCTTAGCCTAAGGTGTCACATCAGCAAGGTGTACAGCAGCATGAATGAAAGGCTGCTTAAATGAACCCTATATAAGAGCTCCTGGAAAAGAGAAGCAACCGCCATCTATTAGATCTTGGTGGCACTAACAGGCACAGCCTATTAACTTCATCCCTTTGCTAGCACAAACTCAGCACCTTCTCATGGTGTCTTACAAGTAGAACTACCACACCAAGGGGTGCATGCAAAGAACCTTGAGTTCCTGGGGCACAGTCCTCCAGCATGCTGAAAGTTTCTAACTTTCCCATTTGCTACCATGACTGAGGTGTCAGGTGGTGCCTCAACCACAGCTTCCCCACAAATCCCTCCAACTGACCTCCCCTCCTGCCTTCTCCTCCAAGCCCACTTGGTTCCTTCCTAGAGCGCCGCAATACGTTCAAATGAGCACTGCAAATGTGGCCATCCAAGGCCTTCTCCATTTTTCTTACAGGCTTTCACTTGTTTCATTACAGTTTTCTTCATTTAGCCAGAGAAATACAGGGTTCTCTGCAATGCATTTATTCCCTATTGGCTAGAAAGGAGAGGCCTCAGTGGGGACTCCCATACCAACCTCCGGAGTCGGGCAGGATTTGGAGCTGTTCTGCATGGATTCTGATTTTGAAGAGCTCGACTGAGATTCAGCTTTCTTGGCTTGTTTCTGAGAGCTGGCAGCAGAAACTGGGGAGCCAACAGCAGCCTCAGGCACCCGCTGTGCCGACTCCGACTCATTGGTCTCTTCATTGTGAACCTTCTTTGTGCTCTGGTGAGCAAGCAATGCAGGACCAGATGAGTCTGAAACAAAAGCAATCTATCCATTACTTTTAGCCCCAGGCAAAATACAAGATCAGCAGTGAGCATCAGAATGAGCAAGCACCCTTCAGAGTAGCTCAAGTCTCTGTAAGTGAGATCCATTTAACAGTGCAACAGACTGAACGCCCTCAGCCCCCTTTAGTCAGAGAAGCACCAGGTTCTCTCTGTGACTACAAAACGAACCATGAGTATTTATGAGAGAGTGAGATCCCAAGAGTTAACCAAACATTTGCACTACTTTCTTTACACCTTCCCATCTGTCCAAATAACGAGATGCCCGACAGAACACCCGCAGGCACCTCCAGCAATTACCCTTCTCCCACTGAGGCTGTGGGGTAGAGCTGCACAGCGCAAGAGGAAGTTCAGAAGTCACCAGCGTGGAGGTGAGAAGGTCAATTTTTCCTGTTTGAAGTCGGAACTGTTTGAGCTCCTGGGACAGAAGGCTGAACTGCTCTGTTTGGCTGCGGCACTGGTCTTCTAGATCCTTCACCCGAGCCTGACAGGAGAGACACAAGATGAGACACAAACCCACCATATCAAAACCACCACTGGGTCTCCAACCAGCATTTGTCTTTGCTACATCTCTTCAGAAATGCAGTGAGCCTAAAACTGCAAGGACCTAAATTTATGTCCTGCCCAGGAACTGTCAATAGGAATTGGCAGCTCTACACCTACACTATCTTTGAAAATCCAACAGGAGACTGACTACAAGCACAATTAGGAATTATCGTGAAATGTTGAGTTTGAACTCAAAATCCTAACCTAGCCCTGCACATGAAAGGATGAGATGAGTCAAAGACAAATAAGCCTTGGAAAGAAAAAGATCAATACAGCTTTGCAGGTTTATATCACACCTCCAGAAGGAATTGCTCTCCCAGTGCTTTATCTCCTTCATCACACTAGCACTCCCAGGAAGCTCTCATCACCTTATCCTGGCCTCCCCACAAACCCTTCTGGGATGAACTCCCCATCGTCCCTTCAGACCTTGCCTCCTTCCAGGCACTAGCAAGGGCACAGAGCATCAGCGCAGGGCCCACACTGCAGAACATCTGTGTGATGCAGGCAGCCCACACAGTTTGCCTTCTGGTCCTACAGGAATGACTTGCTGCAGGAAAACACAGGAGTACAAGAAAGCTACATCTCAACAAAATGAGATGCAGGGGAGCATTGGGAAAATACTGTAGAGAGGAAAAGACTCATTCCTGCTAGCTAACATCTGTATCTGTTTTCTAGTGTTTTCCTTCCACCATCTCTAAATCTTCCCATTCCAAAACACAGCTGAGTCCTGGCTCTCCTTACCCAGCCCCACGTGCTCCCCAGATGCTAGCATTCCTAGGAGAATGCACCTGCCCCTTCCCCTCTTCTCACTCTGGCCACCATATACATGCTAGCTCTGCTATCCTAGACAGATTTCCTGTCCTTGCTGCTCCTGCTCTTCAAGTAATAAACAAACATTAAGTATCAGTGCTGGTTGCAAATCTCCCAGTTTCCTCGGTTGAATTCTGTGAGATAGAAAGACTGTTTTTAAGCAGCTCTAAAAATACCACTTCTGACCAGGAAAAGGCCTTCTTTCTGGTCTCAGAGTACTGCACAATTTTTCTAGCGTGCTCCCTACCACCTTCCAAGCATGCATGAAGTTTTATTTTAGCATAAAATATCTGTTTTAAACTTGTCAGTTTATCCTTTGTTTCCCATCAAGCAGTAGAAGCTCTCAGCCTTCAAGAACTGCCTGGTGATGTCTCTGAAGCCTGGCAAGGAGTAACTGCTTCTGCACTGAAAGAGACCAATACATGCCATGAGCAACTTCCAGGAGCATCTGCATTCTCCACCTGCTGAGTCAACTTGCTGCTCACTGAAGTCACGCTGTGCAGGATTGCTTTGCAACAGAGCACGTATGTCCTAGCAGACTTCTTGCACAGGGGCACGCATGGCTAGGCAAGCTGCAGGTTTTAGGGCAGTGCTGGGAGGCCAGGGCACAAGGAAGAGGAGCCTAAGGACAAGGTCAGCAGCTGACAGAACCAGCAAGGATCAAGTCCCAGACACAGAAGATAAGGGAGACGTTTGTGTCTATGCCTAACCCAAAAAGGAAGAAAGAGAAGCCACACACCAACCTGAGGCTGAGCAGTGTGATTACCAGAAAAGGCTGCAAGAGCAGGGAGCAGAGCTTGGAAGGAACAATTTAACCACCAATTCAGGAACTTAATCCGAGTTTCCTCCATGAACTAGAGCCAGCTCAGCCCTGTTCTCTTAGGCACCCTCCTACTCTATCAGAATCTCCTCCTGTAGGTGCTCCCCACCCAGATGTCCCTTGCTGCCTCTCTCCATCCCTCTTGCACAGCCAATGTTACCTGTTATTTAGTCTCCCCATTTTTCTTCAGACCTTCTCACAGCTCTCTGCAGCCAGATCTGAAGGGGACTGCTGAAAGCTGTTTTCTATCAGATACAAACCCCATTACTTCAATATAAGACCTTATTCTAAACCTGTTGTGAACCAGCACCACTCCGGGACTGTAACACCTTAATTACTTCACTAGCTCCTGTCTCTCCTGTGACACTACTATTCACAATCTCTGCTTCCTGTCTTCCAGCCAATTACAAAACCAGCAGGATCTCTATTTTCTCTGTGATGCTTTCACTGGCAGTGATGTTGCCATTGCTTTTAGGTTTTGAAGGAAATGTTTCATTCCTGGACTGCAAACAGTTCCCAGAAGACCTTCAGTTGTATGCAGCACGTGGAAGAAGTGCCCAGTCAGACAAAACGAAGCTGTCTGGAAAAGCCCAGTAAAGGCTTTACATTCTAACTGGTTGAGAAAGCAAAGCGTTTGAACAGGAAATCCTCCTCTGTGCAACTCGCTGTGGTAGCTCCTTTAATTACATTTATTTCCTGAAGGTGGCACTCTTGCAATCTTTTCCAGAGTATAATTAAGACAGGAATACCAAGTAACTGCCAAAGCCGGGACAGGAGAGAAAAATGTCCTGCTTGACAGGATTATTGCAATACCTGCATGCAATCCAAAGCACTCTGGTAGCAGGGAGAAAAGCAAGAAGAGATATAAAATCACATCATGTTACACTAGCCAAAATCCAACAACCTGCCAAAGGCAGCCCAACCCTCAGTTTGAATGAGGCTGTTTTCACACTGAGTTTGGGTCTGCCTTATTCTGTGCTGGGATTCCCACCCCCACACAAGCATGTTTTGTTAAACAAAAGCCAAATCCCACACACAACTCCCAAAACAAGATAACTATGCACTTCTTGAGGGTCTCCAAATCACAATTCACTTTGAACAAAAAAGATCAGCTACTCAAACTGAACAAAACAATCGCCCTCCTCCCTTCTCAGCACTCATAGATGTCCAGTTTAAACACAAGAGGCTGCTCCAATCCTTTGATGAATTATTTCAGAAAACATTTGCCAAGTATCAAGCCTCCACCCCTTAAAGGCTGCTTAGCAGCCCCCTAAGTAAATACCAAGTGACATAAGAGCAGCACCTGTATCAGCTCTGACCGTCCCTGCAGTCAGTAATGTTCCAGAATGAAGGTGGAAATGTAACATTATACCATGTCAGTTCCCCGCAACATTCACCCTGCTTGCAACAATTTCAATGCCATCTAGGAGGAGCCGAGCCCCCTGGAGATCTCCCATTCATACAGGTCATGCCCACTCAACCACTGCCACAGAGTAATCTCCTCAGTCAGGGACACTTACCGCCCTGTTCCACCCTGCTGGGCTCCTAACAACCACAGAGCCATTGCACAGCACTGGACAAAGCAATTCAGTCTGTCATCTCTTACTGTGTGCCACCACTAAAGACAGGGCCAGGGCCTCCTCTGCATGAAATCTCACTGTCCAGGTGCAAAACTCTGCTTTGTCTCAGGTATTCAGGTACTCAGAAAAGCCCAGTGGACAGAGACAACAGAAGCTGCCCCCTGTGCCATCACACCTATCCCCCTCTCTTCAGGCATGAAATTACCACACCAGGTTCCAGGGTTTGGTGCTCTGCCTTTACAGCTCCAGGAATCCACAGCAAAGCTTTTCTCCAAAGTCATCTTGGAGAAATGAGTCATTACATCTGCCTGCCTGCATTGCTAAGCTGGCTGCCACCACAGCAAAGTGAAGTCAGTGCAGATGTCACCACACTCACACAGTTGGTCCCAGACCAGCCAAATGGGACAAGGTGCTGCCTCAAACTTCATCACTCATTATGCTTGGTCATCACTCACGAGGCAATGGCCATATTTCTCTTTTTTTTCTCTAATAAAAAGCACAGAGCCTATACATACAGAATAAATATCAAATGATGCAGACAAAAGTATTCTTCCTCACTGCAGATAATGCTGGAAATGGAGCAGGTGGATCTGAAGTTGGTTACTTAATGCACCCCTGAAAGAGCTGCTGGGCACAGTCTAAATGAAATAACCTACCTGGTGACTGAGCAGGCTGGGATTTAACAGAGAACTCCAACCCCAGTGACTACTCTGCCAGCACAGCCAATAATTGTACACAGCAGCAACACTGTGTCAAATCAATAAGGTATCATATTCTACTCAAGAACCAACAAAATCCAGGGTATCAAGAAAACTGACATTAAGAACAAACAATACAAAGTCTAAAGCTACCAATCCATCTCATTTCCTTTCGTCTTACCTCTAGAAGCTGTACTGCTCCTTCATGTTCCCTTTTTGCCTCTGCCTGGGCCTAAGAAATGGGAGACAGAGTAAATAAGAAAGCAGCCTACCTAAACTCACCTCTATGATCACCACCACCTTGACAGACATCATTTCAGATTTAAAACACTATACAGACTGAAGACATCTTTGGTCTATGGACAAATAGCAGTGAGAGATCAGAACTGCCACTCATGAGAAAGCCCCCCCGCTTCACTCAGGTACGAGAGTTGGCACAGACACAGGCATTCATCCCTGGCTTACTTCATTTAGTAGACTCACATATACCTCCTCTATACACCACTTCTCCAAGGACAGAAAGTGCAGTATCCCCATCTCTTTCCAGGGATCCAGAGAGCAGAGTACCTCCTCTCCCATGCTGCATACCTGCTGCAACCGTCTGACTTCCTCTTGCTTCTCCTGCAGGACTAGCAGTGCTTCCTTGTGTTCAGCTTCCAGCAGCTGCCTGCGCTCAGCCACATCTCTCATGTGCTGCAGAACGATTCACACACAGTTTAAGGGTAACATTACTGAAATACTGTCCTGTGTCCTATCATGAGTCATGGAATCCATACATGGGCCTGTATTTTACATCATCGTTGATCAGAGAGAAAGTAAGAAATTCTTACCATAAACTACAGCAACATGAAGAGAATCCTTAAATCAGCGATGGCCACCTTATGTTCCCTCCCACCAAATCCCTGCAGCAGCCCTTCCCAAGCCCCTCTGTTTACTTTGGAAGGCCACGTCCCAGGATCCTGCATGGCAGAATCCCCAGAGGAGCACCAAATCAAAAGAATGGACTAAAAAATCCCAACAAAACAGAGACAATCTGTGCCATCCAAAACCACACTAAGGGTCTGGACGGTCCTCCCAGCTGTGTGGGTCCTACTGACCTTCAGCACCTGCTCTAGATTCTCCAGCTTGGTTTGAAGTCCTTGATTTCTCTGAATTACTGAATCCCGTTCCTTAGTAACCAAAACAACCTGCAGCTTCAGGTCAGCATTCTCAGATTCAACCTGAAGAGAAAGGATTGTCAATTAGCACAAGTAGCCACAGGTATTTGTTGTATAGATAATGGAGGGCAATTTACTTCCACCTCTCAAGAGGTTGCTTTGCAGACCTGCTTCCTGCTTGCAGTACCAAAATCACCAACCTCCTCTCCCTCAGGTTTCCACTCAAAACCAATACCAGTGTATTCATTTGCACACACTGCTCCCCCACTAGGCTCTCTGCTGCAGGGGTGAAGCAATTGGGATATGAAGCTGCTGTCTACTGAAGAGATACGAACAAACCACACAAGCTCTGAGAGCTTTTTTAATTCTAAGCAGTGGGATTAAACAAAGGAAAAAACAAGGCAATCTGTTGAAACTGCTTTCACCTCCTCCACTTACCCCTGGAAGTTCCACTAACGAATTTTGACTCTACAGTGCACTATGGCTTGATGACTACTAGCAATATGACCAAGTAAAGATAAACAGCTGCACTCCGTACTAACAGTTACTAAATATGTTGGAAGCCCAGTGCCTGGTGGCTTCATGATGACTCTTAGGAGTGACATATGGGACAGAAAACCAGCTCTATAACTTTTCCACATGAGAATTGCACAAAGAAAAAACTGGGAACAGAACCCCAAGGAAGATCTTCTTTGGACTACCCACTCTTCCACCGTTCTCACAGGTCGTTTATAGCAAAAACAGACTCCTAAGAGAAAACCCTCCATGGTGCAGCCACTCTCACCTGAAGTCTGTTCTGCAGAGAGAACAATGCAGGTATACTGCCTTTGTCCCAAGACCTGAGACTTTTGGGCTGCCCATCTGGCAAGGGTATCTCTGAATTCCGCTTGGGCAGCTCTCCTGCCCCACCATCAGCTAGCAAAGCCTCTCTGAGGGACAACAGAAAATGCCAGTGATGGAGCATTTTCAAACAGAGGTGGGTTCTGCTCTGATCAGTGCACGCTGCTGCCCACCAACCTCTGCCCCGTCTTTGTTAGTAACTCATTAGCAAGTTAGCACAGGAAATCAACTGAAGGGCAAAGCATCTCACTCAAGCCTTGTGAAACTCTATCGTAAGCACAGGGCAGGTTGGCACTCTTGTAGCTTCCACATGGATGGACGACAGACAGGACAGGTACACAGATGGGTACATGACCATCACTTAGCTGGCAACCTGAAAACCTAGTATGCTACTTAGTTCTTGTAAGCAAAGTTTTACAGAAGGTAATGTCCCACTCGACAAACAAGAACACTGCTTTTTACCTGTCCTGCCCATCCAGCCTTCTCATTCAGCTGCAAGTTCTCCTCGGCCAGTCGTGCATTTTCACTCTGTACCTCCTGCAGCTGGATCTCCTGTCAGAAACAGGAGGTGGTCACCACACCAGTGCCCTCAGACCGACCCTCCCACCTTGTTCTGCAGCACGACTCCACTGCTCCTCTTGACTGATGGCTCAGGATGCTGACGGGATGCTGCTTGTGCAATGGAAGGCATCAGTGTACAGCACTGCTCAGGCAGATATCAGCTTCAGTAGCAGATGACCTCTTAAGTTCCTTTTCTCATTTATGTAGCCTCAAAACTCAGAATGAGAAGCCATTTCCTTGAATGCTATCTTCACCCACAATTCATCAGCTTTCACTATTGGTTCAAGATCACAGACTTCGCTACAAAGTTCATTAAAGGAAGAAAAATTATTCAGAAAAATCAGAGTTCTACGCTGTAAACTCGAGTTTTAGAGGGCTGCCTCTAGTCTGAAATCAGGCTGCAGCTTGGAGTCGAGAAAGCAATGTGAGCCAGCTGTTACTCTGCATTACAGAACGTTGCCTCTGAGCAGAAGGGAGACCACAGACACAGACAGACACCACAGTCTCAATTAGGTAAGCCTAGACTACCTGCAGCCCCTCTGTACAGCGTTAGAAGAATCTGACAGCTGCATAATCATAAAAGATTCCACAAAGACAAACACGTCATACATTCATTCCCTCACACCACTGCTTCATGGATGGCCAAATATTTTCTCAGTATTACAAGAGTGAATTCCCTTTGCTGGTAGAGTCCCAGTTCCAGCTCTTTCAGGTGACTTGGTCCTTCCCAGTCTTGAAAAGCTGCTAACAACATATAACAACCACCAGCTTACTCCTTAAGCATCCCATAGTTACCCAGACAGTGAGAATGAGCTATGGATATGTAGAACTGACTCGAACTGAGATTCAAGCAAGATGTAAAACCACCCAAAAGGTCAGTACCCATTGATGAATCCATAGCAGGCAAGCTCAATGCACAGGCAGCGTGCTATTAACCCTGTCTGGCCTGAAACCAGGGCATGGGAGAACACAGAGCAGGGCATTGTGTGCATCCTGATACACTGGCTAAACACAGTCCTGTGAACAGCAAAAAATATGCAGACAAGCTCTGTGTTTTCATATGCAGCCCAAGACAATTCGCCTTCACGCAGTGCAGCCCAGGCAAGCCAAAAGGTTGGACACCCATGAACTACACATTGTGATTATCATTAACATCACCAGAGCTGTTCAGCAAAGTAGAAACAGAAGGGAGAAATCCAGATGCTGCAATATTACCTGTAAAACCCCCACGAAATGAAACAAGAGGTAAGTATCCTCTTGATACTTGATTCTATCCAATGAGTAGAAGCACAGGAATATGGCTGTATATTCAATTACCATCTCAAGCTGCAGAAATCTTTTGATGCTTGCCTGGAGTGCATGTGAAAAGAGAAAGCATCTCCCCAGACTAGAAAAGGCTATGGAGCCCAAGATCCAGTGTATCCAGAGCATTTATGTTTGTATCCAGTGATTTATGTAGCTTTACCCAACACAGCTGGCTGAAGGACTAAATGAACACCTCCAGCTCCAAGAGCTGAAGCCCCAAATTTGTGCCATTTCAGACTGAGACTGGCAATTCATCACTGCAATAAATAGAACAGAACCCAGGAGGACCACAGAACAACCCAGCTCTTTGCCATTACACTCCCACCATGAGGCAATGAGAACACTTACGAGTTCTTTGCATCTTTTATGCTTTTTCCTCACTTCATGCTCAAGGTTTTCACATTTTTTGCGCTTTTTCTTGAGCTCAAATTCCTGCACAGAAGAAGCAAAAACAGACCACTAAGACCGTGTTCACAAAACGGGGAAGAAATTCACTTCTCTGATCCAATGCTATATTGGCTTTTGCTGTTTTCTTAAGAAAATCTTTGCTACAAACATAAATGACACATAAACCTAAAGAGATTTTGTTTTAAAAAAGGTGGTGAAAATAAAAGACTTCCCAAGTAAAACAGCCATTCCTCTCCTCCTCAATCCGTTCAACTCCTGGAAACAACTCTCTGTTTCTCAGTTGCAAAACCTGTACTGATTTGTCTGGGATAGGATGAAGGACAGGATGTGAGGAACAAGTAGGCAGAGCTGTGGAAAATATTCATACTGAAACACTAGCTGTGCTAAATTAGCTCTTATTCTAATCCACATGACGTCTAACAGAGAGCAGACAACCCCTGTTTATGTGCCTGTTACTTGCTACCACTCTTGGTTCCCCAGGTGGATTAAGATGCCTAAAGCTCACTGTGATCTGTCCCATTTTGCTGGAGTAATTCACAAGGGCCACACTCCTCACGGCATCTGCCTTGGGTCAGTCATGTCTATTCAAATAATGCTGAACCAAACTCATCACAGAATCTACTGGCACGGCTTCCTCTCATTTCAGCCCGATGCGTACCCCCAGTTCAGCACAATACCTGGGGCTGGCACCCAGCACCACTTTCCATGCAGAGACAACCTCAGCAGGTTGCATCTAAAAAGACTTCAGTTCTCAAAATCTTTGCATGGATTCTATGGGTGAAAACTCAAGAAAAACTTCAACTCCTTCATCCAAAACCAGACCGGCTTAGCTCTGGAAGGAAAGAGCCAAAATGCACAGACCCCTCCTGCACCCACGGTCAGGGCAACAACTCACCAGCTGCTGTATCTGTTGGCTGCTCTCTTGGTCTGTTACTGCATTATTTGGAGGGAAATTTTCATGTCCTTCCAAGGCAGGGCCCAGCGGTAGCACACCTGGTTCCACCTGGAAAGCAAGCGAGATCTCAGAGCTCAGGGACAGCCAGGAGCACCAAGGAAGACGTTCTCCTGGCCATAGCACCTAAGATAGTAACATCTCACAGGAAAACTCCAAACCGATAATCACAGCTGGAAGGGGATTGGATGGGAGGACACGACCCCCTTAAACAGCCAAAAGTGGAAAATCAGCACAGATCTCAGCATCCAAAAGGCAGGGAAGAGAAGAGGGTATCAAGAAAGGGGGCATCTCACCTTGGGTGTTGGTGAGAGGGACAGAAACAACCAGTGCTGTGCCTTATGTTCCAGCACCAAACAGAACACAGAAACAAGGGAAACCCTTCACAACTACTACAGGAAGTCTGGCCGAGAGCTGCCATGGCTCAGTCTGCCCAGACTAACTGCTGACAGCAGGATAAGGCCTGAGGTAGGCAGACAAAAGAGGGCCATGATACTGTTTTCCTTTAAACGTTGAAGTTATTTTTGATAACTAGGTTTTAGGGACAGGAGCTGATGATCATCAAAGTGAAGTTATGCAGTGAAGAGGCAGGAGGACTTTGTGGCTGCACCTCAGCCTGTAACCTCCAGCTATCTGTCACCAGCAGAGGAATTTCTCATTTCACTCTGAACATCTGCAGTGAGGGATCTAGGTTACTAAGTCTGAGCTCCCTTCACTGCCAGTTACCAGGACAGCATCTGAGAACTACACTTAACAAAGTCTCTTTTAACTACTTTAGACTTGAAACCCTGGTTTCAACTACAACAGTTGAAACAATGAATGTTGAAACAATGTTGAAACAACAGTTTTCACGATGAAAGCCAGAAAACGGTAAGACTCCAGACAAGCCCAGGCTAACAAAGTATCCAGATTTTCTGCTACAGAGCTGGTGCTTGAGACAGCAAAGTCCTGAAACTGACGCCCTGCAGTGAGCTCAGGGAATTCCTACAGCCCTAGAATTAGGGAGACGTGGGAGTCCCATTAGGGAGACTAAGCCCCAGCCAACAGCTGGAAATCCCAAGGTCCTCCACCCAAGCCATGGGGCCTTGCATGTCTTCATGCTTTGTCAAAACACTGCATTGCAGTCAGCTTTAATGAAATAACGTCTCAAGGAGCAGTAGCAGATGCCATCTGAGGTCAGATACCCACCGCACCAGCTACCTGCACTATGCTTAGCAAGCCATACTCTCACAGCAGATATGTAAGAGATTTCTGCTTGTTTGTAAGCACTCTCCAGTAAAATGATACATAAAATGATTATACTCCTAATTACAGACAACTTTCAAAAACTATAAAATTAAATTTGCCCACTCAGGTCTAATTTCCATCCAAGAACAAAGACAACCTCCCCAGCTACGTGCTCATACACTCTTATTTTTCCGCAGAACCCAGACTAGTCACCACATCAGACAACTGCTAAATGAGGCTGGCACACATCACGATGAGCGCTGTGCCCTGGAGCTGAGCCACCTCATTCACAGCAGGGACTGGAAGATGCTCTTTGAACCAGGTGCAAGGAATCTGTTCAAGAGAACAGTTAAAAATAGCCAGAGAACAGCTGCCCACAGTGAGCACCTATCTTGGCAGAGCCCAGGGAGAGAGCAGGGTGAGGCTGTACTGCTGATGAGATGTCCAGAACGTACCAGCTTAAGTCAAGCATACAACAGGCACAGATGTACCCAGGCTTTGGCAAATGACCAGATTGTTTAAAGCAAGCAATAAGGTATATTAAAAATGTTGCAGTCTTTCTAGAAAACTCTGTCCTTGGCATGCAGGAAGCATCATCACAATCCTGCCCCCCAGAAATGCTGAAGCGTCTCCCACCCAACCACAACCCGGTTCCCTGCTGTGCCAGGACAGCCCTGTGCAATGTCGCAGAGCTGGACCAGGAAACTGATTCAGGTTACAGAAAGAGTGGGAAGAAGGCTATGTTTGCTGGTCTGTTTTTAACCCAGATCCATTCTCTAGTCCCTGACGACCTGCAACTCAACACAACCTACAGCAGCATGACTGTAGGAGCAGGTCTTCACACCCCGAGGAAGTTCCTCAAAAGTCAGGGGATAGAGCCCTGACACTGTGCTACAGAAGGAGACAGAAGAGCAAAATCATTTATTTTACTTGTGGTACCTGTGGTTTTTGCTAACTTCATCCTCAGCACAGTACCACGGCACCCACACACACCCAGGCACTGCGCCTGGGGCAACCCACGCTGCGGGTCTCAGCATAGAGGTGGGCAGCAGGTCCTCACTCCCTGCTCTCTGATGCTGTCACACAGCCTTCTTGCTATGTTCAGCTGGGAAATCTTTGGACAATGAGGACAGACTCTCCTGATTCTGGAAAAGTGAAGAGCAGCTATGAGAAAGGATATAATGCACATTCTCTATCATGAGAAGAATCTGACAGATTCTGCAGGGTGAACTGAAAATCAAGATATAAAAGGGCTGTTCAAGGATGACTAGGGCAGAGCAGGGCCAAAATGATAAATAAAAGAAGTCTGTGCATCTATCCTCATCATCTGGGGGGGTGAGGGCTCACCAGGCAGAAATGTCAAACTGTGAAGAACAGCTGAGGATTTGTCTCAGAGATCGAACTGTCTACCAGAAGAACTGTGGAAACCAATATATTAAATATAAACAGTAACGAATTACCAAGAACAAGACAACATTCATCTGAATTTAAAAACAAAAGAAAACAAACCCTTCAGTATGAACTGAATGTCTCAATTTCAGCACCAACCGAGTAAGGATGTGCACTATGCCAGCTCTCCATCGCAATGCAAAACAACTGGAAGGTGGCAAATGTCATGTTTTAAAAGGCTTCCAGTGGGGATCTGGGGTAACACAGACCTGAACATTTGACATCTGTGCCACAGGAAAACCAGTCGAATTGCAACAAAGAATATGCAAGTACTTAAACTAACAAGTCCATATTTGGAAAAGAAAAAAAATCAACCCTATGCTACTCTACTGAATCTATGAAATGGGTGAGGAAGGTGCAGCACATACAGCCTGCCTGGTACTCTGCTACAGTGCTTTTGTAAAGGCTTTTGCAGACGCTAAGCTGATGAAGGAGGAGGGGATGGGTTTCTCTTGGGTAAATAACTGGGGAAAACAAGAATAGAGAGGCAGCAGGAGCTGCGCACCCCAAATACTGATGTGGTGATGAAACAAACGGCGAAGGGTCCTCGTGGCACTGAGAGATCACAGCGTGGCATGGGACAAACGATGCTTCAATAGTAGCCAACGCTTAGACAACAAGGCAGAGCCCTGTTAGGAAAGGGAGAGAAAACTTCATTCTGCTGCTCTGAGGGATCCTGCATGCTGCAGTGCTTCCCGCGACACAAAAACGATATAAAGAAAGCTAACACTGAATAATGAAAGAGGTGAGAATCCTCCAAGAAGGAAAAAATGGCAGGAGGAACGGGGGCAACAAACCAGAGCTCAGGGCAGCACGCAGGCTGCAGGCGCGACGTTCTGCCCCGGGACATCGTAACTCAACGACCAACTGAGGGGAAGCCCACCAGCTGCCCGCGGCCCCGCGCTGCCGCTCGGGAGGCCCAGCCCGGCCGGGAAGGCACCGCGCTCCCCGCCCCACAGCGCGGCCGCCCGCCCGCCCTCTCAGGGCCGCGGCCTCACCACGGAGCGCCGCGCCTGCAGCGGGCCTGCACGCAGCCTGGCTCTGCGGCAGAGAGCCCAGCGGAGGGGCCGAGCCGCCCTAACGCACCGCACCGCAGCCCTGGCGGCCCGGCAGCGCGCAGAACCCCGCTCCCGGCGCCACGGCCCACCACGGCCCGGCCTTACCTTACCTGCCGGCGCGCGGCTCGCCGGGGGAGGCGGCGCCGCGGGGATTGCCGGGCCGGAGCCCTGCGGCCGCGGAGG
>JACDJE010000240.1:430269-450704 GCA_016647715.1 Pavo muticus
GGGATGGCACAGGCTAAGCGCGGACCCGCTCCGCAGCGCGGCCTGTGCGGGAGGCCCGGCGCCGTGACGGGCGGCCCCGGCTGAGGGCACGGCGGCCGCGCGGGGCTCGGGGCCGCCCCCGGGGGCAGATGTCCTTTCCTCCGCCATCGCCGCACGCTGCAGCGAGAGGCCGTGCTTCCCTCTCCCGGTGTATGAAAACCGGCCCGGCCAACACGAACCACAGCTCACGTACTCCGACAAGTTTCCTGCGAGCAGGAGTGAATCGAGTAACGAAGTAGCGAGGCTGTCAGGTTGCTGACCCACTTGTCTCACCTTCCCGTGTGCTGCCCCTCCTAGCGCTGGGTCTCCCGAGCAGACCTCCTTCGCTGCGGGTGAGTCTTTGCCGCAGGTATTCAGAGCTGGGCCCGGGCAGGCGGCAGCGCTTGGCAAGGAGCCCCCTGAGCTGCTTTTGGAGGAGCGCAGACACTCCTTGAAGTTCTTCAGCGCGATTTGCCTCTGCAGCCGCAGCACTTCTTTCTGGGATTCCCGCAGCAGCCGGTCAAACTCCACCACGTTCAGGCAGCGAGGGTCACCCTGTGGGGAATGGTACCACAGCGTGCATCGCTGTGCGGCTCCCGAAGGTGCAGCAGGTTAGGGGTGGATATAATGCACAAACTGCAAAAGTGCCTCTGAACAGATGCCAGCACAACACAGGGAACAGAGCACACCAAAGCTTCTCTTTCCCAGGCCCCCAACTCCTCCAAAGCAGTCATTTCACAACCTTCGTGTCAATACATAATTTCTCCCACAGATGAAAACTAGCCTGCAATGCTTTACAGTTACCCCAGTGTAAAGCTATGGTAAAAAGGGCTTTTCTAAATGCGCACTTTCAAAGTGTTTGCCAGCAGAGAGCGTGTCAGGATCATACAATTTCATTTCTTCATTCCACAGCAAAACAAGAGCCCCAGCTGGGTTCCTCTCCTTGCTGTGTGTGCTGGCATTCTCTGCAGCCCTGTGCATGCCTGGCGGTTAGGGCTGTAATGATGTTGGAAAGAATGAAGCATATCTGAGACGTGTTTGCTTCTGACTCAGGGTGTTTGGCTTTTTAAAGTGTTACTGATTTCTGACCAGAGAGGGCTTGGGTGGATAGGCTTCTATCCTCAGCACAAGTAGTCAGTCCTGTCCACTCTGAACATAAAGCCAGCAGCTTGTAAAGGAAGTCAGTGCAATTTTAGTCTCACTAAGACAGTGAGAATATGCCACCAGTTTGTGTTAATTCCTCAAAGGTTTTCAGATTTCAGAAAGCTGAAAAAAACACGTACCTGCATGTCCATACAGACATACAAAAGCTGGTTATGAGAACCTGTCCTTACAAATATGCTGCTGAAGAAGACATTGCTCATTCCTCTGGAAAGCTCCTAAGCCAGTGAATTCACTGCATAATTGGTATCCAGGACAAATTTAATCTGCTTCCCCATTCACTTCTTATTCACCCTAAAAATAGCATGAGCTTTGTGAATACAGTTTGTGTAGAAAAGCATAGTTACTCTCAAACAACAAGGGGGAAACCGAGGCACCATTAATGGGAACTGATTATAGATTCAAGAAGTGAGCAGCTGGGCCTTCTGTGCAAGACCCACATTGAGGCTATCGGGGTGATAGTTCTCCAAACAAAATTGGCTGGGGCTGCCTAAAAAGCTCCCTTCCCCCACCAGAAAATAGAAGCAGCTATTCCCATAGAAAGCCTCCAAAGCCGGGGGGGAAATAAGAGAGCAGAAAAACGCTCAGTCTTCCACTC
Source organism: Pavo muticus (assembly GCA_016647715.1). Lineage (NCBI taxonomy): Eukaryota > Metazoa > Chordata > Aves > Galliformes > Phasianidae > Pavo > Pavo muticus. The sequence goes on from JACDJE010000240.1 coordinate 432,047, forward strand.
ACAGCTCCTATTATACACGTCCTCTGCAGCTGCCTTGCCATTCCCCGCAGCCTCCAAGAATCCCCACTGCAAGAAATGGCAGCCTGGTGGATCCTGGAGCGGGGCCTTTGTTGCAAACCTGTCACTGCAGCATGATCTCAGGCAAACATCTTACCCTGAGAGCTCTGACTTGGCAAAACAAGGCCCACGCTTTTGCAGCCTGGTGCGCATGTCGTCCTACCGCTGGAGCTGAACAGAGTACATCTGTTTCATAGCTACTGAAAAATTTGTGCTGAATCAAGTGCACTAGATTAAAAATGATTTGGCTACAAACTCTGAGCATGCACATAATATCTCTGCTTATAAACCCCCTCATTGGCATAATGCATTTTGCATGCTGCAGACAGATTAGGGGAATTTTGAATTTTAACTAGCTGAGAATTAAAATTTAATGAGCAGCTTGCTTGGAAGATAAATGGGGAAAAAAAACCAACCAGGATCAGGTAGAATAATTTCCTCTCTGACAATTTGTCTCTGCAGATTCCCAGCCCGTGTACTGATGGCCCTCATTGCTGGTGCCTTGGCAGGTTACACAGATGGTCTCACCTTCCCAGCCAGGGTGGTTGCCCACGCCCTAGCAAGGCAGCAGCTGAAGTCTCAGCAGCTCTGAGGACTGCACCCTTGTGTATTTCCTTGGCCAGTAATGAATCTTGCTCTCCTGCCTTTGTCACATTCTTCTACAGTTTGTCAGTCTCCTGTCCCTGGGAGATTCAGCTTGTTCAGCATGCTCCGCTGTGAACATCAGAGGGTTTGTTGCCCTCCTGTGCGGGTCTGCAGTGAGCAGTCATGGGGACAGGAAGGAAATTTGTTCGTGGTAAGACTATAGAACGCATTCAGACCTGGATAACTTGTGATTTAACACCAGAAGGGATCACTGGGGCAGCTCTGTACAAACAGTGAACAACACCCAATTATTCTTGTCTTGACTAGATCTATGTTAGGGAAAGACGGAGAATCTTCTTGCAAACAAGTAGTTAAAGTGAACACATGCAGAGCTCAAGGAATGAAATAAAGCTGCTTTCAGCAAGAAAGTATTTGTCACCTAAATATTCCTGTGAGTAGGCAGAAATATAAGTATTATTTCTGCTCAACTGGGTGCAGGAACATAGCACTGCACTCGACCACTTGCATACTAGTGAAAAAGGGAGAATGAGAGTGTATTAACTGACCTGCATTAAAACTGTGTAGCTTGTGAACAAAGGACATATCCAAGATAACCAGAACTGATTGCTCTAGCCACTCTGAGCAGGAATTGTTTCACCTAGTTTAGCTGCCTGCAGAGGCTCCTTTTAGAACCACCCCAGAGAAGTGCCTTGAAGGAGTGTCCAAGCAGTTTTACACACGTCTCAGGATGAGCTGAATTTTCCTTTTTATCCCACTATTTATTTCAGCAAGTTCTGTGCTGGGCCACCAGCCCGTGTCCACACATCAGCACTGTAGATGGTTTTACGAATACCTACCCTCATTTTAGGATTTGTACCCCTAATATCAGTAACACCAGTGTGCATGTAGATATCACCACTATGAGGCTGCTGCTGAGGGTGTGCAGTCTGGAGTGATTCTTGGGAACGTGCTCAGCTGGTTTGCTTTTTAAAGGAATGCTTTAAAAGGAAGTCCTGCTTCTACATCTCGCTTGAAGCTCACTACTGCGAAAGGCCATTCTGTGTCTGTGGCTTCTGGGGTTTCCCAGGGGACAGTTTTAGTCGCTGATGAAAATAGCAGTGCAGGACCCATGAATTCACAGAGGGAGAACTGGGATGTCCCCCAACGCACTGTTCCAAGTGGTCTGGATCCTGCCTTGGCCACATGCTCCTCTAACTTCCCCCATACCAACTCACACATCAAATACTCTGTTTTCAGCCTGCCCTTGAGACTAATTGCCATCGCACTGCTGGAGCCTGGCTCCCAACATTGTTACTGCACTGTTTGCACCCAGCCACCGCACGAAGTCCCAGAAGTATCTCACCTTCCCCGCAATGAGCTTAGCCTGCAGCTCCCGGCACTCCTGCTGCAGAGCTTCAATCTGCTTGTCTTTTGCCAGGAGAGCACTGGCTTGCTCTGTCAGGTCCTTGGCACGCTGGCGGGCAAATGCTTTTTTACATAGCTCCAGGCTGGAACCTTTCAGGGGCACTGGAGCAGTTACCTGCACCGGAGAGAGCAGCAAGAGAGAAAGCCACATACATTGGTATTTTTCACTCAGAGAGTGGTGACGCACTGAAACAGGTTGCCCAGAGAGGCTGTGGATGCCCCATCCCTGGAGGCATTCAAGGCCAGGCTGAATGTGGCTCTGGGCAGCCTGGTCTAGTGGTTGGCAACCCTGCACGTAGTGGGGAGTTGGAACTAGATGGTCGCTGTGGACCTTTTCAACCCAGGCCATTCTATGATTCTATGACTGTATGAATGGTGTTGGCCAACTATCACCCCAGGTGTCATCAGAGACCAGGGCCAGGACATGCAGCCTCGCCCCAAAAGACAGAGAGAGGAGCACAACAGGCACATTGAAAAGTCAGAGGAAAGAGGAAATGCTTCTTCGAGGAGCAAATCAATGAAGAAGTGGGAAGGAGAAGGTGAGGTGAGCAGATGAGGCCAACGCACACACAGTCAGTATAGAGGGCTGCAGGCAGAGCAATGGCAGGTGGAGAGAGGAGAGGAAGACAGGATGAAGGGAGAAATATAGGGAGAGGACAGTGGAGAGGAGGAGGGAAGAATGGCAGGAAAGATGAGCAAAGGGTGGAGGAGGCCAAGCTGGGAAGAGAAATGGAACTTCCATGGGGTCTTTGAAAGGAAAGAGCTGTTTGCACCCAGCTTCTGAAAGGATGGGTGGAAGATATAGTCAAAAGGAGAGCTGAGGGAGGGCCCAGCCAGGGCCAGAGCAGCTGATACTGCCCAGCTGCAGTCACCTGAGGATGACAGCTCTCAGTAGGAGCTCCCATCCCTAAGGCCAGCTCTCCCATGGGGTACCAGCACCACAGGCAGGCACCTTGCATGTCCTGGCCCAGCCACTTGATGTTCCCAGGGCTCACCCAGGGCTCAAACAGCCGCCATCCCAATGTTTAACTCAGGAAAAAAAATAAAACAGCATTTGTGCAGTTGCTGGAGGGTTCGCATAGCTGTTGGTTGTGTAGCAAATGATTTTTCTTGGCATAGTACCTGACAAGTCCATCTGGCAGCAACTGTTGTGCTGCAAGTACCAAAACCCTGTGACAGACGTGTCCCCAGTGCGGTGCAGGGCCCGGGGACAGAGAGGGCAGGCAATGCCAGCAAAATCCCCTACCTTCCCCTACCAGCAAAGCTTTTGCTTCTTCTTTCTTTCCTACAGGGCTTGAATTTCCCCCCTAGCCGCTGGTTTCCTTCCAATGGGAGAACATTTTTCCCCTACTCTGCTGCAAGCTACCTTTATGTTACTCATGCAAATGTTCGTCTGCAAAACACCACATCCTACAGCCATCTCCCACTGCTCCCGCACCACATCAGAAACTACAGGGTTTGCAAAAAGCTCTTCTTCGGTTTGAGAGAGAAAAAAACATTCCACTTGCACAAAAAGTGAGGTGTGCACGAGGCAGAGCAGAATATCTCACCCCTTCCTGTTTTGCTTTACCACACTCCTTTTCTTATTCAAATACTTCCTGTTTCTTTTCGATGAAGTCAGATGAGTTATTTTCATGACTAGCCCAGGGAAAGCTGAGCTAATTACCTAAATTAATACCCTACGTTAGATCGGCACATTTACAGCAAGAAACCAATTAGGAGGAAATTGCTCAAAACCAGCTCCCCAAGCACGAGCTGAAGAAGCTGGTGATGGTTCTTTCCTCGGCTCAGTGTTGTGGTTTTTGCTCTGTCGCTGATGTACAAAGCAAGTTTGCCGCATGGCCTTGCCAAGTTAATTAAAGAGGAAAGAGGAGGCCTTTCTGTCCCAACGAAAGCAAAAAACAAGAAGTCCTGGGGGCAAGGTGCTCTCCTAGCCCAGGCCCCAGCACGGCAGAGGCTCAGCACTCACGACTTTGAGGTTGGCCTCCTGGAGTTTTCGGGCTCTCTCCTCCAGGCGTTTGGCGATCACCGCCAGCTCCGCGTTTTTCCTCTTCAGGTGCTTCACCTTCTCCTCTGTCTCGGGGAAGCAGCTCCTGCGCTGGATAACAGAAGGAGAGGGTCGAGGTGAGACCTCACTCCATGTCCCTCCGCAGTGCTTACACACCCACCTTCACTCGTCTCCTCCATGGTCACCGAAACCTTTGCTTTTCCTGGTATTTTGTTAATGTGACATCTTGGTTCCCCAAAGAAACCCCTTGTCCCACCCCAGCCCACGGTCCCTCTGCAACCTCCCACTCTCTCTGCCATTTGCAGGCTCTGCCTTTGCCATTTGAGACTTGGCACCTATCCTGGCTGCTGGCCCCTTCCGAAGCCTATCCCCGTTCATCTCCCTGCTGCTTCAGTATTCAACACATCGCTGTGGATTTGTGCTGCAGCACCACATTACAATGCGAGCCTTGCAGCTGTCCTTGCTCCCCTGACACTGAAGCATGAGGGGGGGACACGGAGAGAGCAGCCAAGGACTTTACGACGTTTGCAAACCAAATTTCCTTTTCCTTTCTATTGATTCTGTTCACTCTTAATCCCCTTTTATTTGTTATCTGTCCGTTTCGATAAGCTGCTCCTTGTTCTCTCAAGGTCGTACCCAGATGTGTTGTGCTGTCTTTTCACATCAGCAAAAACGTCAGGTCAGCTGATCCTTCCAATTATTTCCTTCACTACCTCTGTGAGATCCCACCATGTGCACGTGCTGCCTTCACTGCCTTATTTGCTTTCCTTCAGCCAGAAGAGAGAGGCTGATTTTTGAGAGTACGATTTGACGACAGCTCATATGACAGCGCTGTGCTAAAATCCGTGGTTGTCAGTGGGTGACCCTCCCTAGTGTGCATGGTGTGCTGAATTTGTGCTCTTAGTGTAAGAAAATTATCTAAAACGTGTTTTGAATTTGGTTATATACATGTTGAATGATTAATCTTTTAAGGGTATTTTGAAGGGAAAAAATCAGCATGAACTGTCCCCGGATTCTTTCCTGCCTTCTTCCAATCCTTTCCAAACAGCTGCTGTGACATTTACATTGGGAAAAGGGAAACACTTCTGCCTAGGAGGGCAATATGGCCCTACACTTTCAAAGATGCATGGAGAATGAACAATGTGAGGTCCTCCCCTTTGCACAGTGTAGTTCAGAGCCAGGGTTGCTGATGAACTGAAAGGTTATAGGGTTGGACTGATGCAGCCCTGCCAGCACTGCAGAACTTAGCCCCAGGGTGGCTCCATCCCTGCACTGCAGGGCTTCCCAGGCAAGGATGCTTTCTGGTGAGGATGCAGCAGGGAGAATCCCCTCTTCTTATTTCCTGGCTGCCAACCATGGACGTGGAACCTGAGGAGGTGGAAGTGGGGCGGAATGGGCAGCCTGCACTGCGGCAGCCTGGCCTGCCTTTGGGTGCTGGGTGTGCAGCTGGGATCAGGTGCCAAGCTCCCACTGAGCAGGGGGCACTGCTGCATTGTAACCCAGAACAAGGCTGACTGAATCAGTGTTTCTGCTTTTCCACTTAAAGAGGAAACAAGAGCGACTTCCCCCTCCCCTGCCGTCAGCTCGCCGCTGCCTTGCGCTCTGCCAAAGCTGGCAGCTGTGAAAAGCCTCCTGCAGTTGCCAGCAGGCAAACAGTGCTGGCAAGGATGTCAGGGAGGGCATCAGCAGGTCACCAGGAAGGGGTCCTGCTCAAGCCAACATTGGGTGCAGCAGAAAGGCACCTAGGGGACACAAAACACCCTGCCCCCCCCCCAGCTGACCCCATGTGCCAACTATCTCGGAGCTTGGCCCAGCCAGGACTCCCTCCTCGTGCATCATCCACACCGGTGTGCCTTGAGCCAGCCTAGTGCCTGGCCAGGGTGCAGGATGGGGCCACGTTCTGCACTCACCAGCAAGCTGTTCTCCTCAGTGAGGCTGGAGCAGCGGTGCCGCAGGTCCTCCAGTGCGCTCAGGAGCTTCATGTTCTGGCTCACAAGGAAGCCGTAGTCAGCCCCGCTCTGCAAAACAGCATGGGAAAGGCAAGGCTTCGCTTTCCCAGAGCAAGGGGGCCATGGCTGTGCGCCCACCCTAGCCCCATAGTGAGCCCAGGCTGACTATGTGGGTAGGCCAGCGAGGTCAGAGTGCAGACAGCAAAGGGGCAGGGTGAGACCTGGAGACTGAATTCAGGATGAGGAGAGAGACTGCACATCCTTTGGGGGTGGCGGGAGCAACGGCCATAGCTGGACGCTCTCAGCTCTGCCTGACTATTGGCAGCTGCTCCCCTAGGGGTGTACTGCTAGCGATGTGGGACATCAGGGAGGTGGCTACGGAGGACACTCCAACCCCATGCTCTGTGCCTGGCACCCAGCATGAGTGGTTCCCCCTCCCAGCACCATGGGCCAACAGGATGGGCCACGCTCAGCTGCATCGGGGTCTCAACTTCCACCTGGGGAAAAAGCTCAGATCCTGACATTGTCCCCAGCTGCTTGCATTTTAACATTGTGCCTCCTAAACCAACTCAGAACACAAACAGAGCCAGCAAAAGCACATGCCATGACACACCAGACATGTGCTCCTCCCCATGGCTCAGGAACCAGCAGCCTCCAGCACTGCACAGTTTTTGGAGGCAAAGAGACCTCCTTGCCCACCTCCCCATACCAGCTCAGGTCCAGGAGCCATCCAGGAGCCCAGCCCCAGTGCTCACTGTGTCAGCCTTGGCGGTGGAAGAAGGCAACATGCCGGATTTCTTTGCAAAACACCACCTTAATTTTGTCACATCAAAAGCAGCAGCAGCTCTGCTGGGAGCTGTATATATAGCTTGTGGTTACTGCTTCCTGCACAGAGCTGCTCACCACAGGCTTGCTGCCGAAGCAGGGTCCCAGAAAGTATTTTTGTGCGTTAGCAAAACTCGGGGCCAAGCTATTGCTTCACAGTCACCATATGGCAGCAGCAAGGCGCGCACCTCGGGCAGACCTGGCCAGATGTTTTCCCAGCAGCCAGGCCAGTCTTGCAAGACCCAGGATGACTCTGCTGGTGCCACCGGATGGCTAAATCCTTCCTGTTACATGGCCCTGTGTGTGCAGTTCATCAGCCAAGTCTACGAGTGAAATGCTCTTCGCTACCGAGAAATACCTCCCAGGCTCTCCTAGTAGCAAGAATTCAGACAGGCAGATTGCAGCACAAGGACGCTTCTAAGCTCCAGGAAGTCTGAGACTGTCTAAAACTCACCACACTTTTGAACAAAACTGGTTTTGGCCTCTCAATCACTTCAATCTGTTAAAAAGCACAGGAGACCGCAAAGCCCTCCCCATCAAGTCCCCTGGCACAGCTCAGCACCACAGGCAGCATCTCATCCCTGTATGGAAATGCCTTGGCAAAGCAAGGAGGATAAACAGGGAAAAAAACTGAAAACCAAAAAAAAAAAAGATCTAACCCCCAAACCACTTCCAAAGTTAACCCATCCCTTCCAGTTGGCCTCACCCAATGCCCCCACATCCCACCAAGCCCCCTGACACTGCAGGAGGTGTCATGAGTCCCTAGGCCTTTGGTGGAGCTGTTTGTAGGTGTCCGCCCTGCAGAAATCCCAGGGTTAAGAAAGGTGGAGCGAAATGCCCCATGGGAAGAGATTTCCATTTGTGGGAAAGCAAACACATATTTATTTTCCTCTTTTCTTTTCCACCCGTAGGCACAGCCAAGAAGTCACAGAGCCAAGCGCTGCTCAGGCTGCACAGCCCATTGCTCTGGTCCCGGGTCCTGCAGCACCACTGGTCCCATCCCTGCTGCTTTACAGGCACAGCATGTGTCCCAGAGAAAATTTCCATCTCCAGGAACAGCAGAGCTCTTCCTGGAACCCAGGCAGGGGACACTGTGGGTGCCGACAGGGGCACGGAGCAGGATGGGGGCATGGTGGGGGTCCTGTTCCAGGCAAGCACAGCAGAGCTGTGGGCTGGTTCAGTGCTCCCATCCCTAAAGCCAGGAAGGCAGCCCTTGGGATAAAGTCAGAATGCATTACTTCCACGTCTTTGCTGCTGCCAAGAAGACTCATCTTTGCTCTCTGGCGCCCAGCAAGGCCAGGCACGCTCAGCCTGGGGCAGGAGCTGGGTGGCTGTGGAGCAGCCAGGGTGCCGTGGCCTGTCCCCTCCAGCAGCCAGGCTTATGGCATGTCAGCACAGTGCTTCTGCGGGGATGATCGGTACTTCCAGAGTGGCAGGGACTCTGCTGGGAACCAACCCCCCTGTGGCCCCATTTCAGTCTTTGAAACCTCTTTTCTGTAGCTACAAAACAGTGTCTTCACCAGGCTCAGAGGCAGCTCCAGAGCCCACCACACAGCAAAGGCCAGGCTGTGCTGAGCTTTGAGGTGCTGCCAGCTCCCCTGGGCTGCACTGAGCTCCTGGATGCTGCCCTTGGCCCTGCTCCAGGCCAGGCCAGCCCACAGCATGGCTGCCCCCAACTCTTAGGCCCCTCTGCAGCCTCAGGGCCTCACCAGCAGAACCACAAGGGGTGGCAGCAGCAGCAATGTGGTGTCAGGGGACCCTCTCTGTGGCCCTGCAGCTCCTGAGGAAGCTTTGCCACCTCCCCCTGGCACAAGATCGGGGCTGGGCTGGCTGCCTGGGCTGAGCCTTCCTCGCACACCACATGGCCAGCACCGACCGCCTGTCTAGACGTCATCCCACACTCATTAAACATTCATTTCCCATAATGAAATGGCTTTTCATTTATTAACTGCTCCTCCGTTCCTCATTGCTCCTGTGCTCCGTGATGCAGCCTCACTGCAGACTGTGCTTGCGGCCCCCCTAAATGCTGTGTTCAGGAGGGAGCTGAGGAACTCTTTGAAAGAAGAGGCCTGGAGGTTCCAACACATGGCTTGTCCTCATAAAGATGCATAGAAGTGCCAGCAGGAGCCATGAGCCAAAATCCAAAGCATCCCGTGGTCAGGGAGGTAAAGCTGGTGGGAGCTGAGGCAGTGCTGTACCGGAGGGCACAGGGAGCCCTCGTGTCCCTGCATCTGGAGCTGCCTTGGCCACCAAAACAGTTAAGCCCAGGGACAACTTTGGCCATAGGGGACATTTGCTAAAGGCAGAGCAAAGCAGGGAAATAACAGCAGGGAGGCTGGTGGGGGGGAGCGGAGCGCGGCTCCTGTTTGCAGCTGGCACACAGCTTTGAAGCATCTCGTTTCAAGGAAAACATGATCATCTGTCACCTGCGTTGGCAGGTAGAGCCAAAAATACAGTTTCTTCGCAGTGCATCAAGAATGAACAAACACAGGCCTCAGCAGGACAGCAGCAAGAGAAGCTGTTTCTTCTTCACCTGAAAACTTCAAAAAGCAACCGAGAGCTGCAGCAGCTTTTACAGGGAGAAGTGCCCAGCCAGGCTGCTAAATGGGTCATGCAGCCAAAATCCCCCAGGAACCACCCAGCATCCAGCGCAGGCTTTGAAGTCCTGCGGAACATTTGCAGGAAGCCATTTGGGGGGCAGTAAATCACGCCGCGGCGGGGCTGGCAGCACTGCTCCGCAATGCGGCTCGGGCACACCGTGCTGCCGGTGCCTCGTGGCTCAGCCTGGCACCGATCAGCACGGGGACTTTCCTGCACCTGCTGCAGGGACTGAGCCAAAGACAAAACCCAGGCCTGCTTGAAAATCCCAGCAAACGTGGAGGAGGAATTAACCAGGTGGCCCCGTGAGTGGCACATCTCAGGTGGCTTTTGGCATTCTCTTGGCTGATTTTAAAACATAGACAATCTGAAGAGTCACCCTACGGTGACTTCTCTGTCTGCAGCAAGCAGGGCTCCAGCTGCCAGGTTTGCTTCCCAAAAGCTGTCTCTGAAATCCAACCCCCACCGCTGCAGACACCACTCCCTAAGTGAAACTACACCGCTGCTTTCCTACTCTCTTGGATATATTAAATCCACCACCTCTGCCTCGTTTGAAATCATTGTCACCTGTCACGCAGTAAATACTGAGCCTCGACCATGTCAAAGCCCTTTAGCTGTTCGTTCCAGCTGACTTTGGTAATTAGTTTCCTTAACTTCTCAGTCCTTGCCACTTGGAAATAAAACCTGTCACTGCTCATCCATTTTCTCCTCTTCCATCCAATTTCAGTGAAATCGGCTCATAGGAGAAGCTATTTTCTGTAGGCTGCTCTTCTGCAGTGCCCTCACTGCACGTCAAAAGCAAGACGAAAATAGCATCACCTCCTGCTGGGTCAGTGAGCAACAGCAAAGCCCATTGGTGCTGGCACAGCGAGCACACCTCGCTGGAGAGCACGTTATCCAACTGGAGGTAAAAAGGCTATTTTGGTTAAAGGTAGGAGAGAAGTAAGAGAGGAGCTTGGGATGCAGTCGTGCTCACCCTGCCACTCCCCTGACAGGCAGCCTGTGTCCCACAGCTTCCTTCATCTTGCACCACGTTCCCAGTTTCAGACACAAACATCTCTGCTCTCTGACTTCGTGACTCCCCCCTCCAGTTCCTTGCCCTGTGCACTGCCGGCTCGTTTCCATGATTCAGCATTTTCTCCCGCTGCCCATCCCTCTTCCAAGCATGACCTTATACACTCTGATTTCATCATTTATCTGATTTTTATCACCGCTTGAAACAAATTCATGGAAGAAAAAATCCATCCGAGGCTATTTATTTCAAAGATACTGCCTGCAGCGTAGGGAGAGTTGGAGCCACACACCGCAAGACATGAGGAGAATATTCAGGAGAGCATTCACATTCTGTTTGCTCTTTATTACAGCCTTGCACAGGCATGGCTCCTGCATGCCCTGTGACCACCGCCAGCTCTTCCTGCCTTCCTCACAGTCTATTTAAAATAAGACGTGCGGTTAAAATTGGAAGCTCACAAATTTGTATCCTCTCTATTTTTATGAAAGCACCATCTCCAGTCCCAGAAAAACAAACCCTGGTGCTTCAGGAGGAGAAAAAACAGCTGGACACCTTGGCCAGACTGTCCTTTAATCAGCTCAGCTGCTTCAGGCTCCCCAGACAGGGAAAAAAGAATGGTTTTTGCAACACCAAGACAAGGAGGAATGTGAGTGGAGAATAAAATCCCGGGAAAGAGGCAGAACACAGGACTGCCAGTGTGCAGCGTGGAGCAGTTTCTCATCTTTAACAGCAGATGCAAAATACGGGAGATTTTGCAAGCAGACGAGAGAAAATGACACCTTAATACCGCAAGGCTGCTGGGAAGGCAGCTCTGAACCGCTCCTGACGTACCGCGCACGCATTTCTTCATCTTTCACCATCAGACAAAAAGCAGAACAGCCAGCTGAGAGATACGGAGGGTTTGGAGATACCTTTCCTGTCCCTGCAAGGCCAGCCAGTCCCCATGCACAGAAAGAGGCCCTACATGGGATGGACCCAATGGGGACAGTCATGTGGGAAAGGTCCTGCTGAGGGTACAGGCGCTCATCCAGCAGGTACCATCTCTACCAGAGCTGCTCCTTGTGCTGCTCTCCACTGTGGTCCAGAGGCATTAAACCAACCCTTCCTGCAGTAGGAATGACCTGCCTGACGCAGAGGCAGAACAAGTGTGGGTGGCCCTGTGCAGGATTTCCCCAGCTGTGACCCAACCTCTTTCCACGTTCAACACAAATCTTATTGCAAACCCAGGATATACAGCTGGAAACTGCTGCTGGTGACTGCTGGGCTGTGATCCAGCTTGGTTACCAGATAAACCTAAAGCACGGGGTATACAGAGCGAGTGTGACAGCATCACCTTCCTACCCCGGCTCACTCTGAGACTCAGGTGACTGACTGGGAGCCGAGGCAGCTCAGCCTTTTTCCCTCACTGAAGATTTTTCTGGGTCCTGCTGAGAAATTGACTCTGCAGAGAAGTGGGCGCAGGCAATGGTATTTACACTGGGAAAAAGCAACATGTAGAAGTGGGAAGTAAATGTGTTAACATCCTTAGTGCAAACACAGAAGGATGGGTGACTTCGCAACCTCTCCTTGCATACCCATCTGCATTGCCCATCCCTTGAGCTGAACACATGGGCACTGCCTTCCTACAGAAGGCATTGGGGATTTTTCTTGCTGAGGTTTGACGAGCATCAGCCTGGAGCTCTCGGCACTGCAAGCTCAGGCCCGGGCAGCTCTGAGGTTTTTGTGGAGCATCTGGGCTCTCTTTTTTGATGCCATGTGTCAGATAATTCTCTTTTGTAAATACGCAAAGAAGGAAAAAACTGGGGAAGAGTGATAAAATTTAGCTCTTTCCAGATTTGGTATTTTGATGGCTGGAGTGGGGCCAAATGTTCACTGACAGCTCATCTTTCTCCTAACAGAAACCCCAATCCAAAGACACATTCCCTAGAAAGGCATGAGACTTCAGCACTGACAAATGCACGTGGGTATGAAGCTCCTGTCTAAACTGAGCAGCACAGGACCGTGTCAGGCCTCACCCCAGAAGGCCACTGAACTGCAGTGCCCACCCCATGCTGCTGCCATCTAACAGGATCACAGCTCGAATTGTTAATATCAGATCTCCTTCCCACTTCAAAGCCTTGGCAGCAGTATTTGTGGTCTGCTAGCTTGGTTGTACAGAGTAGAGAGACTGGATTGCCTAACATGTTCAGCTATGAAGAGACAGATGTGCTCTTGAACCCTGGAAGGCATGCCATGGAGCCAGAGTGGCAGGTCTTGCACGCACAGCTCAGCTTTTGCCCAGGTATCTGCCACCACACTTCTCCCCAGCCAGCACCTGTTTTCCAAATGGCCTGCAGTTTCGCAGGGCACAAGAGCACCTTTTCTGCTTGGGTAATATTTGCTTAAAAAATGTCATGATTACCCAAACAATGGGGAACAAATCTCCTTGCACCTCTCAGTAAGCAAGAACTCACTGGCCAAAATGTGATTGTAGGAACTTTTCCTGGACTGACAAGCCTCAAATCTCCAGTGGCTTTCATCCCCTTGCATCACTCTCAAGAGCTGAAGGCACTGTTCAGTGATCAGTATGGAGATGAGAATGGCAAGTGCTGTAGGAGGCTTAAAAACTGATGCCCAAAAGGGTGTTTTCAGAGAGCTGCTAAGCAGATGGCTCTGCTGCAGAAAGCCTGAGCACAAAGCAGGGGGACATCAAACGGGTGCTGGCATGGCACACGTGCCATTTCTCTTCGTGTTATTCCGGCAGGAAGGGTGACTACAGACCCAGGACATCCAAAAGGAAGAGGAAAACTCACCGGTGGAAAATGAGCAGAGGGCAAATTGAGAAAGATGCTGAGGCAAAAGCTCAGGGTGCAGTCATGGCCAGTCCCAAATCCAGTTTGTCATCACCAGTCCAGTGGAGCCAAGGACACAGCAATGGCTGGCGCTCCTTGTCCTCCATGTCGCACCCAGCGTCCTGCCTGAGCTCTCTGGGCCTGTCTTTGCGCTGACAGTGTGGGTGAGTAGAGACACTTAGAAAGATAAGTAATATAGAAATTACCTTCCCCTTCCAAGCAGCCTTGCTTTGTGTTTTCTTCCATTCAAATAAAGTCACACAGGGTTTTGGGGCAGGCAGCTATCTGCAGTTGGCCAGGCACTCTTAATGCTTGCAGAAAACGATTCTACCTCATTTGCATGAGGCTGAGTGTTGCCAAGACAAGAAAAATTAATTTACTCAGATTTTGAGCAAGATGGAGTGCAGTCTTCTTCTAATTGGGATTGCTGGAAATGGTGTCTGTACCAGCAAGAACTGGTCTGTGTCCAGGAAGAACTTCTTGCCCTTCTCCCATCTTTTATTCTGCTGACCTACACTTTTTAGTCAGAGAAGCAGCTCTACACCACCTCAGGCACTAAACGAATAGTTTTCCACCTTTACTTATGGAACGTCCAAAGACCTTGAAACACCATGCAAAAGGAACTGAGCTTGTTGTTATAAGCAGCTTGGCCCCTGGGCGTAGGGACTGCCACGTCCCATCACAGAACATTCCAGTGTGGAGGGGTCTGCCAGCATCACCGAGTGCAGCTCCCAACTCCACACAGCACTACCCACAGCTAAACCATACATCCCTTGTCCAAATGTTTCTTCAACTCCAGCAGCTTTGGTTCCATGCCCAACGAGCCTCTTAGAGAAGAAACTCTTCCCAGTCCCCCATCTGACCTGCCCAGAGGCAGCTGTTCCCTGGGGTCCTATCACCAGACATCAAAGAGATCTGGCACCTACACCTCTGCAGCACTGAGGACAGCCCCCTGCCAGGGCCCCGCAGGGTATTTTGGCTCAGCCGCTGCCTCCTCTCTTACAGGACCATTTCACCTGCACCAGGCATCAGGAAGGAATTTACCCCACAGCCTCCTGGAGCAGTTTGACAAGGAGAGGCTTTACTGGCATTGTATAATTCTTACTGCATCTGTGATTTGCGTTACTAAGGGAGCAACAGCATCTATTGTGGATGATTAAATTCCAAATGGGGGAACTGGGGATTCCTTGGTTTAAGCATCTTCATTTGGGTTTTACAGTCATTAACACCCTCTGTTCCCTCTGACCTCAAGGCAAGCTGCACACTTGGCTGTTTAGAAATTTGGATCCAAAGTGGCTCCCCAAGGTTGAGAAGCAGCCATTATAGCTGTCTCTGAGCAGCCTAGCCATGCTACTTGCTTTGGTGAGCAGAACAGGGGTGGATGAGCTGCAAAGCTTATCTGCCTGTATGTGAAGCTGGAGGGGCTGGTGGGGTGAGTAACCCTGGAAGTGAAGTGTGTGGGGAGTATTCAGGAAGATTTACAGCACGAGAGAGCTGGAGCTGTGCAGCCTGGAGAAGAGGAAGCTCAGGGGGGACCTGAGAGCGGCTTTTCGGTATCTAAATGGGCTGTAAGAAAGAAGGGGACAGGCTCTTAAACAGGATCTGCTGTGACAGGACAAGGGGAATGTTTCAAACTAAAAGAGGGGAGATTTAGACTGGATATAAGGAGAAAGTTTTGTACACTAAGGGCGGTGAGGCACTGGCACAGGTTGCCCAGAGAGGCGGCGCTGCCCCATCCCTGCAGACACCCAAGGTCACGCTGGGGGGCTCTGAGCACTGATGGAGCTGTGGGTGTCCCTGTGCACTGCAGGGAGTGGGACCTGCTGGCCTTTAAGGGTCCCTTCCAACTCAAACGATTCTATGATTCTTGCTCCTTCCCCTCTACCAACCTACCAAGGCATTAGGAAGAAGCCTTCAGCTCAGCAACCCACCCCAAACCATCCCAACTTTCCAGGCCAATAGCAGATCCTGGTGGAGCAGCACCCCACAGGAGATGCAGACAACTCAGCTCTTGCGAGAAATGCTCTAAATTCATTCTGAAGCACCGTGAGAAGTTCCCATTTCCAGCCAGACTGTATCTGTGCCACTTTAACCCCACTGCTTCTACACAGAGGTTTTTTCCTCTGATATTCATTATTCTGATTGGGATCCTAAGCCTGCAGTACTTAGAGGTTCCTAGGAGGAAAGTCACTTCTTGCATTCTGTATCTACACAGAAATTTTTGGAAAGCAGGACTAGAGTGACCTTAAGGCCTGGGAACAAGAATCCATTCATGAGATCAAGCTCCCAGACAGCAGCAGTCAGTGGTAAGGTGGGGGGATGCATGTCTCTGCTGGTACCCTGCAGAGGAGCCATGAAATCCTGCAGGGCATGGGAATAAATGGGCACAGGGAAATTCCTCTCCATAAGCTTTGGAAAAGGGTTAGAGAGGTAATAGAGTCCCAGTCCTTGGAGATGCACTGGCCTGGACAGGCCCTTAGCCATGTTATCCAGTGTGGGAGCCAACACTGCTCCAGGTGTGATGTGTCCACCCCATCCCACTCCCCTACCTCCAGAGTTCCCTTGGCAGCTCCCAGGGGGGAGAAGGACCACAGCCCTCCACTTTCAGTGCTCCAGAGGAATCTGAGGAAGTCAGCTGAGATTAACTTGACCTGCAGAAAGTCTTAACATCTGCCCGTAGACTGCCCTGAGGGAATCACAAAGCAGCAGTCGTGGAGGCTGATACAAACGGCAAGAGCTTCATCATAAAATCAACATCTTTAATCAACTCTGTCAGTGATGAGCCCTCAGGAGGCTCTTCCCCACACTAGGAGATTACTCCCTGGAGGCTGCTGTCCTGTTTTCATCATGCAGCGCTGACATCCCAAGGACAGGAGTCCTGGAACACTAAAGGAATCCAGCTCTGGCTGCAGGACACGACGTGTCCGTAGTGCTTGTCCCAGCCTGGCAGCAAAGAGCTGTTCTTCTCTCCTGGATCTGAACCAGAGACCAGCTGCAAGTCTTTCACATCAATATAACCATTTGATTTTAGGAGGAAGAGCTGGCTTTCTTTCCAGAAGCAGGCAAAGATCCGTTGATCTTTGTGAGGATCAACACCAGTGCTAAGGATGGTACCGCCAAGGCAATGCTGCAGTACCAACAGTACCACCACGGTAAGGCAACTGTACTGCCATGGTACCACTATGGCACTGCCACGGCACATGGCGGTACCCCAGGAGTCACCACCCACAGGTGTTAAAGAAAAGGGCAGATGTGGACTCAGATGGCAATGGGCTGGCAGTTGGACTAGATGATCTCAGAGCTCTCTTCTAATTTGAATGATTCTGTGACTCTATGATTGCTCTGCACCATCACGTACCACCTCGGGAGTGTCTCGGTACATGGGTACTGTGATGACACCACCATGGTGGCACCAAAAGCCCATGGGGAAACGTCAGTCACCCACCACGTCAAGCATCCAGGATCCTGGAGAAAAGCAGGCCAAGGACCAAGGGAAACGGAGTGCTGGGTGCTCAGCAGTTACAGCCAGACAGACCAAGGGGGGTCCTCACCCTCTCCCCTCCTCCCCCCATCCCCACCACCACCCTGCATGTGCACAGCTGGTACCTGGGGGACCTGCTGCAGGGATCAGCCACAGCTGGGCACGTGGCCTCCACCCCACAGGGTGCTCCTCAGCTGCTGCAGGCCCCACAAAGAACTCCTTTGCAGCACCCTCCTGGCCCGCGCTCCCTGCCCTAGGGTGAGGCAGTCTTATGGAACAGAATGAAGCTCATCTCCACAGCAGGGAGCACCAGCACCACCAACACCTTCACCCGCTGGCTCACCCAAAGAGAGAGAAATGTGCAGTTTGGCACAACCGGTCTGACTCTCGAGATGGATGAGGAAGGGGGATGGGAGCAGAAATGCTTCTCACGCTGCCCCATTTCTTTTGGCTGAGGTGCTTCTGGAACAGCCAGGAGCTGTGGTCAGAGGCAGACCGAGGACCACGTGGTTAAATGCAGCATTTCCTAAGCATGACGATAAACAGCCATTCAAAAAAGACCCACGAGAAACTGCTTGAATGAAGACATTTCCCCTCCCGGTGGGTTTCCTGCTAGTGGCACCGTTTCTCCTGCAGGCTGGTCCAGCCGCTCTCCAGCTGTGCTCAGGGGCTCTGGTGTAGCTCAGAAACCTCCACCTCAACCCCGACCAGCTCAGCTCAGCTCTACTCCCCCACCCTCCAGAAGAGCAGGCTGAGAGCTTATTTCCACCCCTGTTTTAAAAACACCATGGAGCCACTCCAGTGTGCCGGGAGTTCCTAGAGAGATGACCGATTTTACACGAGGGAGGAGGTAGAGCTGTCATAAGCAGGAGCAGTTAATGAACTGCTGTGGTCTAGACCAAGAGCTGAGACTCCGACTGAGTCTTTCTGGCTCTTTTTGGAGAGATGCTGCAAGGGGCTGGGCACTGCGTTGCATTGAGGTGCCCCATGACGCCGACAAGGACAAGTTCCCCCCCAAACATCCCTCCCCACGCTCCTCTGCATGGACAGGGCGTGCTGTGGCCGGGGTGGCAGGGAACCGTGACCCCTTCACCGCTCGCAGAGCCACCGAAGCTGCAGGAGCCAGGCGGTGCCGCAGGAGAGGAGCCCTGGGCTGGCAGCTGTACCCGGCGTGCAGGGACAGCCGGAATCCCCTCGGAGGGGCAGCGCGTGGTAGCGCACGGCAGCCCCACGGGGAGGGAAGGCTCCGCGGGTGGCTCAACCACGGCCGAGCGCAGCGACTTCCACGCCCCAAGGTGACATCCCCGCGGTGCCGCGACGCCTCTCACCCCGAAACTCGCCCGGCAGCGAGCGCCCGGCATCCGCCTTACCTGGGGGGGTCCGTCTGGCCGCTCCCGTCCGAGCCCCTCCATAGCTCGCGGAGGCCTAACGAGCTGCGGGTCCGACGAGGGGGAGTCTTCCTGGGGCCGGGGCGCGTCGTCCCGCTCCCGCCCCGGGGCCACGCGGGGTGCGCTGTCACCGCCACCTCCCGCGCCTTCACGCGTGTCCGTCAGCAGGGCCACGTCCGCGCTGGCGGAGGCCACGGGCACGGCGTCGCCCGTCTGCGGCGGCTCCGGATCCATGGGCTCGGGGCGCGGGGCTCACGCTGTCGCGGCGAGGGCCGCCCGCAGCTGCGGGAACCGGCACGGACACCCCGAAGGCATCAGAGCCGCGGCGGCGGCAGAGACAGCCCGGCGGGGACGGAGGCGGCTGCGGCATCCCTGCGCCGGGGGAGGCTCCATCCCCGCCTGGATCCGCCGGCTCGGCGGGCGGGCGGTTGCCGTCCCCCCCCTTCTCTCCCCGCACCCTACAAAGGCCGGGCGCGGCGCGGTGCCGGGCCGCCCGCCG
>JACDJE010000240.1:450883-602357 GCA_016647715.1 Pavo muticus
CCGCAGCCCCCGGCGGCCGCGCCGCCGCCTCATCGATATTCAGGCGGCCTGGCACCCCGGCGGGGCCGCGCCGCGCCCGCGGCCGCCAATCGCGGCGGCTCTGCCGGTTTCCATGGCGATGGTGCGGGAACGGTGCCGGCTGCCTAGTGATGGGGAGGCGGGGGGCGGCGGCACCGGGACGGGGGGAGCCCCTCCGGCTGCCCATGTGTCCCCGGTCACAGCTCCCTGGTGCCGTTGCCCTGCACGAGGTGAGCGGTACTCTGCTGGGGCCCGGTGCCTTTCCCCAGCCCCTCCCTCTCTGGGGACCACCGATGCTGCCCCACGGGGCCCAGCGCTGGCTCAGCCTGCTGCCAAAAACACAAAAAGGGCTCTGTGTGCCCCATGTAGGGGCTGCCGTGGGTGAGAGTTGGAGGATGATGTGAGCAGGGAGAGGGCTTCAGGGTCGCTGTGACACGGGGAGATGGGAGCTGATGGCATAACGCTTCAGCACAGCATGGCACAGGCACTGCTGAGCACACACGGAGCAGCAGACACATGCTCAATCTCTCTGCCTACTCCCCATCATGCTGTAGTATGGATGGAGAGCACCCTGTGCAGCAGCGATGCTCAGGGGAAGGCCATTCGGCTGCTCCCCAGGACCCCGCTCCCAGCCCTGCACAAAGCCATCCCGCTGCTCATCCCCCCTCTGCACACCTCCAGGCACCACAGATCGGCTGGGACAGATCTTGCCCTCTGCATCTCTATGTGACTGCACTGTGTCACACGGTTGCTCCATTGGACTGTGGGCAAGGTACAGCACTGGGGGCTCTCTGGCTGCATGTGCACCTCACACACTGCTCTGTGAGCACCTCCGCGGGGAGCTCTGTGCCACATCCCGATGTGCAGCACGCCGATGTGTCAGCTGCCAAAACAGGCGGCGCTGCCTCTGTGTCATCTCAGACGGATCACAACGGTGAGTGGTTTTCTCACCGCCGGCTGCGCAGGGTGCAGATGACCCACTTAGATGCTGGGGGAGGTAACAGCCAGGTCCAACAGTCACACATCCCCCTGAATGCAGAGCTCTCCATGCCAGGAAGAGACCCGGCATCTCTTGCTCCCTGCCCACCGCCGCTTCCCTCCCGCAGAGGTGCCGGGGAGGATCCCTGTTGCTGCACAGCATGCAGCAAGGCCCAGGCACAGCGCAGCTCGCCGACAAGACAGAACAGGCAGGTTTCATAAGCAGGAGGGGAGAGCCAGCAGCAGGAAGGGAAATGTGCTGCTGATAAGATCGCGTGGCTGCAAGCGGTGCGTGGCATGCAGTGTGCACAGCGCAGCCTCGCTGGGAGCCCTGCTCTGACACGTCTCACTTAGTGCTCCTGCTGCTGCGTGCTGCTCGCATAGCTGCCCCTGCTCACCCCACCATGTCCTGCTGCTCCACTGGGGTACTGCTCACCCCAATGGTTCAGGTGAGGGAAGCTAAGGAGGACCCCAGGAAGCCCTCCAGAAGAACCCAAAGGCCCCCAAGGAGCCGGGCCCATTCCCTGTTGGCCTCCTGCCTCTTCCACCATGAAGCTGCAAGAGAGAACATGCTCTGTGGGAGAGGAGAAATAAGGAGCCAAGAGTGACCCCGGGGTGCTCAGAAACCAGGGAGCCAACCCATAGCTTTGAGCAGGACACACATAACAGGGTCCATTGGCAGCCCTGGCCAAGATGGGGTGAACCAGGACCAGGGCCCCAGGTGAGGCTGCTGAGGGCAGTTAGGACCAATTAGTGCCCTCGGGGTCCTGATGAACTCCTTCTCTGGCTCTTGGTAGAGAATTTGGTGGGGCCAGGAAGGGTTAATGGGAGCTTCTGTGGTCTCAGATGGGGAAGGAGGCTGAGGACATGCTGCGGGGGGGTGTCACTGGGGCAGCTGGTGGACACAGACCTGCTTCCATCTCCTTTTCCTGCAGGCCCTGGGGCTGAAGGCAGTGAGGGATCCACCCACCACCCTCACAGCCCATGGGACTGAGGGCTGCGTGGACTCCCTGAGGCATCAACCAGGGCAAGGAGCACGCTGAGCTCACCCCAATAGGAAGGGGACACGTTTCCTTGCATGAACCTGCCAGCGTGCACTCAGGGCACAGGGAAGGCACTAAAATAGGAGCCGAGTTGGGTATTTTTTTTAAGTTGCAGTTTCTGTTTTGCTGCTCTCAGCAAGAAATGCATTTCCAATGTATCCGCAGGCAGTGAGTGCTGACTGGTTATAATATTTGTGACCATAATAATCCTCAGACATAAGCACCCGGTATTTATCTTTCCTGCTATTTACATACCCTTGATTGGGATCATGACCTTTCAAAACCTTTTATGTTAAAACTGCAAACTTGGGCTTTGTTGTCCTCTTGGGCACATAGCAAAATGAAAGCAGCTCGGGGCAGGCTGTGTTGTATCGTGCTGTGCTGTGCTGTGTTGTGTCGTGCTGTGTTGTGTTGTGCTGTGCTGTGTTGGGCTGTGCTGTGTTGGGCTGTGCTGTGTTGTGTTGTGTTGTGTTGTGCTCTGCTGTGCTGTGTTGGGCTGTGCTGTGCTGTGTTGTGTTGTGCTGTGTTGTGCTGGGCTGTGTTGTGTTGTGCTCTGCTGTGTTGTGTTGTGCTGTGTTGTGCTGTGTTGTGCTCTGCTGTGTTGTGTTGTGCTGTGTTGTGCTGGGCTGTGTTGTGTTGTGCTCTGCTGTGTTGTGTTGTGCTGTGTTGTGCTCTGCTGTGTTGTGCTCTGCTGTGTTGTGCTGTGCTGCGCTGTGCTCTGTTGTGTTGTGCTGTGTTGTGTTGTGCTTTGTTGTGTTGGGCTGGGCTGGGCTGTGCTGGGCTGGACTGGGCTGGGCTTTGCTGGGCTGGGCTGCTTGCCTGGGTGGTTTTTTTTAGCTCTTTCTTGTTTTTACTGCTTAAAAACTTGTCGCCTTGTGACCATGACGAGAGTTCTGACCTTTTTTTCCTTCCGTATTCCCTTCAAACATTCTCAAAGTCAGGGAGTGGAGGAAGCAGGGATGGGGAAGAAAAGGCAAAACTCCCAGTCCTGGGGTGGTCAGAGGGAAAGACAAATACTCAGTAAAACCACCCTCAAAACCTGCGTGAGAAATTTTACAGAAAGCAGAAGCTTTCCATTAGAACTCGGAGCCAAGGAGAGGGGAAAAAAGCCTATTTTTATTGCATTTTTCTACTATTTTTAGGTGCCATTTCCGAAGTCCAGAAGATGGGGTATCAAAGCTGAGCGTGGTGACACGCGGGGGTGTTTGGGAACCAACATTTGAGCAATGGGGGTGTGGGAAGCCGGGCCATTGGGCCCACTGCAGGGCGGGCTGAGGTGGGGTCAGTGACCATAGGAGCGTCCCATTCCCGTTCCACGTGGCCTCATGGAGGTGGTGGGGCTGTGCTACGATGTGGCCGCGCTGCTGTGAGCCTGGATGGGTGTGGGGCACGAGCAGCCATGGGGTGCTGAGATTTGTGGTGCCCGTTTCTAGCACCCCGTGTCCCCTGGGCTCCATCCCCATGCAGCGCCTTTACTGTCACCCATGGCCTGGGGCACCCCGTGTGTCTTTTTCCAGTTGTGTTTCTCGGGAATAGAATCAAAGAGACAAAATCCACAAGCGAATGCTGAAAGAGTTTTATTTAGCAGCCCCTGTGTCATCGTGCAGCTGTGCAAAGCTGCTCAGCAGCCCCCTCCTGCCCCTGTCCACGTGTGGCCACCACCCCCAGCTTCGTGCAGGACTCTGCAGAGTTTGACATGAAGATGGGGTGAAAAAAGTACAAATCGGAGGCCATGCTACCTACCTGCCCTCCCACGGCGGCAGCACGGAACTCCCACCCCCCAGAGCAGGCGGTGGGGACAGGCCCACGCGGTCCCCTGCTGCCCGCTGTGCAGTGGGGTTGGTGCCATCCCGTCCTCAGCTCCGTGACGGTGGCTGGCAGAGAGGTTGCTGTCGGCGTTCTCTTCTCCGTAGCCCACAGTACACTCATCCATAAAGTAGGAAACACTACACCCTGCAGTGCTGTTTAGTAGTGCTTTCTACTTTATGGGTGACTGCACTGTCTCTCAGTCGGTGTCGGCAGTTGCTCTCTTCTGGTGATGCATTTTCCTCCGCCCGCGCCCGGCCGCGGGGACGTCTTTGTGGGCAGCATGGCCGGGGGGAACAAAGGGACGGGCAGCCCCTGCCGGCGCCACCTCCCACCCTGAGGAGCCAAGCGGGGCACAGGAGACATCCCCGCCTCACCCCCACGTGGAGATCTTGCCTTGTAACTGTAAGACCCCGTCCTGGGCACAAGGGGCAGCCTGGCCTTGCTTGTCCCTGTGGGGGACACTCTACTTTGCAAGCCACCATTCCCTCTCCAGCTATTTGCTGAGCACAGGAGATATTGTCTCCTTGTCCCCAGAGGACAGAACCCACCTCAGACCCCATCTGAGTCACAGAGAACCTTCTTGTCTTGTTCTTGCTGGAGAGAACCCCCTCAAACCTCATTATGCCCTCTCAGATCCTCACCCTCGTCTTCTTTGCCCTTACCCCCAAGTGGAAGACCAGGAGCCCCAAGCCCCCACCCCCTCCGGTAACCCCTTGTTGGGGTACATTCCGCCTCAAACTTCATTGTTGGCCTTCAAGCCCCCTGTGAGCCACAGATCCACCCTTGATCCCAAGAGTGAGATCCCACCTTAACTCCCTTATTGTCCCTCAAAGCTCATCAAAGTCACATAAGACCCCCTAGCCATGAGGCACATGCAGAGATGCCACCTCAATGTCCTCTGATCACAGGGGACTTTTTGCACTGTCCCCGTGGTGAGGAGCCTATGGAAAACTCCACCTTCACGGCCGGGCACCCTTTGCCTTGCCTTGTCCCTGTAGTGGAGACCCTGTCTAAATGCCACTGTGGTCGCAGAAGTTGCCTTGTCCTCATGGCGGGGACCTCGTGGCAAACCCTGTCACCATTACAGGGACTGCCCTATCAAAGTCCCTGTGGGGTCCCCATTTCATGCTCTCACCCTTGTCACTGAGGACTTCCTTGTCCCATCCTGTGGGGCTCCCACACTCTGTCCCCTCAATGTCACCCTCCCCTTAGGGCCACAGGAGTGCCATGGGCTGGGGGCTCCTCATGAACCTCCACCTCCCCCCTTTCTGCCACTCCCACGGTGACCCCCCCAGTGTCCCCATTGTCCTCCAGGCCATGTGCTAGGTGGCACCAGGAGGCCCCCGCGGCCACACGGAGCCCCACACCCTGCTCCAACCACATCCCTGCACCCCCTCTGCCACTTTGGAACCCCACATCAGCCTCACCTGCCCCACAGCTCTGCGTCCAACGCCTCCCATCCCGCTGCCACTGAAATCCCCCTCAGTGGCACTTCTGCTTCGGCCTCTTCCCGCCTCCTCCCACCCATCCGCCACCGCGGTGCCTCCTCTCCACTCCACCCTGGGGGGGGGGAGGGACCCCTTACCCACAGAGCATCCTTAGCACCCGCTGCCCCCCTGGCATCGGGTGGGACTGTGGCTGCCAGGACCCTCCAGGCCCCCACTGCTCCACATGGGCACCCACCGCTGGTCACGTCCCTCTGTACGTTACCAAGTCGGGGTGCAGGTGGCCCACGTTGGTGCCGGTGCTGCAGGTGCTCTATGGGGTGCTGGTGTCCGGAGGAGCAATGGGCCGCAGTGGGGAGCGGGGCTGCTTTTAACCCCATCCTGCCCACGTGGCCCCGACCACAGGAAGAGCCGTAGCTGCCGAGGAGATAACGGTGCGTGGTCCCACCCAGCGCCACCCTGCAGCCCGACCACAGCCGTGGGGCGAGGGGCAGCCGCCCGCCAGCACCGGAAGCACCGGGGGCCGTTGCAGAGCAGCCGGTTACGCTCCCCTGGGCCTCGCTGTGCTGAGCAACAAACATGTTTGTGCAAAAAAAAAAAAGCTATTTGCACTGTTTGCACTGTTTGCACTGTTTGCACAGGGCAGGATGACAGCAGCCGTGCCCCCCCCACCCCCAAGACCCAGGCGCTTGATGCAGAGTGTGGGGTTGGCCCCACGGGGCTCTGCTGTGTCCCCTCATCCCAGCCCTGCAGCAGGTGTTCCTCAGCACGGAGCTTAGGGAGGGGATGGCAGTGTTGGATGAGGGTTTGGGGTCCCCGAGCCCCATGGCAGGAACGCAGCAGGAGGGGACATGGGTGCCAGTGAGCTGTGAGCCCTAGCCCTGCTCTTTAGGAAATGTGTTGCCCAAGAAACCTTCCTGAGCCTTTCCCTTACGCAGTGCTCTGCAACACCAGACTTCCCCACAGCTGAGGAAGCCATAACGGCCAACAGGAACACGAGGCCCCCGAAAAGAAAATGAAAGCCAGCTCTGCAGGGCGGGCGCATCCCTCTCACACCGCCGCTCGGGGGTTGGATCCATGAGGGGTGCCCATCAGCGCCCCATAGCACCGCCACTGGGCCTGGGGTGAACCCTGGGACCAGTTTTCCAGCCAAGGGCCCATGGCACAGATGCCGTCTCCAAGCTTTGAGCAGTTTTGCAGCCTCACACGAGAGCAAAGAGCTGTGGGGCTGCACAAGGGTCGGCTCCTAGCTTTGCTCTCCTGCTGTCACTAAGAAATGCAGCATGGAGCCAGGGAAGGTCAGCAGTGCTGCATGAAGCTGTGCCTTAAACCAGGGGAAATATGTTGAGCTAAATCCCCAGAAGTGGCTGTCAATGGGGATGCCTTAGTCAGGAATGGGTTGCACGCAGCTGTGCTAAACATTCATTTTTGGGCAAAACCATTCACTCTCTACATTGATAATCTGGGAGGAAATATTAAAAAGAAATCACACTGGTGAGGTTTGCAGAAAGCAGAGAAGGAGCAAAGTCAAAATCAGCCGAGCAGCCGCTGAGATTTGGCTTCCTCCAACAGCAGGTGTTGGGCTTACAGCAGGCAGAGGGGCTTTGGGCACAGAGGGAATTTGCTGTGGGGCTCTTCCCAAACCGGGGCTGAGCTGCTCCCGCAGCATTGGCTCCCATTGCCTGGCCGACACCTGGGCCCTGTCCAACCTGAAGTGCAGTCACTTCTGAGGACACCCGAAAAGTGTGACAGTACTTTGAGTGGAGGTGAGCTGTGAGCGGGTTCTTCCTGACCCGGAGACACCCCCACACCAGACAGCACCCCCAAGGTGACAGGGCCTGCCGGCTGTCGGGGTGCTGTGGGTTGGTCCCCAGTGGGCCGTGTGCAGTGGGTGAGCCAGTAGCAGCCCCCCACATCCTGAGGCAAAGTGAAGGAACTGCGTTGCTGCCGAGGGACTTTCCCCCCACCCTGCTCTGAGGGCAGCCTGGCCCTGCTGGAGCTGTGTCTGGGTGGCCGGTGACCGGTGGCAGGTACTAAGGCTCTTGCAGATCACTTGTTGGAGAAAAGCTCCATTTAATGCTAATAGGGCTGCGAGGCAAGGTGGAGCTTGTTCCCTGAAGGGGGAGAGCTGGCGCTGGAGCCAGCCAAGGGGCCGGGAGCGGGGCCGGGGGTGCCGTGGCCCATGGAGCACAGCAGGGTGCAGAGCTGTGCCCCACACAGAGCCAGGTGCCCCGGGGGCCGTTCCCCGCAAAGCAGACCCGGCTGCCTTCCCGGCAGGGAAGTGGGGGAGGTGACGCTTCCTCTTTCCCAGCTGCGCGGCAGAGCGTGGCCAGGGGACGCAGCATTTCGGGTGTCCCAGGCTGGGTTCCTCCTCCAGCAGAGCCCCCTGCCGCCTCCTGTTTCTCAAAAAGAAGGAAATCAGCAGATCTGGTTTCATGGGCTGAGGAGGTGTGAAAGTCTCCGACTGATGATGAACTCACCGCATCCCCCGGCCATTGGTTAATTTTGCCAAGTGGCAGTCAAGGCCACAGGAGTTTCTTACTCGCCCCCTGGTCCCCATTCCTCTGCACTCCGCACATGCAGCCAAAATAGCTGCTGAGATCACAGAGACGTTTGGGGTTTGGTGGGGGGAGGTGAAGCAGCTGCGTTTCCTCGCCGGGGGGGGGGGGGGTCGTCTCATGGGAGCACCCAGCCCCCAGCGCTCCCAGCCTCGCTCTGCGCCCACGGATGTGCAGGGAACCAGGGAACCCCATGGTGCTGGGGCAGCCCCTGACCCACACCGAGCCCTGCAGTGGAGCAGGACCTGGCATTGCTCCCATCTCTGCCATCATCTCAGGGCACTCAGCTGTGGCTCAGCCACCTGCAGGATCCCCCTGCATTGCCCCTTCTGCTCCCTTCTGAGTGCCGATGGTTCATGGAGCTGCCAGCCCTGGCCCCACTCCCCGCTGCTGTTGCTTTTCCAGTAACTTTCCCAGTATCAATGAGCACAGGGCAGCGGGTGCTGGGGCTCAGGGGGCGGCAGCACGGCTGACCCAGGCCCTTGCGCAGGGGGAAGGGCCCTTGTCGAGCCATGCAGCCCAGGAGCTGCGAAAGAGCTGATATTTCTTATCTCTCCTTGCAGCAACTTCCCCTCCTCGGCTGTGGTCAGGGCGCTTGCTGCACGCAGGGGAAGTGGCGGCCAGGCCGGCTGCCTTCGGGCCTGTGCTGTGCTTCACGGAGCTGTGTCAGAGGAGGAGGAGGAAGAGGAAAGAGTGCTCTCAACCACAAGCTGCCTGACCCCCCGCTGCTGTCCTGGGGAGTGGAAAAGGGGTCTGCGTGCTGCTGTCTCCTCAGCCTCAATGGAACAGATCTCTGGGAGCATCTCCTGCTCCACCCAGCAGGGCCTGCCAGCCCCAGATGGAGCCTTCCTTGTGACACTGTTCACTCTGAAGCCTAATGACTGCATTCCCAACACGAGCCACCAGCGTCCCTGTCAGAGCAGCCTCAAATGTCCCCATTGGATGGAGTCACCTGTGCGCCCTGAGCTCACAGGTGCTAATAGGCCTGGCTGCACTGCATCATGGAGGCCAAAACTGGCTCGTGGGGATGTGCTGTGTGAGCAGAGTAGTGGCTGCTGCACTCCTGCTGGCCAGGAGGGCTGTTATGAAAGCACGAGGAGGAACTGCAGCACCTCTGAGCCAAGAGGAGAGAGCTGGGACAGACTGGGACACACTGAGATGGGGTGGGATCTCCAGCTCTGCCCAGCAGGCTCAGTGCCAGTTGTGCTCTGCTCTCTGCCCATGGTTTGAGGCAGGTGATAGGACCCTGGGGGGCTGAGCCTCCATCCTTCGAGCAGCCCACACAGCACCAGGGAACACAGAGCGGCTGTGCCCAGCGCTGCTGCCCACACCTGGTGCGATGGGCTGCCCGCAGTGCCAGAACAGCGCCCGTCCCTGGGCCCAGTGCCGCTCTGGGAGCGCGGCCGTTGGGAGTGAGTCAACCAGAAACTGCCGGGTGAAACGGGCTGCGAGCGGAAGGCAAATGAGAGCGCGAAGGGAAACCTCAAAAAGCCGAAGTGATGCGGCGGGGCGGGCGCTGGGGCCGTGGGGAGAACGCGGCGCTTTGCTTTGCCCATATATAGACAAATCGCGGCCTGTCTGCGCCAATGACGGATGTGGGGCCGTTGGCGCGGTGCCTGTGGGGCACGGAGCGCTCCGACATTTTCCATGTCACCTGCTGAAACCGGCTTGCAGGTGGGGGAAGGGGTGGCGGGCCAGGCCCTGTGCCCCCAGGGCCCCACTGCTGTGTGGGCAATGCTGGTTCCCCCCCTCCCCACCTCCATCCCAGGCACCATGGGGACAGTGGCCTGAGGGCCCAAGCAGGAGTCAGGCATCTAGCGTGCAGTGCGGGGATGGAGGCCTCAGAGCCCCCAGCCCAGCTGGGATCATTTTCATGTTCCAGGCAGACATTTAGAGTAGTGAAGGTGGCTGAGAAGGAGAGCACCTGGGGGTGGGTGGATAAGGGCCACACAGGGACAGGTACCAAGGGGCCTTGGTCTGGCTGGTGGGCTCTGTCCAGATCCGGGACCACACTTAGGCTGCAACCAGACACGCAGAACACCACTGCTCAGAGCACACATGGCTGCACACCCTGATGAGCAGCAGGGCCAGCTGCAGGGCCAGGACACAGGGAGCCCAGGAATGCTGGGGATGGGATAGGCACTGTCAGGCTGCCACATCCCCCCATGACTCCAGCTTTGAGGCTCCACTTGGCTGAGTACCCTCAGGAAGCGCAGTGGGGAGGTGGGAGGTCTCCTGCCCAGGGGAGGTTTGGGACCCTCTGCCAGCTCCTGCTGTTCCCCAGCCACCCCAGCTCTGCCGTCACACTAACAGGTTCAGGCAACAAGGAGCAGCCGATGGCCGCTTTGCAGACAGCACCATGCGTGCAAGCAGTGACAGCACCAGGGCAGCAGCCCCTTCTTCATGAGCTCTTTGCAGGTTTCCCCAAGCACTGACGACCCTGCAGCCAGCTCCTTCTCCATGAGGTCTCCTCCTCCCCTCCACACTTGGTGAGGAGCAAATGCCAGAGTTGCTAAAGCAGGTCAGAGCTCCTGCATTGCACCTCACCCGCTGCCTCCATCACTGGCACACAGGAGGCCCTGCGGCCTCCGCACATGGAAGCCATGCTTCAGCTCTGTCATGCCTCGAAATCTTTCACATCTGCCCACACCTCCGAAACTGTGCATCCAGCCCTCGTGCCACCGTTACTGCAACCCTCCTCCCCTGAAGCCCCTCCTGGTGAGAACCCCCATCCCCACCACATCAGAGGCACCCGGTATGCCGGTGCCTGTGAGCTGCCTGCTCAGGTTGGGTGACAGTGAGATGGGGCTGCACTCCCTGACCTTCAGCGTGCATTTCGCAGCTCACACCCTGGCTGTGCCATCCTCATAACAGCGGGCATCACACTGGTGTACCTCAGGTCATCCTCTCTGGTTCCACCACCCTGCTTCAATTTAGGGCTTTTGTTGTTGTTGTTTTCAGCACCCACCATGAAGTGTCCCAGCCCCCCAGGATGCAGTCCTGAACCCAGCATCCCATGGATGCCTGAGTTCGTAAAACAAAGTCCAGAGGCACCAAGGGACTGGAGGTTGGTGCAACGTGGGACTGACCCTCCCCAGACGGCCCTGCGCAGCATCTCTGCTGCCTGGCCTTGACACGAGCACAGAGTGGCAAGCAGAGAGGCTGCAAAACCAGGGGGCAGAGGTGGGCTCCCACTCCGCATTGCCCACAGCCTTGCAGCCCTGCAGAGGTGCCCCCAGCACTTCTGCACTCACCTGCAGGTGCTCACCAGGGCCCAGCTCACCCAAGACACACGGCCCCGACAAAGGAGCAGAACGCTGGCCTGGGGGTCCCTGTGCTTCACGTGATGCCCTGCACATGAAGCCGGCAGAGGGCCCCTTGGGGACAGTGAGGCCGGGCATTTCCCAGCACAGGCGGCAGCTGCCTCACGTAGACACACCGTGTGCTCTGCGGTTTTGGAAAGTCGCTTTTCTCGCCCATTGGGACAGCCGGGTATCGGTTCTCAAAACCCGCACAAAGAAATGCGCTCACTCGTGCTTCCTGCCCCGCTGGCCCGGCCCTGCCGCCCTCCTGGCAGCTCCCACGCGGTGCCCGAGCAGAGCGATGCAGCCCGGCAGCCTGAGATATTTTGGCGTCATTTGCTGCAGGGGGAGGAGCTGGCTTGAACTGACTCAGATCCACATTCCCTGCTCGCTGGAAGCTTACAGCCCAGGCTGCCGCTGCACATTTTTCCTCCGATTTCTTCAACGTGAGAGCTCCCTGCCCTACTTTTCTCTGCAAATAAAGCTTTGCATCCATTTGCTTTTCCTGCTGCAAAGCCGCAGCGGCTCCAGGGCTGGAGTCTCACCGAAGTGCTCATTTTGGGCGCTTTGCGGAGCCCAACGCTCAGCTCGAGCAGCCTGGGAGCAATGAGTCACCCGGGCGGCGTGGGCTGGAGATGCGGTGTGCGCGGCGGGGTGATGGGCAGAGGCGCACAGAGTCAGCCCAATTCGAGGCACCACGTTGTTGGAAGCGCCGCGATCTGCTGCAGGCAGAAGAGGCACAGATCCTTCTGAAAGACCACCGGTGCCCGGCAGCCTGCTGCACTGTGCTGGCTCTATTCCACCTGCACCGCAGCTCCCGCCAGTCTATACTCTGCATTATCCAGGGGGGCTGCACCCTGCGAGACATGAGGTGCCTATGGCGTTTACACCCCCCAACCATCTTACTTGGGAGGCACGGTGACAGCGCATGCTGCTCTATGGGGACGATTTGTTAAGCGAAGCTCCCAGTCCCAGGTGGTGAGTGAGTTACTGGAGCCTCCTCCAAGCCCACAGACCCACGCCTGGATCCTGGCTGAGCATCCTGCACTGCCTGGAGCCCTGCACAGAGCACTTCCGTCAGCCCTGCACCAGGGGACGTGACAGCTAATGTGCTTTGGAGGAGCCCCCCCACCTCTGGAGACCGGGAAGGTGGGGACAGCCTGCAGCACAGCCCCCAAGGAGCTGAGAAGAGAGATGGAATACGGAGATGTGCTCCGTGTCTCTCCTGCTCAGGGCCGCTCCGGCGGCTTTGCTCCCCGTCCCCAGGCCCCAGCCCTGCTCCACAAAGCCCTGCTGCCACCCCGTGGCATTTGAGCAGCGATGCTGCAGAGCATCGTGGCACGGCCGCCACGATTGTCCTCGATTGCCTGCCACGCACAACGTCCTTCCAGCCTGGCCAGAGCCAGAACCTCACTTCCCAGATCCACTGCCTCCTGATGGAGAAAGCCGCCCAGCCCATCCTCCTGGATCCACTTTGATCTGAACCTCATCAGCTCTCACCAACCTCACCCCACAGCACTGGAGGTAGTTTTCCTGAAGCTGCACCCTGTGGGATCCCCAGCTCGCCCCGTGCCTCTGCCTGCACAGCCTGTCCAGAAATACCCCCCAGGGCCCAGTATCTCCAGGCCTTGACACGTGGCAGTCACAGCCGGCCCTGATGCTACACCCACCCATAGCCCTTTTGGGCTCCTCTAAGGTCTGTCTGCAACCAAGTGAGCCTGGAGGGTAATCATTAGGTAACTTTGGAGATTGGGACATTCATCAGGGAGGCATGAAGGCCAGGTCCAGCGCCCTCCCACCTGCTCCTGCTGCTCCATGTCCTCAAGATGGGACTCTTCAGGGCCAGCTCCATGAAGCAGAGCAGGACAAAGAACACACTGCCTTGCTGCTCCTATCATCAGCCCTGCCAGCAATGCATTACCTTCACTTCAGCTGCTTTCTTCCTAAACCAAATGCGGCCATTTTTTCAGGCTTCTATTAGTTTCTCAATATTTGTATACAGAACACAAAAATCAGGCTTATCATCTACAGGATTATTGTAGAATAAAAAAGCTGGTTTCACAGAGCTGCCTCCCAGTTACCCCAGCTGTGGCTTCATCTCGCTCTGCCTGCGCTGACCAACAGCAGACCAGAAGTCCTACAAGTCTGCTTCCCATCCCTGCTACAGGACCCCGTGGGCCCAGGGCACTGTGACCTCCGTATGTGGAGCACTCTGTACCTCATCCTACATATTCCCTCCAGCAGAGACATAAAGCACAAATCCCAAGCCTTGTTCCCACAGCGATGGACACCCATGCTCAGTCAGGATCCGCTTCTTGAGTTGATTTTTTGCCATATGGTGGTGGCTGTAAATTCCAAACCACACCAGCAGTGTGGCAGGTCTGGGGCTGAGTGCAAAACCCCTACCCATGCCTTCTGCTCCCCGCAGTGGGCGAAACCAGTGCTGATTATACACGATGGACTCCACTCTGACCGGAAAGCACGTTTTATTGAAATATTTACAGTTGTGTCCCAGCTCCTCTTACCCACACTGACTATAAAAGGTTTGTGCATCACCATTAAACACCTCTTTCCCATTCCTACTCACACTCCCCTCCCTGTCAAGGATGCAACCGATTTTAAGGTCTTTGTGGTCCAACAGTGGCATGGCTGAGTCCAGAAGTACTGAGCAACACCAGCTGAGCCAGCAGCTCCCTCAGAGTCCAGGTCCCTCATGCTAAAAGTAAAAGGTTTCAGAGCAGTGCCCCACGTGCCAGCTGCCTCACTGAGCAGCCCAGCAGAGCACCTGGGAATCCTCCACGCAGCACGAGAGCCCCTTAGGTTTTGATAGCTGTGTCTCGTGACTTGTAAGCCACGCCGCGGCTCTTCAGCTCTCGGACGATCCCTGCAACAAGGACACAAACACATTTCAGAATTCACTAGGAATGAGAAGCCCTGAAAAAATCTGGCTGCTCTATCATGTAGCTTTCATTGCAGAGCTTAAGAACTGGACAGTCTTCTTCTTAGTTCCTTCTAACAGTGTGTCAACTTCACTGTTAAGAGTGTTCCCTCCTCGAGTTTAAATGCCTAGACAGAGCACCCAAATATCAACTCAAGGTTTGCCCTGGAAAAAAAAAAAGCTGGGCAGACTTTATTTGCATTATTTTTTATCTGCAGATGTTTGAATATCATGACTGTACTGCATAGGCCAAGCTCTTAAAGGTTGTTCTTAAGCCTCCCGGTCACTTCTGTGACTTGTCTGCAAGTCCCACCTTCTAAGTAGCACCATAGCAGCAATAGCAGAAGAGCATCACAAGGTTCAGGACAGCTCTCACCAGTACCACACAGCATGGACAGCCAAATGACAGCCTGCAAGGCCCTCGGGTGCAGCCCGCTGGCTCCCATGTTCCCCAGCACCTTCTTGCTTTTGCCCGTGATGTGAGGATCTTCTCCACACTAAGCAAGGCCCAAGAGCATCTCCCATATGCATCCCCTCCTGCCCTGTGCTCACAGCTGCGCTCTGCCTGCAGCTGCACAGAGCACATGGCATCACTGCTATGCTCTACTTGCTTCAGATGCGTCCAAACTGTGCCAGGAGGCCTCATGCCTCATGGTGTTTCAGCTGTCCCCTACCACAGATGGTGGAGCTCAGGTTAGGAATAAAGGAGCTGGCATTCCAAACAGAAGTACAGCTTTTACACTGGGTGTAGGGGGCTGCAGCCCTCTTGGGACACAGGTTAGGAGTCTGATCTTGGGCTGCAGACAGGAGAAATGGAAAACATGATTTCTGCTTTATGAAGGTAGGGCCAACTGCACCTATAAATGAACAAATGCCACCTTAGCTTGATGTGAGCCCTCAGTGCAGTACTGCAATGGAAAGGGATGTCTGCTCACCTGTCCTCCTCAAGACCATTCTCCCAACAGCACCCCTTTCCACACCATTCATTTTTGTTTCCTTGAAGCTGTACAGCTTGACGTGTGCACACTTTCCGTAGCCAGGCTTTAATCACATTTCACCACCACTCTTATGTGCAGTCTGGCATCACAGGTTTTATTCAGCAGAATTTTCATACCAACTTTTGGCAAGCAGAATGCTGGATGACCACAGACAGCCCGTCTGCAGAACAGGGAACCCTGCCTCCCATTCTACACCTTTTTGCAGCCACCTGGCAAATCCTTTCATGCCTGGGCTCTCTCTGCTCTAATGTTTAATGGACCCCCAAATGCTGACTTCATCAGGTCAATGCAGTGTAACACACTCAGAGTGTAACTGGGCAATATGCAGTGCCGAGTACACAAAATAACCCATCCCTCAGCGGCCCCCTGCGCAGCACCTCATCCCTCACACAGCAGCAGCGTTACCTTGGGGCAGGCGGCCGGTCACAGACACTGCATACACACCCGGCTTGAAGTTACCTGAGGGAAAGAAAGCATTGAGTGCAGCAGCCAGGTGGGCAAACAGCACTGGCAGCCTTATCCTGTGCAGGTGCCTCCTCCTCAGGTGCTGCAGCAGCCCAAGGAACAAATCCTGCTGCCCAGCATCACAGAACTACAGAGCAGTTTGGGGTTGGAAGGGACCTCACAGCCCAATCCCTACCGTGGGCTGGATGTCCCCCAGCTGAGGCTGCCCATGGCCCATCCATGGCCTGGGGCACCTCCAGGGATGGGGCAGCCACAGCTCTGGGCAGCAGCACAGCGCCTCACTGCCCTCTGGGGGAAGAATTTCCCTCTCACATCAGACCCGAGTCTCCCCTCTTTCAGTTTAAAGCCATTCCCCCTCGCTCCATCACTATCAGAGAAGGGTTTCGGGCAGAACAGCGGATGACACTCACTGATGCGCTGCCACTTGGAGACCCAGCTGTCCTCGGGGCTCATCATGGCGATGATCCTGCGGGAGAGAGGGACGTGAGGGGACCGTCACCGCCCGCTGCCACCGCGCAGCCCATCCCGGCCCCTCACCCATCGAAGGAGGAGCTGGTGCAGTCGTAAACCATCTCACGGTTGCCCTTCATCTGCAGGTAGGCATCGCAGTTGTCGCAGCCGTCGTACTCGAATTGCTCGAGGGTCTGCGCGGGGAACCACAGAACCACTGAGACCACCGAGACCACCGAGACCACCGAGCGCACCGCAGCGCGCGCAGCGACCGCGTCCCGCAGCGACCCGCGAAGCCGCAGGGAGGGGGGGCAGCGGCGGAGAAAGGCCCGAGTGGGGCGGGACGGGCCCTGGCAGGGCGGGGAGGGGGGAAGGCCCGTACAGAGAGGCCCGTGCGGGGCGGGGGGAAGGCCGCGGGCCCGACGGAGCGCACCTTGACGAGGGAGCAGAGCAGGCAGGCCCGGAGGTGCCGCAGGTCTTTAGGGACGGTCTCCAGCGCCATTGCTGCCGCCGCCGCGCACGCGCAGAACGGGGCCGGAGCGGGCAGCGCCCGGAGGGGGGCGGCAGAGAGCCGGGAGGGGCGGGGCTCGGAGCGCCTGGGGCGTGCGGGCTCGGACCTCTCCTGGGCTGCCGGGGCTGGGTTGGGGCTCGCATGGTGAGGGTCGCTGCTCCCGCAGCGCAGGCTTGACGCGGGGCTGCGGGCACTCGGCCGCCGGTCTGAAACGGCGTCAATCGTGATCGCAGAATCATAGAACGGCTTTGGGTTGGAGGGACCTCAAAGGTCACCTCGTTCCAACGCGAGCTGCGGACAGGGCTGCTGAGCGACAGACCGGGCACCAGCTGAGGATGCGCAGGGCCCATCACGGCCTGGGGCACCTCCAGGGATGGGGCACCCACAGCTCTGCGCAGCAGTGCAGCACCTCACCGCCCTCAGGGTGAAGAACCTCCTCCGACATCTAATCTAAATCTCCTCTCTTTTAGTTTAAAACCTTTCCCCGTTGTCCTGTCACTATCTACCTATGTAAAACCTTGTTCTTCTTCCTGTTTAAAACCTCCCCTCAAGTACTGGAAGGCTGCAGTGAGGTCTCCTCTCTCCTCCAGGCAGAAAACCCCCAGCTCCCTCAGCCTGTCTCCACAGCAGAGGTGCTCCAGCCCTCTGAGCACCCTCGTGCCCTCCTCTGGACCAGCTCCTACAGCCCCACATCCTTCTTGTGCTGGGGGCCCAGGCCTGGACGCAGGACTCCAGGTGGGGCCTCACGAGGGCAGAGCAGAGGGGGACAGTCCCCTCCCTGCCCACTGCAACCCCTCTGCTGATGCAGCCCAGGCTGCTGGCAGCTTTCTGGGCTGCACACTGCTGGCTCATGTTAAGTCCTTCATCTACCGGGACCCTCATGTCCTTCTCCACAGCGTTACTCTCCCCGAGTTCTTCTCCCAGTCCGTATACATATCCAGAATTGCCCCCACCCAAATACAGCACCTTGCACTTGGCTTTGTTACATGGGCCCACCTTTTGAGCTTGTGAAGGTCCCTGTGGATGGCATCCTTTCCTTCTGTTCTATCAGCTGCACCACTCAGCTTAGCGTCAACTGCAAACTTGCTGAGGGTGCACTTAATATCATCTATGTCACTGATAACAATGTTAGAATACAGGTCCCACAACGGACCCCTGTGGGACACCACACATCACTGCCTCCATCTGACACAGACATTGACCTCCATCTGCGACCTTCCAACCAATTCCTTATCCACCAAATATTCCACCCTTTGAACCCATATCTCTCCAGTTTAGAGATAAGGATGTGGTGGAGGACCATGTCAAAGGCTTTGCAGGGGTCCAGGCACACACCATCAGTTGCCCTTCCTTTGTCCACCGATGCCGTCACATCACAGAAAGCCACCAGATGTGTCATGCATGCTCTGCCCTTGGTGAAGCTGTGTTGGCTGTCTCAGATCACCTGCCCATCCCTCAAATGCCTCACGGAAATTCAGCCATGAAACTCCTTAAAACACACACCTGGTGGCTTTGTACAGAACAAAAACACGCGAGCAGGCCGGGTACGTGGATAAATATATTAGTAAATAAATATATTTCTGAGCACATCAGCATATTCACACATCTTTGTTTTTTTTATCAGACATAAATACACAGTTTTGCATATATATAAAACCTATCATTCCATTTTTGGTTGATAATTTATTCCCAAGCCCAGGATAGACTCAGCAAAACAAAACAAAAAACAAACTTGTATTCACATTTAGAAGGATCTGAACTTTAAAAAAGGCAGGAGCAGAGGCTCTGTGCAGAATCGGAGGAGGTCCAGCCGGCCCAGGCACTCTGCCCACAGCAACCCATAACGGTGGGGTTGAAGGTCCTGGGAAGAAAGTGGTCCCTGGGGAGGGACTGATGGTTTGTTTGTGGATAGAGCGAGGTTGGGATGCTCTGGCTTCCGTCAGTTTTCAGCTGGGACTTTGGACTCGGTAAAGGAAAACAAATGCTGTTTCATTGCAGTGGTGCTGAGGACGTGCAGTGACCGAGCCCAAAAGGTGCTGACCACTCAGAAGAATCGCTTGAAGCGAGAGGTGCAGGATCCGAGAGGAACCATTTCCCAAGTTCTCAGACACCAGTTCCCTTTCAGGTGGCTGAGGATTGTAGTCCATCTACAGAAAAGGATTTCAAAAACCATCCTCCTGCAGAGTTCCTCCCTCTCATCCCACCTGAGAACCCAGCTACACAGACCTGCATACGTTCAGCTCAGCAAGCCCCACTGAGAGGGCCCAGCAGGGGAGATGTCTGTTTTCTGAATGAAAAGTAGCAGCAGCATAAAAATGAGAAAATGAAACACTTTAAGGCGGGCGTTGCCCTGCACAGCCCGGTAATACTGCAGTAGGAGTGGAAAGGGTTTGTTAGTACTGACCACTTTCTCCAAGAAGCTTGGGGCTTGCTGAGATTCAGTCCTCCTTTTTTTAGGACGAGGAGGGAAAGGAGTACTGTTAGACTGCAAACTAGGCACTGCACTTTGAGGCAGTGAAATGCATCCCTGGAGGGTCTCAGCCTTCTTGACTCCTAAAGAAACCAATGGGAGCACCCTGACTTCATCACCCCCATCTGTGAAGTCATCTGAGCCCTCTGGGATGGCTGAAGATGTAGGGGGCTGGTTGAGACAAGCCATGTGCCACATACACAAGAAGTTGAACAGGGGGAATCTAGGCCTGTTCCTGGCTTTCTTTCTTCTCTTTAAGACTGGCTTTCCTGCAAGGGAGAAAACATCTGGACTTGTGTCTTCTGCTTGCTTTGTAGGACAGACAAGAGGAGCCTGAAAAGGTTAGAATACAATTCTGCTGGGTTCTTTGATACGAAAAATTTAGCTCTTCTCTAGTCAGAAAGGTCCTGCAGCAGCTCGATCACAGGAGACAAGAAAAGGAACACTAGCAAGGGATTCATGTTTTGTTTAAAGCAATCTTACTGGTTGGCTTTTAATAACATCATGTTAGTGACTTGAAGCTGGGACAAAGATGCCTCTTCCAAAGATTAAGGGGAGCAATCCCCATAAAAGCTTTCATCAGAAGAGAAGGAAGGAGGAGGCTGGATTAATCTGAACTGGGACTATCCAGCCTATGTGCTCTTGAACTGAAGAAGCAGCTGCTGCTTCACAGGAAGATACAGAGAGATTATCAGAGAGGAGATGGGGAACTTCTGTCCCTGTGCCAGGTTTCTGTCAGAAGTTACCTTCAGCTCTAATGACCTATCCTTCCCAATGTTCATTAACTCTGAAAACCTGAGACAGTCTTGGTGCCCTACAAACATGGGATTCTGGCTAATTCTTCGGCCTGAATGGTCAGTTAAGGCAGAGAACTACACAGTCTAAATCCTCGCTGTACGAAAACTGTTTGGGTATCGTGGTGTGAATTTGCCAGATTTTATTTTACTTGAATGTCACCAAATTAGGAGACACAGGAAACAAGAGCTGGTGGCATTCCAGGTGTCTAACAGAAGTACAAAGGTAAGGCTGGGTGATAGATGGGGCTCTGCTCTGCATTTATTACACATCCTTTGACTGGGATATGTTTTTTTACTTGGGGCAACAAGAAAAGCAGGAGAGAAGCAGGAGCCATGTGGAATCAAGGATTTGCCACAACTCCTGTGATGGGGCCATCTCAACTTCGAAATATGCTCAAAACATATAAGCTCTAAACAGAGCTGCCCACAGCTGAGAGTAGATGGAGGCGTTACAGGGTGAAAGAGAGATGTGTTCACATTAGGAGATGAGAGGGCAGATTCTTTGCAATGGAGAGGATCTGACCCAGCTTCTTCCCAGAAATTGTGGATTGTCTCTGGGTCTTCATCTCCACTGCTGGCAAAACGCAGCGCATGGCTGAGCTGCTTCAGCTGAGGGACAGTGAAGTGGTCAAAAGTGGTGAGAGATGTTGGTTTCCAATGAAGCTGGAAGAAGCACCTTTCAGGGCGGACCTGTGAGTGCTGGGATGGAGAACACCTTGTTCCTGTATCTGAAATAAGAGTGGAAAAGTTAAATGAAGAAGTCCGGCTTTTGACCTAAGAGAGGAAATGAAGTCGGGAGCTACCAGGCCACAGAAAGTCATCCCTGCAGCTTTCGGTCTTGAAGGCTTCTTTATTTCTGAAGTGTTTTTCAAAACCTTCTGCGACACGAACAGGCCAGAACGGCAGCTTGCACTCACTCTGCGAGCTCTCCAGCTCCCAGGACTGGCCTCTGAGTGAGCCAGCCCATGCAGACAGGTGCCTCTGGATGAAGATGGGCTGCCTGTGCCTTCACAGGAGAAGAGGACCTGGAGAACACAGCTCTGTGTTTTTGTGACCATCGCAATGTGGAAACGTTGAGGAGACCACAAGCATCACATTGCTTATGTGCAGTCAGACCGTGCAGCTCAGGACTGGTCGATACGTGCAGACACTGAGGTGTGAGCTCCACTCCGGCTGGTTCGCTGAACATCTTTGTCCGCTCCAGCTCTCCCATCAGCAAATGAGCCAGTGCCTTGTTAAACTGAGTGCTCACGGACATCCTGGACCTCCTCTTCAGATCCTGCAGCCAAAAAAAGAATAAAGAAAGTGTAAGCTGAATGCTGCAGGGCCTCGTGCTGACCACTGCAACAGAGAGAACAGATCCTGCAATGGAAGCCACAACGTTTCTCCCAGTATTTTGGAGGGACTTTTCTGGCCACCTCCACAGTCAGGTTATTCCTCTATGCTAAGACAGAACAAAACATAAATATCAGACATCAAACTCCTATTTGAATATTCAGAAAAAGCAGGCTGAGGATGTGGTGCACCCCAGGATTCACCTCGCTGCTGGGTGCTTGCTTTTGGGACCTTTTGATGTGCGCCCTTTGAGGAAAATCTGTACAGCCGTGTAAAATTGATCAGCACCAGAAAACACTGCTGGCTCATATTCACACACGCCATGGCAGCGCCCTCCAGGCACAAGGGGCAACAACAGAAGAAACTCCAGACAACAAAAAGAGACTGCAGCAGAGGAGTGAGCGCAAGGAGGGTACAGCACAGGTGTTCCAAGGCATTCACAAATCATTTCTGAGTCCCAAAAACCACCAAACCCAATGAGTGTTGGTTGGCCACTAACACCAATGCCCTGCACCCAGCCAGCAAGGACTGCGGTTCCTTCCTACCCAGCCCCATCTGCCTGGTGAATTATTGACAGGCAAGTGCTGAGTAGGTTGCACTGAAACACTCCGTGTAAGGGCTGCCTAGAAACCGTGCGCCCTTGTTACTGCTTCAGACAGTCCTTTTCTCCCTAATGTGG
Organism: Pavo muticus; assembly: GCA_016647715.1. Classification (NCBI taxonomy): domain Eukaryota; kingdom Metazoa; phylum Chordata; class Aves; order Galliformes; family Phasianidae; genus Pavo; species Pavo muticus. The sequence goes on from JACDJE010000240.1 coordinate 472,680, forward strand.
CTGAGCGTTGATGTGTGCACCGTGTTCCCTTTCCCTGATGTCTCTCAAGCCTGCCCAGAGCTCTCACACAGAGTAAGCACAGCCCAGAAAATGCATACATGCATTATTTTTCACATTTCCCTTTTCCTGAATGTTCTTGAGATCAAAAGGAAACAATTGCCCACGCAGCTCTTCAGGGAGAGCAATTCAAAGCTGCTTTTCAAATCAGAATCACGGAAAACTCTCGCTCCTTACAAATCACCAGCTGTAGGAACAGGACCAAATTAAATATATGGGAAGAAAACAACTAAAGGAGACTCTGCTTTGAAAACGTAGCTCACAGATGTGGGAAAATTAATGGACAGACGCAGCATTATACATATATATGTGTGCAGGTCATGGCTGAAGTACCAGAAGACAGAGCCTGTGAGATCTGGCATTGGTGATGCGTATCAGCATCCCTCTGAATAAGCCTCTGCCAGCTGCTCCTTGGCTGTGCTGACTTGCACACAGTGCACAGGAGGCCAGACAGCCCCCACTGCCTTGTGGTCAGTCAGAACCTCGAGTCTCAAAGAGGATTATCAAACTATTTTCTGAAAACTGCAGCTGTGTGAGTGTCCCCTGCTACACAGACTGAAAGGAAAGAGTAAAAAGGCCCTGAATCAGGAGACGGAGAGGTGGGTGATCCACAGCTGGTGAGCTGGAGACCCCCACAGGGCGAAGACCTGAAGGAACACACCTTGCTGACAGAACAGAGATCTTGTCCAGTGGGTGTCAACTCGTAATGGTGGTCTTTTCTTCCCCTAATCCCTTTCTCCATCTCTAATAAAGATCAAAGACATGACATGAAAGGGAATGGCTGTGAAAAGGAGCAGGAGATGGAGAGTGAGGGAGGATGCTGACATGCTGCAGGGGATGAGATTTCCCAGAGAGAAAGCACGAGGTTCCACCACTCTGTGCTGGGAGCAATTCGTCTGCTCAGGGACGAGATCCAAGTGTGCTGGGATGGCTTAGGAAGCAACTCACTGCCAGTTGTCTGACTTCTCTTAAAAGGATCCTCTCAGCATTGCTTGAGGATTGATTCTTCAGAGAAACGAGTCAGAGCTGTTAAGTCCCAGGCTCATCTCCCAGGCAGGGGAAGCAGGGATGTATCTTTATGCAAACCACACCAAGAAGAGCTGTATGAACTCCAAGGTGCTGCAGGCATCTTTGGGATCATCACTGGTGCCCTGGTATGCCACAGTGCCAGTGCGTGGCACTGCCTGGGAAAGGGGAGTTTCTGCAGGGGCTGTGATTCAGCCTCACCAAAATCCAGCCTCACCTGAGCTGGGCAAGGTATGCACACACCCGGAGGGTGCCATGTCCCACAGGAACACCGCCAGCTCCTGGATACCCTGCTGTAGGGACTTCCTGAGCCAGAGATGGTATCTGCACCTCTGCATTTGATAGCTCTTGATCTAGGCTCTCGAACCCATTTTACTTCTGGCACTCACATCCTCTGGGCGCTGAGCACCACTATGAACCACGTCTTACCTCTCTGGGTGTTGCAAAGCTTCCGTTTCCCATTTGATGCCCCTACTTATTTTGTTATAAGAAAGAGTGAATGGCTCTTAGCCGCTGTCTGCTCTGCTCTCCCTGATTTTGTACCCCATCCACCGCTAGCCTTCATTTCCCATGTGGAAGTCTCTATATTCTGTTTCCTCAGAAAAACCTCAGCACTGTGACTGCACCCTCCGCTGCTTCTCCCAGGTCTGCTCCATCCTTCTAGGAGAGGTGGCGACGAGTTGCACTAAAGCTCTGGAAGCCCCTCAGGTTCACACAGTTGCACAGCAGCACTTTCTGCTGCTCCCCTCCTCGTCCCCAGCCAGCTCCGAGTAATTTCTTGGCAGAAGCGCCCACAGTGAGCCCAGGACTGCTTCCTGAGGCTGTGAGAAGGGCCCATTGCCGTGCATGCGTACTTAGAGGCAGCTCTGCCCCTGTGTGGCATTTAGTGTTACTTACACGGAATGTCACCTGCCACTTTATTGCCCAATAACTCAGCAACAGGAGATCCTTCTGTAGCACTTTGTAACCAGTTTTAGAGCTGACAGCCCTGAAGGATTTTGTCTTCTACAAACTTTGTTATCTCCCCTCCTTGCCCAGGATATTTATGAGCTCGATGAAAGGTGCTGACAGCTGGACAACTCCACTTCTCTCCCTTCCCGAGTAACTTTTCTCCATTAAGCCTGATCTGCACTTTGTCTCCTGTTTTTCAGCTGGTTATTTACCTCTGGGAGCACCTTCTCTCTTATCCTTCGGGAGCTTCGTTCCCCTACAGGATCTGGGAAGCGTTATCTTTCTCTACAAAGGCTGTGCTGCCTCCTCCCCTGGATTTCACACTTAGCCATTCGTCTACAAGTCAGGCCCTGGATTTGAATTTGTAACAATTTGCTCGGCAGGAAAGTCAGGCTCATTGCTCTGTGGCTGCAGCTATTTGAAGCTGATGTTGCCCTCAGCTCTTCCTTCTGGCTCCGGGCATGGGTAGCAGACTGCAGTCCATGTTCGTGGTTTAGCTCTTTTAAAAGTCAGATCCCTTGCAGGATGCTCTGCTGAGCAATCCACAGCCCTGGTGATTTTTTACCGGTCACTTTCCTGATGAGTTTCAGAAATGCTCACGTTGATGCTGTGATCTGGGAGGGCTCCCAGCCCATGAGCTGTGCTGGGGTGAGAACCTCCTCGAGCACTTCCCTGCTGATCGCTGATGCAGGAAGTTCATTTTGCTTCTCTGCTGTGCTCTGCCCTTGAACATCCCTCTTAGACACACCTTAGTGCCGCAGAGCCTCCGGCACGCTTCTTCCTACTGATGGAGATGAACATCTTTGCATTAACAGCCCTTCTGCTTTGCACAAGCTGCTCACAGAAGTCTTCCCTTCCTGCCTCATGTGGCTCTGCTCTTAGCTTTATATTCAACCCTTCTGATTTCTCGTCTGGCCACACCTTCACTTCTGAAGAATGGTTTATTGTTTGTAATTGCGCTGCCCCGCCAGCCCTTTTTGGGGCCTTTTTCTGGCTGGTGAGATGTGTGACTCTGGGCTTCTGCTCCTGTGTCTTTAAGCAATGCCTGTGCCCAAAAGCATCTCGTTCTTTCCACTGCTTCTTTCACTATTATTTCAAGAGCCTCATGTTTATACGGGCTTCTCTTTTGCAGCCCGTGCTAAGGCAGTGTGCCATAACCCTAACAGCATTTAATTTCTACTTAGGCACAACTGGGGATTTTGTGCTTCTTGTCATTGGACTTTACACCCTCCCTAACACAGAGTGCCCCTCTCATGCCACCAGAAGACTCGCTCCTCTCTGTAATTCCACGAGGAAATTGCACAGTCCCCTCATGTGGGGGTTTTTTTAACTTGTATTCTGAAAAGTTGATGGCAAAAATGTCACCTAAAGCCAGGCTTCCTAATTCATCCCCTTACATTTTTAGCTGCAGCCTCTATTTAGACGCGTATTTCCATTTCTCCTTGGTCTCTTTGTCCATTTTGCTGTGTGTCCCACTCAAACAGGACTGCCAGTTGTTCCTTGCTGCGTTTACCTGCACTGATTTACGTCCAGTCCCTTTCCAAGACAAAGCACCGAGGTGGCTGTAACTCCACAGGCTGTGTCGTGACAAGCCATGTTTTCAGCTTGATGGCTTTTCTGTACAAGCCCTGCAGGAACTTTGCTCACTACAACTTCGCTCACTACAACTTCGCTCACTACAGCTCTCCCTAGCTCCTAATAACATTCAATCTTTCCTTTCTAAGTATTTTCTCACTCTTATAAAGAAATTTCGACTCTCTGGAAAGCATCCACTGGAGCTACAGCCTTCAGACAGGCAGAGTCCCACTGCCTTCAGACAAGTCGGTTCTTCGTGCTCCCGGCAGATGCAGGTAAGAGGGACAAGTGGCCTGCAAAGTCACCCTGCCAGCGGCTCTGGGCAGGCATCAGAGTGCCCTCCCCATCACACCATCAGGATGGGCAAGCTCTGAGCCTCTGGGACAAAGCCACAGGGCAGCAGCAGTGTCACAGCACAGCAACGCCCTGGAGCTCCACATCAGGCACACAGAGCCCAAGCAGGGCTGGCAAATGTCCTGGGGGACCCCTGCTGCCCCCTCCCCTCTGGGCTGGAGGGAGGCACATGCTCTCCTTCATCTCCCTGTGTCCTCCTGGCGGGGATCATAGAAAGGGGGGAGACACATGCAGGAGAAGTAGAAAACAATCTGAAAAACATCAGCAAATTCAGACAGATAGAAGGAAATAGGCACTGCCTGAAATGAGGGTTTTGTCAGAGTGAGACTTGGCAGAACATCACACATTCCCTAGAAGGGGAGCAGGGCAGTGGCTGCCAAAGCAAGTGCACGGTGTTGCACAGGCTAGGCATCTCCATTCATAAAGCTGTCTGCTCCCTCCTCTGCTCTTTTCCCATATTCTTTTCCTTTATGGAGAAGCTAAGAACAGGAAGGCCAACCTGAAGCACCTACGTCTCATGGTATGAGGTTTATGAAATAAAGAAATAGGATGGCTGCACCTCCACTGCCAAACAAGAAAGCACTTGGGCTGACCTCTGATCTGGAGGTAATCCACACGTACATTGTGGGGACAAGAGCACAGGCTCCGTCCTCCCTGCCCTGCTTGCCTCTGCACTGCAGAACGGGAGGTTCCAGGGAGGGCTCCCTGGTTGCTCCACACTCCTTCATTCTCCACAGACCCCATCAGTCCCAGACTGTGATCTCTGGTGAACATCGAGTTCTGCTGCTTGCAAGGTGGAGAGAACAGTGCAAAGCCCTGCACTGTCACACTCAGCAGGTGCTTCCCCACACCACTTCCACGGCCACATCTGGAAGAAGCGCTGACTGCCCTGAGACTGGGAGCAGAGGACAGAGGCACCGGTGTGTCCTAGCAGCAGCCATGTCACAAGTGTACAGGCAATAAGAGCTGGTGGACAAGGCTGTTTGTGCTGCAGACAGTGCTGTCCATGAGAGGAACCTAGAGCTCCTCCAGCAGCTGCTTTGCTCTCCCCTTGCTCATGGCTTATTTGGCCCCAGGGATGGCACTGCCCCTCCTGGGCAGCACCTGGGTTGGGGACAGTGAGGTCCACGCCAAACCACACCAGTGCATGGGCTTTGTTTGGAAATGGGAGCTTGCACCAGCTCCTGAGCAATGCACCATGCCATGGTGCTTTGATACTGTCCTGACAACACTGCTGCACACTGCTTCCAGCTCTGGGCACATCATCAGCCCTCGGGGCTGCTGCAAACTGCAGAGACATCCCCGCACTGCTGTACCTCCCTAAGCAGCAGCATCCCTCTGGGCCCTTTGAAGAACCTCCCCCATCACCTATCTGCAGCACCAGGCACTTCTGTGCCAGGGAAAAGGCTGCAGGCACCGCACTGAGCCCCGTGCCCAGCTGGCCTCTCCTCTTCCCTTCCCCTCGCAGGCACGGTGTGGCCAGGAGCCTGGGTGGGGTGTGGGGCTGGATAGACAGCGTGGGGAGGAAGTTATTATCTGCGTGGTACAATGGGCACAGTGAGTCACGAGTTTCAGGCCAGAAATTAGGCTGCTAGTTCTGTATAGGGTACCTAAATCAAAATGATTTGCACAGGGACCGGCAGTGAGTCAGTGGCAGGGTGAGGAGGGGAGCCCGGCACCTGCCCCTGCTGCCTGCAGCTTGCAGTTTGCAGAGGAACCAGGGAGCCGAGCCTCCAAACATCCTGCTCTCAAACTCACCCAGGGAGGCAGAACTGACGTACGGCAGTTAGGCAAAGGGCCAGATCTTAATTACTTCTAATTTCCAGAAGACACTAAGAAGAAACAACTCCCACACAGCAGGGGCAGGTGAGACAGGAGGGATGTGCAAATCCATAAACTCATTCAGTCTGTTCCTGTGCCACCCGCAGCCATGCACACACACTTCCTTACTGAGGCCGGCAAGCTGGGGCCGACTGGAACAGCAAAGCCCAACGAGCCTTAACGACAAGGGCTCTGCCACCAGAACACCAGACTGAGGGGAGGATACCCAGAAATGTGGTTCCACCCCCTCCTTTGGGAGATACTCTGTCTGCCAGAGACTCCTACAGAGCTGCCTTATTTCCCACTGGAATTATTTTAGCATGAGACTGCGGGGTTTGGTGCACTCAGCCGATCCATCAGCAGGTGCCAATCGTTTTGACCATCACCCGAGGATGGGTGAGCTCCAGCACACCTCTGTCACCAGCGGTCCTGCAGGAAAGCCTACAGGAACCAGGAGCGCCTTCCCACTTCACCTGCAGCAACCCACTCTCATCATCTGCTTGCCAAAAGAGAAAACCCAGACTGGACTCACCCTGCCTACACTGCTGAGCTGGGCAGTGCAGGTGGAGACTGTGCCTTGGGGTGCCTGTTCCTGAGAAACCAGCAGGAACCGCGCGGTTTCCCTCCCGTCCTGACATCCCCTCCTCCTGCTTTTTCAGCTCTGAGCTGGACTGCGGCACCAAACACTTCCAAAGCGGCCGGGAGCCTGTGCTGCAGGGCATGGGAGAGCTTGGGATCAGGGGTTGGACCTCGGGCGAGCAGCGATGGCCAGCAGAGTGGCCGTGAGGAATGTGAGCATCACAGGCTTTGGGCAAGGCCGAATCCTCAGGCAGGAGAGCGGGGTTGAGCTCCAGGGGACACTTTCTTTTCCTTCGGTGATGTCGGCTCTGTAAGCTGTGTCTCTGGGGCAGCAGCACAGGGGACGTGCCTGCTGCTCCCGACTGTCTGTTGGCATCTACACTGAAGTCCAACCTGTTGGGAGAAGCAGAGGGGGTATGCGGGGGCTCCCGATCCTGCTGGGGACAGGCTGGCTGTCCCATCGGAGGAGCCTCCTGCAACTCTGTCCTGCTTTCCAGAGGCTGCTGACAGTGATGGCTCTTCTCAGCCCTCTTTTGTGTCCGAGCACTGTGAAAGCCAACCTTAGCCCCAGAGTATCGAGACTTGCGCTGCCCAGGGCCTGGGCCAGCCCGGCCGGGTGGGCATTCCACATCCCGTCTGTAGTGGTGGTGCTGGTGGTGGTGGTAGTGGATGTGGCTGAGCACCTGGGCCTTGGCTGGCGCGGCACCGCCGGGCACCATCAGGTCCAAGGACCTGGGTCGCGTCTCCCTCAGAGCCCGCTGCCGCTCCGGCCCGTTGTCCGTGGTGGGCCCATCTGAGCTGCAGTACACAAAGGGGTCGTAGTCGCTGCTGAGGGAGCTGCGGAAAGTGGAGCAGCTGCCATGGATGCCCTGCAGGCTGATGTCTGTGCAGTTCAACATGGAGTCACTGGAAGAGCCGTGGCAGGGCCCCGAGCTGGAGTCGCTGCCTGGCCCGTCCGCCAGGTACCCGCTGTGCTCCGTGAGATAGCTCTCCCCAGAGCCACTGCTGTTGTGCTGGTGCCCGTGGCTGACCCCCCGGCGCGGGAGGGGCGCACGGTGCTGCCGCTGTGCCGGGGCTGCCTTCAGCCCCAGGCAGGGCGGCGCGGGCTGCAGGGAACACGTCCTGTGGGGGGGCTGCCCACACGCCGGAGGGTTGGGGTGCTGCTGGCCCCGCAAACTGGAGGCCAGGGGGGACGCGTGTCCGCAGGCAGGCAGGGAGCTGGCTGGCCTGTATGGCACGTAGTGGATGGTGCCAAAATCCAGTTGGGAGAGTTCCGGAGAGTGGAAGAAGGGGTTGCTGTGGGCTGGCTCCAAGGGGAAGCTCCTGAGGTTCCTCTGAGGGTAGGGATGTGGAAGGTGGTAAAGGGAATGTCCTGGGTGCTGGCGGAAAAGGTGCAGCCGCCGCCCGGGCTCCATGTCCCGAGGAGCCAGCCTGGAGCCTGCCACTGTGGCCTGGTCCACCGAGTCTCGGGCTGCGAAGAGAGAAGGCAGCATCAAGTGTATACCCCATGGCCTGGCTGTGGTGGCCCCAGCATCATCGAGCCTCCACTACACACCCATACCCACATCCCACCTGTGCCCGATGTCAGCTCACAGCTGCCACCAAATCCTCTTGATGGCTTGCACACCCTGCATCCTTTTTGGTGCGCTGGCCCCAGACCCCAACTCCTACTCCCACAGGCCCTGGGAATGGCACAGATCCTGCCCCAGCCCAGAACCTCACTGTGCACATGCACAGACATCCCTCCTCCGTGCACACGCTGCCCAGAACCCCCACGCCCACAGACACACAGTCCTGTGCTGCACTGACTGCGTGCATTGCCCAAAGGGTACGTGTTCCTCCTGGGCACAATCCCTGCACCCACCCCTATCCCTGACTGGGAAATGCCTACCAAGAATATTGAACATGCAAAGTGGACATGTGTGGTGTTGCTGCAGCCAGGGGTCAACACACTCCCGGTGAAACTCATGGGAGCACGAGATGATCCGCAGTTCCTAGAAAGAAGCAGGGAGAGGAGGAGGAGGGTGAGTGACAAGAACCTCATCCCAAGAGCTGGGTACAGAGGGGGAGCTCGTGATGTTCCAAGAGGCAACACTGGAAAAACTGAGACATGCAGCAAGCCATTGCAGCCCAGCTTTTATGGAGGAGGCTGTGCAGCTGTCTGGAATCTTTGGATCTGCTCGTTGCACGTAGCCCTAGCAAGTGATGTCCAGAGAACTGCTAGCCCTTGGAAATAGGGAGATTATGGGCTGACTGGTTAGGAGAAGCAAACCCCACTTTTGCCTCACTCTTTCAACACGGACACATGATGGACATTATACCCTTCTGTAACAACTGGAGACTCATCTTTAGGGAACCAGAATCTGCAGGCAGGACCAGGACAAGGGGCAGTGAGACGTCCATCACCGCCGAACCTCTCCCAGCCTTCAGGAGCTGCTGAAGGAAGCCTCCCCAGGGCCTCCCAGCCCTGCCAAGCTCCTGCCCGACCACAGCTCAGAGCTGAGGCTCACCCACAGCCATGCCTGCAGCCTACCTGGCCCTCGGTGAACTCCTCCAGGCAAATAGCACAGACCGGGGCCGAGCTGCAGCTGCTGGCCGAGTCCCACCGCGACGCCTGCCGGCACCTGGCCTGGTACTTGCGCGTGGCCAGCTGCCTGATGGCCTGCATGGTCTGCTGCTGTACCGAGTCCTGACAAGAGAAAAGGAGGCTTTCAGGAGATGCTCAGCCATGTGTCGTCATGTTCCTCGAGGTTCTTCCACTTTTGAAAATATGATTATTGCAGATTTGGGAGCGATTTCCAGGGGTGATTGTTTGCCTACCCAGAGGGCACTTTGTCACCAGCAGGAGATAACTGACAATGGGCATTCGAAATCACTCAGCGGTGCTGAATTTCTGATCCCCAGATGTTTGTCCTTCTATTGGAAAAGTAGGATATTTTCAGATCTGGAGACACATCCGACTGGGTGGTGTGGCAGGAGGAGAGCAAGATCACTGCGCAAGGGATGCTGCCAGCCCACCTAGGGACCATTCCACACACACCAGGCACACACCTGCCTCGTCTCCAGGGCACACATTTCCTCTCCCAAACTGAGTCCAGGGCTGCCCTCAGTGCGTTCCTGTTTGCTCAGACACATCCGCTCCGTGAGGTTCTTACCTGTGTCCTGTTCAGCTGGCACTTCGTGCGGACGACAAAAATCAAAATGATGACGACAACAGTGCTGACCACAGTGAGAAGGATCCACACGTCATAGTCAGGCTGTTAAATAAAACACGAAAGAAATTACCCTTGTGGATGGGACTTAGAGGCTAAGCAGGGGAATTCTGACCTCTTCCGTGCCTTTGGATACATCATCTTGTTTGGCCAAACTGCTTCCTTGGTTTTTACAGATGGAAGAAAAGAAAAAGGGCTCCGTTTTTTTCTGCACACTTCATCAGGAATGGACGTTTGATTTTGCAGCACCTCAACACACTATAGGCCATGATCTAAGGCAGCACGAGACAAGAAAATCAAGGCTTGGTCTCATATGAAGAGATAGGAAATCCCCTCAGCTCACTCATGATGTTTAAGCAAAAGAAGCTGTAAATAAGCTGAAAGAGCTTTTGAGTGTTTCTTTGCAGCACATCATCTGAATGATGCAGAGAGGGAGAATGGCTCAGCAGAGCTCCTGCAAAGGAATGTCATCTCCAGCCCAGGGGAAGGAAGATCAGCAGCTTTGGGAAAGTCCTGGGGAGAAAGGACACAGAAGCAGTGGGAGCAGTGTGTCTCACCCAAGCTGGTGGCTCCTTGACCTCTATCTTCACGTGGGCCTCTCTGTTCTTGTTCACAACACCCATGAGCAGCTCAGCGTCGTGGCCCCTGATCAGCACCACGGGTTGACTCAGACCTCTGGGCTTCCTCAGCTGTAACGAAACAAACGTGGTGAGAGATGTTCCAGAACAGCCTGAAAGAAGGACTACTCCTGCCAGGTCTGATCTCTCCTCCAGATTTTGCTAATCTTAGGCACAGCTCCCCTGTCTGTGCTCTTATCTGGTGCCGGATGCTTTTCATTATCCTTCCATTATTTCAGCGAGGACTCTATTCCACTGCAGAGATGAGCAGCGCTGATGGAAGCACCGATGTTTAACTTGTAGCCAGAGTATCACCAGCAGCATACCAGGGTGGCCATGACTTCTGCCTGAAAACTTGAGAAATCACCTTTCCTCTGAGTTACACCAGCCCTAATGGGTGGGCTCTGGTAATCCATGATATTTCCCACAAGGAAGCACTCAGCTTCTGGAAAGCACCTTTAATTGACGAGGAAATATCCTTCAAGAGCAGCAAGGTGCTGTTTACGAGCTGCTTGTGCTGCCTGCAGAACTGGATGTGCAAAAGTGACAAGCGCTGCGCGCATGGGTGAGCTGGGTAAGTGCTAACACTCCAAGCCAGGCTGCATTGTCTTCCTGGGACCTCCCACTGTGTGTTGGTGGTGGGGGGTCCTGACCTATGCACATTTAGGGATGAGGAAGGGGCGCTGCAATTTAGTGGGTAACATCTGTGGGTCTGTACCTGATCGGCAGCACTTTCATCGTCGGTAATGTCAAAAAGGATTGCACGAGCTCCACGCTCCCCTGCCAGCTTTGCCTGTCCAAAAGAACAGAAGCAAACATTTTATATTGTACATCCGCATTAATATCTACCATTTGGGTAAGTATTTGCCTTCCCAGCTCTTCACAGGAGAAATACCCTCTGCTTGGATTGAGGAAATAGCTTACACCCCAGTTTCTGTGCTTGCGCTGCGATGCAGTGATACCAGTGCCATCAGTGCCTGCTTTTGCTTTCTCTGCTCCCTGCTCTCTGCGCTCGTCAGGGAGAGGCCCAGGTGATCCCCAGGCTGCAGGCCCAGGATGAGGAGCGGGATCAGCCCTGCCGTGCTCCTCACTGCCCAGCGTTTGCTGCGGTCTGATGAGGACAGCTTTGGGACCCACGCAAGTGAGTGTGCATAGCATGCCGGCGAGCTCAAAGCACGCTGAAGGACCTCACGGGGTCACCCACGTTCTCCCACCGAGCCCTCCGAGCCCTCGAGGCAGGCAGAGGCAGCTCTTGTGAAAGGGAGCCGGGAACGTGAACAAAGTGCAGGGCTGGGCCGCTGTTACTCATGCGGAGCGCTTTGATCTGGGCGTCCCGAGCGCCTGTGCAAACAGGGATCTGCCGGAGCTGCTGCAGCAGTTTACCCGCTGCATTGCCAAACTCCAGCTCAGGGGCCAGAGGTCAGTGCCGCAGCTTCCCAGCTGCAATATCAAACGCAGCGCCGGGAAGCAGCCTCTGAGCTCATCTCGTCGGTGGGGAGGAGCCGGGGGCCAGGGCTGGCTGCGGGGTTTGGGGGTAGGATGGGAATGGAGAATGCGGGGAAGACCATGGAGCTCCAGGAGGTTGGGCTGACGGCTCTGAGTCGCCGATGGGACTGGGCACTCTTGGGTTTGGTAGAACAAATGGGGAAGCTGGAAAAGGGGAATTAGGGGCTCGGGGCAGAGATCAGAGTCTGGGGTCCTGCCTGGGATCAGAGGAGCCTTGGCATTTGCCAGCACCGAGGAGCAAACAGGACTTTCAAGTAGCGACTTCCACCCATGGGAGCCAGTAAAGCTTTGATGAACGGTGAAGAGCTCTACAAAGATTTTATCCTGCTAAAGACACCAGTGATGGGGAAACAAACAACTGAGACTGGGCAAGTGATCCTTCACACCGTAATTCAGACTCCTTTTGCAGAGAAGCAACTTGTGTCTGGGCTATGCACAGCCTGCTTGCTGAGTGCTCGCTGTCTTTGTGTCAGCTCTCTTCAGCTCATCTCAACCTTGGAGGACTGGAAGTATCCACAGGTTGGTTTAGGAGGTCTCAGCAGTCTGACAACCAGATTTGGAATCAGTGTTTCACACGGGGAAAAACTACGCCACAGAACTGCAAACGATGCAGCAGAAATAGAAATAAATCAATCTGAATTGACTCCGTGTGTCCTCCATGGCTGTTTCTCCCCAGGCAGATCAGACACCTTCCTACCAAAGTCAGCTCTGATGTTGAAGCAGGGCTAGCATCTAAGAGAACAGAAGCAGAAAAGTGCATCAGGTGGCTGATGCAGTCATTCTCATGCTGGGCTTGAAAGCACTGTCTGTGTGCACTGCTTGGCTGGGTGACAGCTGCAGGAGAGGTTATGATAACACTCTGCACATGGCTATTTTTATCAGCGTTGATACAGCACTGCAATTCAACATGCAGAGCTCTGCCGCAGGCAACGCACGCCAAGGGAACGAGGCTCCTGCCCCAGCACCAGCCACAGCCCGAGCTGCCCTCGTGCTCGCAAAGAGAAATGCCAGCCAAAGCTTTGGGGAGAGATCTGTGTAACGCTGGAGGGAAGGAGCTAGGCAGAGGATTCAGGAGGATGGAGAAGCAGACAAACCCTAGTGCAGAAGGACAGCAGTTGCAGGGGGTGAAAGAGTCAGGGCACAAATTCAAAGGAGGGCCCAGGGACACAGCCAGCTGAAGAACATCTGCCTGTACTTTGTGGTACTGCGTGAGGGAGAGAGCTGTGAGCATCTCCAGGAGAGGTCCTGCAGCAGGAGGGTCTGCAGGCAGGCACCAGTGCAGAAAGGGACGGGCATTGCCACCTGGGTGCCTGTACTGCGTGGGAAAGCAGCCTCGAGCTGTAAAATCCATCACAGGGGTCGTCTCAGCATCGCTCCCCTTTCCTTGCTTTTGTCACCACAGCCTCTGTGAAACAAACACTGCAGGGCTGCTTGGTACAAACTGTGCCCAACCTCTGCAGCCAAGGACAGGAAAGGAGCCTGTCCCCAGCAGAATGTCACCATCCACAGAAAGCAGACAGCGAGCTGCACCACCCGAATGCAATCCAGACAAAGCAAAGAGCTAAACAAGGCTCTTCGTGTTTGTGCAGAGCTTATGGAAAATAACACAACGCTTCATACAGAGACAATGAAAGGACACAGACTCAGCCCCTGAAGAGAAAGCTAATGTTAGCCTCTATCCGCTCCACTTTATCAGAGACACACAGATTTCAAGGCTTAAAATGACCCTCATTCCCACCTGGCTTCCTTATTACCAGAGAATTGTACCAGTGACCTCAACTTTTGACACAGTAACTGCCATTCACCGAGGCACTGCCTCACAGAGACCCAGCCCGAAGACCTCTGAGGTCTCCCATTCCTTCGGAAGGCGGATGGATGGTGGCCATCAGCAGTCACGTCCCACTTCTAGTCTGTCTGGTTTGCTTTTGTCTGAGCTGATCAGTGCTGATCCTTCATGTGCCTCACCCGGTGAAATATTACACTTCTGCTCTTTCCTGCATCACATCATTTCCTGCGCCGGTGCCACGTGGGGCATTTTTGCACATACCTTGTTGGCCAGCGACAGGCACGGGTTGGGATCCCGATCCGGCTGCTCGAGCTTGACGATGGTGATGAATCCTGACTCCGTGTGTTCATCCTCACTGGTGTTGCACAGGGACAGCGGGTGGGACTGCAGGACAGAAGCAAAGGAAGCTCAGATCTTGAGGCTCAGCACGGCAATGGGTGGCTGAAGCCCACTGCAAACTCCGTGCCTCGAGCACCTGCACAGAGGGTGCAGGACACCCAGTGGGCATCTCTCCATCCCACGGCAATGTCTGAGTGTCAGCGAGGCTCTGAATGCCACAGGGAGCAAATCAAAGCTTTGATTCACCAGGAAGATATCCCAGGGAAAGGTGGAGTGTCTGCCACCAGCGTCACACAGGTCTGGCTCTGTCCCAGTAGTGGATATTCAAAGCCAGATGAGACCACAGCCCTTGACTTGTGGGATGCAGCATCGCAACAGTGCTGGCCTGGGTGCTGCCGGGCCCCGTGGCGCAGGACCTGCTGCATGCAGCTTCCCGTCACAACAAAGCACTTCTTCTGCCACCAAGCTCATCAAACACTACGGTGAATTTGTAGAGAGAAGCCAAAGAAGCCCAAGGGAGGATGGCAAAACTGAAAGCACTTTGCAGGAAACACCAGGAATGAGAGGGGAGAAGGAAAGATCCCGGAGACCACGTCCCCTGGGAAAACGTTCACCACTTCGAGCCAAGCTGCTGGCGCGGGGGCTGAGCCCCATCTCATCCCTGCCTCAGCACTGTGCAGCTGCCTCTGGGTTTGCAGCCTGGTGGTGGGGGGACGGCTGAAGGATGGGTGGCCAAAGGAAGCCGCTCCCTCTGGGGAGTCCTGTCATCTTGCACGAACCTTCCCAGCTTTTTTCCTAGAAAAGCTGGCAGGCGTCCTTCTCTGTGACTGCAGTGTGTTAAGGGGTTATGGCACAGAAAACCCTATAAATTCTAAGGGTGCTGGGCAGCTTTTATTAATGCATCAGTGTGTGGAAGTGTGGGAAGCAAGCAAGGAAGCTCAGCATCATAAAGCAGCAGGATCAGGGCAGGCTTTGTGCCTCTGTCTGCCCAGCAGCACGCCTTGCTCTGCAGGTAGCTGCAGCACCTTCCCAGAGCTGTGCAGAAGGGAGTTGACTCGTCATATTCAGAATGGGGAGGCTCCCAAAGGAGCCCAGGCCCCCAGTGCACCATGAGACACTGCTCTGCAGCAGCAAGGGAACTCAGAGGGTCTCATTAGTGCAAGCCAAGCAACGGGATGCGATGCTGCTGAGATGTGCAGGGCAGATGGGGGCAGGGGACATCTCTGCCTGCAGCTGGTTTGGGAAGAAGTGGGTCAGGCATTGGCACAGGCTGCCCAGGGAGGTCGTGGAGTCAGTGTTCCTGGAGGTGTTTAAGGAAAGGGCAGATGTGGTACGTAGGGACACAGCCAGCGGGCAATATCGGTGGTAGGCAGATGGCTGGACCAGATGATCTTAGAGGTCTTTTCCAACCTTAACGATTCCGCACCTCCAAATAATCTTGAGCAGCATATATGAACTCTTGGAGGAGAACCCAGGTGGTAAACGGGGGCAAGACCTGCTAATGCTGATGAATGCACCAAAACTTTCCCTGTGATCTCCTATTAAGACTGGCCACTGTGATTCTTCCTTTTGCACTCTGGGACACCCGATCTCCCTGGCCAAGCAAAAGTCCTTTGTCTTCTGCATTCCTGCCCAGGGCACAACTGCACCCACAAAGGGCATAGCCAGCAGCAGGGAACCCACAGCCAGCAGAGCCCCAGGCATGCAGCGTCCCTGCAGGCTGCAGCCCACGGGGCTGGGGCACACTGGTGGCTCCCTTCATCCTGCAATGAGTCCCTCATCATCGGGCACAAATCACCTCTTGGAAGGCTGCAGGTGCCTTCCTCAGCACTCTGTAGAAGATGAGCAGGAGGCAGCCAGGAGGAGCTCCCGACTGCCTCCACTCTCCTCCTACCACTTCTCCTTCTGTTTGGTGACAAAGAGGCAACTTGTCAAGCAGCAGCAAAGCAGCAGGACCTGGCCCTTACTTTTCACATCCTACAACTGCATTTTTTGGCACTTCCACTGCATCAGTCGCTGCATTTTGAGTGAGTGAGCAATCACAGCTGCACATTGTGCTCGCAGGACAAGAGCAGGCCCAAAAAGTAAGCCAAGGATCATGTGGAAAAACAAATATTATGAGATTCCTCAGTGAAGACAGGGCTTGTGCTCCAGCTGCTGCATCAGCATCCCTCACTGCCCCCAAAACCAGACCATGTGTGGCCACAGACCGGCTCACTGCCTGCAGGACTGAAAGCACTTCTCCAGGCTGGGGACCTCTGCAGCACCCACTGCCAAACCAAGAAGTCATTTCTCCTCCTAGGAAGCCTCTCAAATCTAGCAGAGAAAGGGCAAAATCCAGTCAGTCAGGCTTGTGAACCCCCTGGTTTTGTCACTCCATTTATCCCTGCCACCTGCTCAGCAGGATGCAGAGCTTCCCCCACATCCCGAAGTGCTTGCTGCCCCTTTTTTCCCTCGTTTCCTTTCCCTATGGCAGCTCCTGCTTCCCTATCATTTCCACCCACACCATCCCTCCTAAAATACCAAACTAGTCTTTCTAACTTCTTGCCGCCTTTCCCAGCAGCCCTGCCGCCTGCGCGCCGACCTGCCCCACGCTGTGCACGGAGCAGCAGGAGCCCACCTGCACGGCTGCCCACGGAGATGCCCCGGGGAACGGCGGGCGCAGGGGAGGTGCCAGCTGCTCATCTGGGGGCTTCGCTTCTAAAACAGCAGAAAAAAAGATGACCCTGAGAGGTCACCGAGCCCACTTTGCTGCCTGAAGGCAGGATCAGCCAGACCTCAAACATTCCTCACAGACACTCGCTTAACCTGTTTTCAAGACCTCCAAAAATGGAGATTCCTCACCCACCCCAGGCAATCCAGTCCAGGGCTGCGCTCTCCCCCGCACGGTAGAATAGTTTCTGGTGACTGATCTGAATCCATCCTGCTGCAGTTCAGGCTGATTTAATTCTCACTGGATCAGCTACGCCCATAGAAAAGAGATCATTTGTTTTCTTAAAGAAACTTAAAGACGTCTGTTCTTCAGGAACAGAGCTGGTGAAGCAAGGTCTCTAGCGCCAAAGCTATGTGCGTGCCTTGCCTTGGTTTCCTCTGTATTCTCTGAATTCAGAGTGCTCCACGCAGTTTCTTCATGGGGGATGAGTCAGAAGGATTGATTTGATTTGAAACGTCATGACAAGATTCCCTAAAAGGGGCTTGGAAAAGAGAGAACAGGACAAGACAGCATCCATCAAAGGGCTCTAATGCACATCACAGACCGACCTGGTGCAGTCCTAGCAGCAGTGTGTAACTCATCACTAAATCGATCCCAGCACCAGGAGAAAGCAATGTAGCAAATGCAAAACTGAACATGAAGAACTCGAAGGCGATCCAGGAACAGCAGATTGATAACCCTGACGTCCCCAAAACCAAAGAGCAGGATGAAGGGAAGGGATGAGCCAGCAGTGCTCTTAGAAAAGGAGTTACGCTTCACAAAGAGACAGGGCTCCGTGGAGCATGTGAGAGAGCAGGGGAAGTCTGGTTAGTTGTGCACACTGGTATCTCCACTTCTGTTCTTCTACAAAGTCTATGAAAGATGACAGAATATTATGCAGTCCTGCCCCAAACTAAGAACAGAAAAAGCAGGTCAGCTCCATTGTAATGGAGCACATTTGCCAGTTAAGCCCCAGAAGCAAACTGTATTGTCTGAACATTTTCACAAAGGGTTTGGAAAATGAGAGGAATAATTAAGTGGCTGAGTTTCTCAATAACACATAAATATTCAAGCTGGTAAACATTACAGCAGCCATAAAGGGATCTCCTGACACCGAGTGACAGAATGACAGAGGACGTTTAAAAACAAACCAACAAACACGGAACACACAGCCACTTGGTGACCAGCAGCCCTGGGTCAGCTTTTAACACTCAAGAGCGAGCTTGTTGTCGCTGTGGGGAGTCCTATGGAAGCAGTTATTGAATCACCCACAGCAGTCAGAGGGCAAACAGACTGATAGGTAATGCTGCAGAAGACTTACAAAAACCAAACCAGCAAATCTAGTAGATAAAGCTGCAGTGTGTCAACACCTCGGATATCACAAGAAGTTCTGCTCACTCCACATTAAAGAGAAGGAAGTGTTCCTGTGCGAGAAGAGATTAAACAAACACCAATTCCTTAGGTTTGTAGGGACGTGATAGTTTAGAGCTACGTGAAATCATGAAAAATATGGAGAAAGTAAATGGAGCACGACTATTTACTATTTCTCAAACGAAAGCACCAGGGCCATCGAGTGAAATTATCGAGCAGGAATTTTCAAACAAACAGAAGTGGAGCCGACTACGGCCCGGTCAAACGGCAAGGCTCGTTCCCACAGGATGCTGGGAATGCCAGAGGTACGGACTAAAAGGCAGTGAGACAGATCGGTGGAACAGGAAAGCATGGAGGCTGCCCTGCACAGCCAGGCGGCTGCCAGCCCTGGCTCTGAGCACTGCCTGCCCGGCACGGGGGAAGCGTGAGCATCACTGGGCACCACACATCTGACAGTGACTGCTGTCAGAAGCAGAAGGCTGGCGTGCTGGAGCTGCAGTGGGACTCATTTACACACCGTGTTCTCAGGCAGGGTCATTTATACACCTTGTTCTCTCTTTTTAGGCCTTTCCCCCCATGCCACTGGTGTTAGGTGTCCGTAAGTGGAGTCCTCACCCTCCAGCCTCCCTTTGCGGGTGGGGGCTGTGCATTTTCCCATTGCCTCATGTCAGCCCCCTGCACCTGCATCCTCCCACCTCCGTGCTGCCCACGTTCCTCCTGCAACCACAGGCACCGGGTGCACAGCGCAGCACCACAGGCTGCACACGTACCTTCGCCACAGATATTTGGGCTAGAAATAATGTGCTAAAGCTGAGGTCTGTGGTCAGTGCCAGAGAGCTGGGAGAGCTTCTTCCGCCCTGCAGGCTCCTGCTGCCCACGGGAAGCAGCTCTGTGACTCAGGGCTCTGACCCAGCACGCATGCCAGCAGCCTCATCCCTTTCACTCCCGCACATGACTGTGGGGAATACTCAAACGTGAGAAGCGTGCACTGGTGTTTCCATCGCTGCAGCTGACGCTGGGAGAGCTTTGCATGGGCTGCTGGTGCAGCGAGGCACGGCGCATGGAAGTCCCCTGTTGGAAAAGCTCCCTTGCGAGGGAGCTGCACAACAAAACAAGGCAGCCTGGCAACGGCGAGGAGATAAGCGAGGAGCCTAGGGCACGGCAAGCAGCAGCCTTTGGAGGGCACGCAGCATCTCAGGCACTGTTTGTTGTGCCACTGCTTATCGTCCAGAGATACCTGCTCCCCAGTGACCTACTTGCTTCACCCAGTCCTGTGGATGTCACAGCGCTTGAGCTCACAAGGACAGAACACAGACGTTTCTGTATCTGTGGATATCGGGGTCCACACTGGTTCATCCTCATCCTTGCTGAGTGTCTGTCAGTGAGGTTCTAAGCTAAATAAATGATGATCCTTCCACAGGTTTCGAAAAAGCAAGAGGAACTGCTCTACTGGCATCCTCCCTATCTTTATCATCTGCTAAAAATGACCTTGTGGTGGGAACTATCGGCCAAGATCCCTCGCTGAGGTCTACCAGGAGATGGAAACCAGGCACCTGCAATAGGATCACCGCAGGAAGGAGCAAGGGAGACCTACCAGCTCTGAAAAGCGGCCCTGCAACTGTGTGGCACACCTCCAAGAAGTGTCAGTGCACAAACACGGCCACAAGTGCTGACACCAGGGAAAACTGCTGCACCTCTGCACAGCAGGGGTGGAACAGGGCATGCAAGCTTCCCAAAGCTTCTCAGTTCTGTGCTGCACTGCTAAAATCCTGACAGCCCTTCACAGACTCAGCCTGCAAAGCATGGCAGTGCTGAGCTCCGCTGGCACAGGGCAAGCCCAAGGAATGCTGCCGCCAACTGGGGACAGCCTCAGCCATCAGATCCTCCTCCCTGACCTCCTCCAGAGCTCACACTGTGTGAACATGTTTGTTCCTGGGTGAGGCTCTTCCCTGTCTATATGAACCCTTCTGCTACATCAGCTCAGCAGAAGCCCCACTTACACAAGCATCACTCCAGTTTGTAGCTGTCACTCTTCTCGCAGGCACAGCCATTGGAAAGGCTACAAAAAGGCTGGTACATGAGATGGAGCTGAAAAGCACTGTGGGATGCTGCTGGAAGCATGCAGAAGAACAAGAAAGGGTGAGGCTGGGAGATGGAGTGAACTGAAGAAGATGGAAATGGCTGGTTTGGAAAGGAAGAGCATGGCAGAGCATTTCAAAGGGCCTGAGGAAAAACTGCAGCTTCCATGACTCCTGGGCATGAAGCCTAGCCATCAGGATATGGGGCTTTTTAATTTCCCTGCATAAAGTTTCAAGATCTGTTATAAGAGCAAACACACCTTACCCACATATGAGTCACAGACAAACACGTACACTGATAACAAACACATTATTCTTAGAGAGACTCAGGTCCTACCTCTGCATGTGAGTAGCTCAGCCAAGCATCCTCGTCCCCTGTAGGAGTGGTGGGAGGCTGGAGAGGAGGCAAAGGACCTACGTGCTGCCACTGCCATACTCCCGTGCCTGTTCCCTTACCTGTGCTCTTGAGCCTTGGCATGTCTAAAGACTGTCTAAAGCAGTGTCTGAGAGTTTGATACAATAAATCAGCCCCTAATCAACAACTGCATCTCCTCCCTGTTTTCACTGCAAAGCCGGTGAGCAAAGAAGAGAAGTGCTGAACCCCAGCAAGGATGTTTATTTGATTGCCCCATTTGCAGGGTTAGATGTTGTAGGTGAGTCACTAAGTCTGGATCTTTTCTGTCTAGTTGCACAAGCACGGCCATGGTGTTGGAGAAAACTCTTTCTACACACTTCACTGTCCTCTGGCAGCTCTGCTGAAGTGAGCACAGAGCACAGTGAGAGAGGTCTGATACAGAGAAAGCAAGTGTCACTTGTTCTTGCGTGGTCTCTGCAGTGATAATATGGGTCAGCAAGGGAATGTAGGAAAACATTTCATCATGATGTCTGGTTGACTCTCCGGTCCACATACCCCTTTTGGAATATCAAAGGCCAAGGGAGGTTCTCTGGTCAGCCCTGACTCACACCGCTAAATGAAAGTAAAGGCAAGCTGGCCCAAGTCACGGGAGAACAGCTCATGCTCCTGCTGCCTCCGAGCACGCACAGTCTGAGAGTCAAGGCCAAGAGAAGTGCATCCAACCCGTGTTTACTGCCTGTTCCATATACCCTAGAGGGGAAAATGCCACCACCAATCCCAGTTCCCCAGTGCTCTCTTACACAACAGCCTCTTGCACCACGCTGACCCCTTTTACAGCCCGCAGCTTAGAAGTGTTCCACAAAAACTCACTCAAGTGTTGCCCCTGAGCCAGACGTCTTGCCCCTCAGCACGAAGCAAAACCCAAGCGGTATGGACTGTACAGGCATGGTTCCTGTCATGCAAAGCACAGATCTGTGCCGCCACCACACAAAGCTGTCTGGTCATTTAGGGCCAGCTTAGGGATGGCACAGAAACATTGAGTCTGGATAGATCAAGCAGAAAGCTCTGATGCCAGAGGCAACGCTGCAGCGATGGGCCAGATGCAAACACTCACCCAAACCCAGGCCACTCTACTACACAGACAAGAATATTGCTTCCTCAACTAGCAAGTTCCCAAAGTGGATTTCAAAGTTAAAGCCTTGAAAGTGAATGCCAGAAAGCATTCTTGCTCTTCTAGATAGGAGATAACAGATTGAGAAGAGCAAAGACGGATAGGGAAATTCTCCTTGGGGCAGATGATGCCATTATTTCTACTGAAGCATCACACATCTCCAGGAGGGCTGAGCAGCTCTTGGAAAGAGCCCAGGGGCTGTCCCCAGGTTGACATGGGCTGGGGAATCCTCCAACGCTCTTCTGAAGATGAAGCTCAGCAGCACTGTTGCCTTGACTGTTGCTTGGACATTGAAGGCCCCGATGTGGGCCTGAACCATCAGTGGGGCTGCTTCTGGAGAAACCAGCAGTGGGGCAGCCTTACCTGGCCACTATATGCCACGAGCCTGTGCTCACCGGGGAAGAGCCACAGGCATGCGGTGGGTATGGGGTCAGGAGACAGCCCTGCTGGGGTTCCTGCACTGTGCACCAGAGCGGGAACGTCGTCCAACTCCTGAATCCCATCCCCTCCCCCCTGAATATCCCTGGCCTCAGCCAGGTGCAGAACAAAAGGAAACTAATGATTTAGTTATTGCTTCAGCACCGAAGGTTTGAAGGTCAGCCATTCAGAGCGGCGTGCATTGTATGACCAAGCACTGCCTGCCCTGCCTACAGACCTGCAGCTACAGTCAGCGCAGCAGGGGCCAGCGCTGTACGGCTGGCTTCTGAGCGGGGAGATGAAAGGCTGCTTCTAATGAAATAACTGACGGCCTCTTCAGTGCCGTTTGAACTGTTTACAGACTGAGTTAACGATTACAGGCAATGTGTATCTTGGCCGCTGCCCAAAATTCTTACCCGCCCGTCAGATATTATCAAAGAGCCCTTCACTGCTTGCCTGGAGTCCTTCCAAAGCTCAGCACTCAAATGCTGGCGTAGAGGAGGGGCCTTCAACACTCGCTCCTCCAGCTAGAAAGTCACGGCTCTGCTCTGCAAGGTGTCCTGGGGACCGGCCACTGAGTCACACAGAGACGGAGAAGAACCTAACAGCCCCCGGGCACTGCTTCTTTGGGCAGGCTCCTCCCTGCAGGACATCACTGAGGGCTTTGCCTGCACTGCTTTGCTCTCCTTCCTTCGTTCCCCACACAGTCAGGGTTGCTTTCCCTTGTGCCCTGCCTGCACGAGGCCGCTGCTGCCCGTACCTTGCTCCCCACACACTGTCTGCATAGCCTGGGTGGTTGCGCTGACGCTGGTGGTTGCACAGCTTAAAGCTACTGCTGCCAAAAGTGTTTTCAACACCCTCATGCCTAAGAGCGTAGACAAGAACAAACCAGGTGGTGGGAGATTAGATAAAATCGCTTCCATTGTTATTTGTAGTTGGAAATATGCAGGTGTAGCTGTAAGGCCTGGCTAAATTTGGTTTAGAAAACAAGCCACAGCTCTCTGGGGCAAACTGCACAAGGTCTGGAAACACTGTAGAAATGAAGGGATGAAATCAAGAACTGGCAAGCTGTTCTAATTACAGACGAATAACACAGAGCCACATTCAAGTAACACTGAGGCTGCACAGTGAACTGCTTCCGAGGCAGGAAATGCCACAGCTCCAATGACCGCTCCATCCCACTGCCAATCCTACACCTCCAAACCCAGAGGAGGTTCGGCGCTGCCTCCGGTGACAGCAGAAGCTAATCTGGGTCACGCACGTCTCCCAGAAGCTCCTGTCAAAGACAACTTCCATTTAAGATACAAACACCCTGCTGGACCACCAGTCCAGTTCCCCCAGTCACCAAAGTTTATGCTGGTAAATGTTATTTACTGCAGGTCAGCAGACCATCTGCAGACTGAGCTACCACGGCTTCAAGGTATCTGTGGTCCACAGAGCATCGTTTAAAAGCTTCTGCTTCAGTGCAGCCTGGGGTTCAAATCTGGCAAGCCACACCAGCAGCATCAATCCATGGATGGCATGCCTGCCAGGAGGCTGCAGCAGCGCTATTATGCCATCATCTAAAGAAAAGGAAAAACCAAAAAGAAGGATGAAAATTTGCATTAGAATTTTGCTACTGTGTTCCCCAGACAAGGCATGTTTGTCCTGCCCAAAAAACGCAAACGGGTTTCCTCTGCATGCTGGCAAGGTCTCGTCCATGACACCAAGGCTGGATTTTACAAGGGATGCCTTCACGTGGTACCAACCTCCCGCATGAAATATGGTGTGTGTCAGCAGGTTCTAGGAATAATGGTGAAGAATGCAGAACAGCTAAAGGAGTACACGCCTTGCTTTCTGACCATACGTCAGACTCGACTTCCCACTGTCTTGTTGCTCAGATGCAGTTGTTTCCATTGGAATGAGAGAGTGGCTGGCGATGGACAGAAGTACAGCTCCTCTTGGATGCTGTAGTATTGCCAAGAGACAAAACATAGGTACAAATAAATTTCCAGTGATTTGATTCAAAAAAACTTGCTAGTACAGCACAGCACACTGCAAAAATTGGTTCCTCCTACGCTTACTTGCTAAGACATGAGTTCGGGCCCTCTGGGATCCGCATTTCCCTGGCTTCTATCGATGACATCACTGACATCTAAGGAGCTACAGGAATGCAGAGAATGCAGCTTTGGGCTCTTGGGGATGCTGAGCTCATCTGCTGCTACAGGAGGCAAGAAAGATGGGGTGTTTGGGTCCCAGCCCTGGCACAGCTGCAGACTTTCACTTCCAACATACATGCATGTGTTCTTTTTAAGGCCACACAACACATCTGCACCAGTTTAAACAGAAAAGTTTGAAAGGTTTCAAAATTGATTCCACTTCCGATGCTGAGTGAGAATAAAAATGTCAGCACGTGCACACAGGGTCAAACCCCAAACGGATGTAACTCAACAACCTGTCTCTCACCAACTAACAGATAGCAATCAGAAAGTGATCTTCCACCGCATGTCTTCCCAGCACCCCGTGGCTGGGAGCTGGGGGACTAACGGCTCTGGAGGATGTATGCAGAGCATGGTGATGATTTCAGTGTCTCCTTCCTTTTTCGCCCATTTATGTTTTCTTCCACAACATCCTCTGCAAACGAACTCCATGATGGATTTCAGCTCTGTCAGTAGCTATTTTTGATTGAGGATATTCTCACAGGAGACTCCCGAAGGCAATCTCTGTTAGCTCCAAGACACACCCTTGACTATCAGCAGCCTTTCTGCGTGTAGCCAAGCTTGCATCCTGGGGATTCCAGCAACCAAAGATTTCACAGGCATTCAATAAGCTTGGCTGGCATGTTGAAAGGAGCTTGAAGTAGGTAAGCATAACTTTTCCCCTTAGTCTCAGCTTGCTGGGAGCCTCTGAAGAATCCAACATTCATCACCAAAGGGCATGTCTCCACACAGAGGTCCTTAGGGATGACACAGCTCTTGGCCCTGTACTCAAAAGACTGAGGCCAAAAAAGTGAAGAAATTTCTGTTTTCAGCCACCTCTGCTGCAGCATTCAGAGTAGCACAGAGCTGTGAATACACGATATCTACAGAGTAGAGCTGTGAAGACACAAGGACAAATGGGGCAGAAAGCAAAATAACTTCCTTGCTTGACAGAACGTGATCTAGTAGAAGATTACCTACTGCTGCCTTCACTCGAGGCCACCCAACAATTTCAGCAAACCTTACTTTAAAATGGTACAGATTGGCTGAGCTGTAAGAGCCGTCTTTTCTGTTCGTCAGAATGAGAAAGGAGCCATTCACAGATGGTATTTTTAGGGAGTGAAAGTAGGTTAGTTGCGACATCACCTCAGCTGGAGGATCCAACTCTCATCTACACACATCTCCTCCAGAAGTATGGAAGGGGGCAAAGACTTGAAAGGGAGCTGAGTGTGGGGACAGCAAGGATACCTGGAGCCACGGGACTTAGGAATAAAAAAGTTCTGAAAGCAGAAAAATCCTCCTGTTACTGGATGGAAGGCCCTCTCTTATCTCCGGTTACTGCAGATTAGGGGATCTAATGGAAGGATCTGTCAGCCTGACATCAGCCAATTCTGTTTTCTGACTGGGTTATTTCGTTGTTTGTTCCTTTTTTTTTTAATAAAAAAGGACTCTGGTCCCTGTCAGAGAATGATCACTGGAAAAGAGGATCTAGAACTGTCTAGAGCTTCTGATATGGCTTCTTGGTGATAAAACAACACTACGTTGTGTATAATCAGCCATCTACACTTGAATTGACTCATGCAAACTCCAGTTCCTGGGCTTGCTTGCCTTTTCTCCTGGCTTTGAAGGGTGGAGGTGGATTGGAGTTGTTGCAATCAAAAATTCTGCCTCTGTATGTATCGGCTGCTTTTCATCTTCCTGTGTTCTCCCGCACCAAGGCAGGATGTTTGATCAAGGGTTTATTACACAGCCGTGCTCCAAGCACAGAGAACAGGTTTTTTAACGTTGCATCTCGTCCCTTTGTGCCACAAGCCTGCATACTTCTGCTCTGTGAAAATGACAGGTGTCCATCTCCCAGGGAAGGACACAGCTTGCCCTCACAGCTCCCATTACCAGAGCCATATCCAGCCCAAACAGTGTGAATTTGCAGATCTCCTTGCAGAAGGCAAACTCTTCCAACAGCTGATGCGGCCGTTCACAGCTGTGGAGGCTCTAGAAGGGACAGCTCTTCATTACAGTTCAGCTGATTTCTCCAGCAGTACAACTCAGTTGATTTTCCCACCAAGACTCCTACAATACATTGAATAACATGCATTTACACTGCCCAATCCACCAAGTTCTCCGTGTCCTCATACAATCTGCATTACTGTCATCATGTAAGGACTAAAAGCCATTGTAGCCAAAACCTTAAAGCTTGCAGAGCACTGCTTTGATGGTTTCTGTTATATTAGGAATCAGTGCAGCACTTGAGAACACAGGGATAAATCATTAACAAGTCATTATTGTTCACGGATATTTTTGGCAGGAAACCACTAAGGTCAACTTGGACAAACTGCAGTCAGGCAGTGGGGGTGGCACTTTTCCTGGAGGAGCATTCAAATCCTTGTCTAATGTTGTAAAAATAGTCTGGAAGTGACTTTCCTTGCTGAGTCTCATAGACACGGAACGTGTCACAGCCCCTCCTTGCCACTCCCCCCGCCTGTGCTTTCCTCCTGGGTCTGTGCTCAAGTCTTTATGTCTGCAAAGTGCCCACCATTCTCCCGACACACACAAAATGACAACACTGCTGATCCTGAGCACCCCTCACAGCGTGTGCAGGCTGACAGCCCAGACGGTATTTTTCACTCACCAGTTCTATAATCTCACCGATCACATCAATCACTTCTGCTACCAACCCTGGGGATTTCCCAAAGGCTGCTTCTCCCAGAGATTTGCCCAAGGATGGCTGTTTCTCATTCTTTGGAAACCTGCAGAAACGCCCCTTCTGTAAAACTGTATCAGTCACTCCTCCCATCCTCAACAGAAATCCTCATCTGCGTGTGCAATACAATGCTCCAGTTCCTGCAGGGGCTCGTGGATGTGTGTGGGGAGGGATATGAATGCATGTGTTGTTTGCTTCCACTGCCACCCCTGCTGGCACACAGCTCAGCAGCCATCTGAGAACCTGTCCCACAGCTCATATTCTGGATGCTGACCTGTCCCCCCAGCTTCTAGCACTGTCAGACACTCCAGCTCTACGAAACACTATTTACTCTTGTTGTCATCCGGTTTCCTGCTTTGGTGGCCAGCTGGCCACTGACCCCCTTGCTATTTAGCTGTTATAAATCAAGTGCCAAAGGACACTTTCAGAGTATCATGATGTGGCAATCCCTCTGTCTATGTGGATGTGGTCGTTTTAAAATTAAGTAAGCAAACAATTCTGACACAAACAGCTCAAAGGCTGTTGTATCCCAAAGGAGATACAAGATGGAGATGGGTCTGCCTTTAAAGCCCTAAAAATCTCCCACAAAATGCCATGCAGTCAGCCCAGCTGCTCAGATGGTTGCCTGCTCAGCCAGTTCTGAATGGCTTGCTGCTGATTTTTTTTGCTAAGGAAAAGTACTTTCAACTTTGACATTTAAAAACTGCCTTACCCAAGCACAAAAAAATTCTTTTCCAGGCTCACCAGCTTCTGGACACGTTCATGGAAGCCAAGAAAACTACTCAGGTAACTGAGCCCAGCTTCTGAGATCACACTTACATCTTTCTCTAAAAACTATCAACTCCACCATCACAAACACACACAGGAACGTTTGCATGGCAAAGGGAAGCAACAGCTGCTTTGCAGAAACGTGAAGAATGATTAGGTAACTCAAAAAAAGGTTTTCCAGCCCAGTTTGAGGTTGCCAGCCCCACTGCTGGAACTGGTGGGATCGCTTGGCATGTCCCAGGAGTAGAGGCTGTGCTTGCAGGAGGCTGTCCTTACTTCTGATGACATAGCTTGGCCACATTCCCACTGCCCTGCCCATCTTCATCCTGAAGCAGCAGTTGGGCTCTTTGAGCCCCAGTTTTCCCCTGAACTGTGAAGAATTTTTGCTTTAAGAGGCTAACACACATAATCACAGACTTAAAGTATACAGAAATGAAGAATAGCTGCCTGCTTCACTAGGACTATGAGACCTGGGCTGCAAGCGAGGCTGTAATGTGCACAGAAATAGTGGAAATAGGATTTGGAAGCATTTAGTATTTCAGTCATTGAAGATGACACTACAGAATATCCCTCCATGATAAAAACAGCAAGTTCTGTCTCCCAGCAGGAAACATTTGTAACAGAGATGGCAGATGGGCATCTGCTCCAGGAGATACTGGAGGCAACTGTGTTTCAGAGCGGGCAGAGCCTACATTCTGGCCAGCTGTGTTCCAAGCTCCCAATGACAGGGTGACATCTGCTCTTCCAGCTGCAAGGCCAAGAGAAAAGCCCCCAGCAGCAGCTGTGGACCATGAGCACTCTCCAGTACCTCCACTTACAGAGACAAATTAAATTTCCTGGTCATCCACATTAACACGTGTGAAAACAAAGCAGTGCAAAACCCACAGTATGCAGTTTCTCCAAGAAAACTTGGAGAACCACAGCTCATAAACTTGGTGCTGATGAGACTTCCCCAGGCTCCCATGGTACACTTCTTCTGCACCCCTGCACAGAGAAGGAGATTTGGGATATCTGCCATCAAATAGGGTTTGACTAGACAGGCCTTCCCTGGAAGAATGACTGATAGCATTCAAACAACATCCTTCTGGGTTTGACATCGTCCCATTGACCCTGAAAATATCAAGGATGTTAAAGGATGGCCCCATCTGGGGTACTGTGTCCAAGCCTAGGGCCCCCAATACAGGAAGGATGTGGAGCTGTTGGAGTGAGTCCAGAGGAGGCCACAAAGATGCTCAGAGGGCTGCAGCACCTCTCCTATGGAGATAAGCTGAGGGAGCTGGGCTTGTTTAGCTTAGAGAAGAGAAGGCTCCAGGGATACCTCATTGCAGCCTTACAGTATTTGAAGGGAGCTTACAGGCAGGAGAGGGACTGACTTTTTCATGGTCTGATAGTGATAGGACAAGTGGGAATGGCTTTAAACTAAAAGAGGACAAATTTAGGTTAGATGTTAGGAAGAAATTTTTTACTCAGAGGGTGGTGAAGTGCTGGCACAGGCTGCCCAGAGAGCCTGTGGGTGCCCCATGGACCCACATGGAATGGAGGCATTCAAGGCCAGGCTGGATGGACCCTGGGCAGCCTGATGCAGTGGGCAATCCTGCCCACAGCAGGGGGGTTGGAAACAGATGATCTTTAAGGTCCCCTCTAACCTAAGCTATTCTATGGTTCTATGATTCATGTGACAGAGCATCCATCACACACTCAAACATAATCACTGAAGCTGAAGGAACAGCAGACTTCTTGGTCTACCAAAGCTCCTACCTGGAACCTCCCCTTTCTTTCTAGGGGTTGCTCCAGCACTTCCTGAGCTGAGCCTGAGAGCTTACAGAGCCCAGACTCACCTGCCCTGTGCTTTTAGCCACTATCCCGTGTTCACTCCCAGGCTTCACTCTGGGCCCTCACAGATTCCCTTGCTCCTCCAAAACCCCCTTAACATCCAGGGGCCAGGGCTGAACATCGCTTGACTATAAAGCGATTTCTTTTGTTGATAGAAAATTCTTTGCAGGGTGTGAACAGCAGGAGAAAGAAAGGGTTCCTCTGAACTGCGCGCTTGTTGGAAACCCCCGGAGGGCGAGAATCCGATCGCTGTCTTTGAGGCGGGCAGGCCTGTCTGTACAGGCGCAGAGCCCAGCAGAGCTCTGTGAGCGCGGCCGACACCGGCACCACCAGCCCCGTCCTGCAGTGTGCCAGCTCCAGTAGCGGCCTGCTGTGCAAAATGGCTCCATTCCTTGTACTCATGCACCCCATAAGGCCAAGCATTGCGGCCTGCAGTCCCCGCACAGCTCCTGGCAGCCTGCAGGCCTCACTTGCTGCCTCCTCCTGCCCCATGCAGGAACTGGACTTCGCAGCTGCCAGCCCAGTGAGGAGGAGGCCAGAGAGGGAAAGCCCTCCTGCCTTTCTCAGAAGGGTGCTGCCCAAGCTGCCAGCCCTGCTCTGAGGCACAGACCTGTCTCAAAGCCACCAGAAAAACATGAGCTGAAGTCCTCGCTATGAGACTTGCACCTCAGCCAAACAGCCAGTGCAGACATCAGCAATGCAGAAATCTTCAAAAATGTGCTCAGATCCCCCCATGAAGCTCTCTCCTGCCCTGCACTGTAACACCCACACCTCCCTCATGCAGTTCCAAGCGCTCATATCAGAGTCCTGGGCCCTTCCAGCAGCACTTGTGTCCCAGCTCCAGGAAACCCATGGGCTGTTCGCTGCCTCTAAGCCCCCCCCCCAACCTTCTGCTCCCACCACACAGCTTTGTTATTGGGTTTTGCGGTCTCTCAAGCAGTGCTGTTTGTATCACAGCAGTTCTGCTACTTGCAGAGTTCGGTACTGGTTTCAGAGTGAGGAGAGCAAAGATGAGGGACGTGGGATGAAGGGGAGGAGCTGAGACTCCATTTCTGCACACCAGATTGCAACTGAATCTGTGCCGTACTTCTGAGCTGCAGCCTGGGTTTTCAGGCACCTTCATCACCTCTCAGCCTGTGAGCTTCAGGCTGTAATGTGCTTCTCTGCACATCTGGATAGGTGTTACAATGGCTGGACTCAGACTGTTGCAGGTGATGGTCCCATGTGCTGGGGCTCTGCTCATGCCAGCACCTACAGCTCTGCAGACAGAGTGGGATTTCTTCACCGGCTAATCTCAGCCATTTCTGCCTTTCCTGTCCTTTCCACATGGTACCACAGAGAAGAGGGCATAGAACCACCTGTCCTTTCCCTTCTCTCTTTGTACTGCCCCACTGCGCTGCATCTGAAGAAACTCCTGCTTGCTCCTCACCCTCCTGGCTCTACCATAAGGCACCTGGTTGATCCATGCCCTCTCATTGCACAATACCAGCCTATAGATGTTGGAGCAGCCGATCCCTGCAGCTGGGCTGGCAGGGCTCGGAGGAGCCGGGCAGGAAGGGGATGGGAGAGAGGGAAGGTCTAAGGTCTGCTCCAGGAGGCTCAGCGAGAGACTGATGAGGAATGTGACAGGAGCTGAGAAGAAAGCGCAGGGTGTGGAAAAATAGGGAGGAGAAAGATTGTTTTGGAGGAGAATAGGTCCAGAGCTCTGGGCAGTTCCATTAGAGGAATATTAAGTAAATGAGTCAGAGCTTGTGGTGCCTGAGGCTTGGGAAAGCTGCTGCTGGTGTGAAGGGACGGCAAGGGAAAATGAGGTTTGTGGCATGCCGTCTGCATATGAAATTCAACCATAACAAAACAAGAGGAAACATGTTGCCTGCTTAATACTTTTATTAACATTTGCAGAGATTAAGTACTGCAGACATTCGATCGGTGCCTTCGTCTGTACCTGATTCAAGCTCTGCCTCTGTGCCTAGCTCTGGGCTAGTAACTTAAAGGAACATTTTCCAATTCATTACATTTTCAAAAGGCAATGCAGAACACTCAACACTCCCCTGCTCGAGCAGCTAAAAAGCACACCGCTCTTCCAGATTCCAAATGCACCTCTGTGCGTCAGGCATTATGCACTCAGGGCTGGAATATGGATTTAAGCTTTGTCTCTTAATTTCTGCACCTAAAAATGGGATATTAATCTGATATCTGTCATGCAAGAATGCAACGTGCATCAATAAATGTATATCTTTTACTGTACATATACAGCTGCGTGTGCACATATATATATATATATGTAGTATCTGTATCTACATATACCTTACAAACACAAAATCCAAGCTTGAAAGTCAAGATGGGTAAAACAAATTGCCTACTCTAAAATTAGGGTATAAATTTCACAAGCATCTAGGAAACCTAAGGAGAGGAAGTTGTACAATCCTACACAGGGGTCTGGTTTAAGACAGAAATACCAAAGATCAGTCCTGTAATGTGTATGCTTATGTTCACGGGACAGGAAAATTAAAAATTAAAAAACAAAAAAATCTCTAACCACGAAACATTCTGAGAATGAGGAAAGTAGTTAAAAAGACATTTTAGAAAGTAAATGAAAAAGATAAAATGTTTCCAGGAGACACAGAGCTGTTTAGAGATCTCTTATTAAAGCCTTGAAGTAAGTGTACACCAGTGGGCAAAAGGACCCTCCATAAGCCCCAAAAACCCAACAGTGAACAGTAAAGGAAAGGAGAATACCAGAAGGAAAAGACAACCTTTGGAAAGTGGAACTTGCATCCAAATGATGAGAGCAGAAAAGACTACAATCCTGGCAAGCAGGCTGGTCAAAAGGGAAAAACATGCTAGGGGCCTACATACAAACAAAGAAGCCTTTTTCAGCACATTAGAAGAAAGAAGCCTATTAGCGAGGTTCTGTGGCTAACAAATAATGTAGGGAATGAAAGATGCACTCAAAAAATATTTGCAAAAAAAGCTAAATGAATTGTTTGCATCATGGCTCACTACAGAGGAAGCCAGGAAGTTCCCATGCAGAGCATTTCAGCATATTCATAAATTACTTGGGAAAGGGTAAACGAATGAGGTGACAAAATTTGCAGATGAAACTATATTTTTGTTTTGAATTAGCCACTCTAAAGCTGATTGTGAAGACTTGAAAGAAGGATCTCAGGCTGCTTGGTGTGTGCTTTAATGAGCAGCAGCATGCTGACAGCTCTCCTCCCATGTCCACCTCCAGCCCTGTTCCTGGCCACATCTCCCCTGCTGTTCACTCCGTGCTTGACTTTGCCTTGAGCTCGCTTAACTCATGAAAACATCAGCGAATGACTCAGCAAAAATGTTGATCATTTTCTGCAATTTTTGTGACAAGTTTGGGAAAGGGTCTTGGAGCACTGGAGCTGGAGCAAAGAAGGGAACAGCCATCCCATGGAAAGCAGCCATGGGGGAAAGAGGTCATCAGGGAAGAGCAAGTTTTCTTCTCTTCAATAGCGAGGAGCCATCAGCTGTACACATAACTGCTGCTTACATCGCTGTGTGATAAAATGACAGCTGAAAAAGTTCAGAAGTGTGCCTGGAAACAATCATACTGCTTGTAAGGATGAAATGGCAAGCTTTAAAATGGCCAACTAACTCAGAAAGGATCCCGGGATCATTCCAGAATGTTTTCTGAAAGCAACAAATACTCTGCACTACCCGAGAGAGCAAACATGGTTGTAGGCATAAACCCACAACCAAAAGGTGTGCCCAGTAATGGTCATCCTATCTCATTATATGGAGAAATACAATGGTTATATGGCAAATGTAGCAGGAAAATATGCACAGGTAACAACAAGGCAAGGAATGGCTTGTTTATACGAGCCTAGGATGCTCCATCCAAAACAGGACCCAGTTTTGTACAGTTTTGAATTTTGTAAAGAATAGAAACATAGAATAATTAAGCAGAACAACAAAGCAAACAAAAATAAGACTTTTCACAGGCCCAGATTCCCGGATCTTTCCCTGATGAAAGATGATGTGGAAGCAAAAAGACCCAAAAAGCCATGTGGGTGTGATCCACTTGGGCTAATAACACAGTTGCCTGTATGCAATTTCCACCCGATACTCAGAGCTATTTCCTACTTGGATCTGGAGGATATACCAACCTTCATCTTTTTCTTCTGCTGGGCAGGGAGAGCAGCTCTTCCCCATGCTTTGAGAAAAAAAATCTTTGCCTGAAGATGTAGCAAAACTCCTCTGCCCATACCGAGGTCATTTCAATGAAGAACCATTTCAGCTAACGTGTGACCACATAGATGTACGTGGGTAATGTGCTGCTGAGCTAGCTGCCTCACCTCCCTTTAAAGACAACAGAAGAAGAAGCTGTGTGCTTGTAACACACAGTTCAAGTGCCCTGTGACAGCTGCCTGCATTGCATTAGGTCAGTAGATCCCAAGAAGTCCCAGTTCTCTGCAGTGGCTTTGCACAAAAGGAGTAAAACTAATCTGTGCAGCCATTTTGGAGGGTGCTCACAGCATGGACTGGATTCCCTCAAGAAATAAGCATCATCACAGAGCTCTGACGTTTCATTTCTAGGTAAAGACACTTAATGCTCTCTGACAAATATGATAAAACTGACCTTTGGAAACCAACAAAGTCACCTTTCGCAGGTATCCATGCTGCCCAGTGTGCTGACAGAAGAGGCTCAGTGCCATCTAACATGACAATAAATGGATGTGGGAGAACCCACAAGAAAGGAAACTCTTGACTCAGCATTTCACACTTCCTTTAAACCAAGCCGCAGGCCTGTATGACGAGTAATTAAACCAATCAGGCAGTTCAGCAAGGCTGTGGTTATCATCATATCTCCATGGCAGGCCCTCAAAGTGGCACAGCAGCCATTCCTCTGCCATCTGCCATATCGTTTAGCTCATTCCTGTTAACCTGCCTTT
The DNA here is from genome assembly GCA_016647715.1 of Pavo muticus. NCBI lineage: Eukaryota > Metazoa > Chordata > Aves > Galliformes > Phasianidae > Pavo > Pavo muticus. The sequence goes on from JACDJE010000240.1 coordinate 506,991, forward strand.
CCAGCATGCTTGCACGGACACGGTGCACCTTGGAAGAATGAAGAATGCCATAAACTATACCTGGTTGGCTCCAGAGGGCACGAGGCCTATATCAACAATGACTGAGCACTGACCAAGTAAGACTGAAATGGTATTACCAGGCAAAAAGAAGAAAGAGAAGAGGCATTATCAACTTGACTTTTGTTCAGTTATCCAAATTTACAACCCTGGTTTCTCATTTGATCCTGAACTTCCAGACAGCAGGCAAAAGTACGTTTAATTCTTATTTTACTTCAAGGTACTCATCTCCTCAATTCTTGATGGGATTGCATTACTGTTATCTACATATTTTCTTATCAGACAAGATCACTACAATGAGCTCCGAGGATGCAGAATGTAACTGAATACCTGAAAAGCACCACTTCCTAAGAAAGCATGTTAAATATGGCTTCAAGAAACAAAACTGCTTCCCAGTTTGTTTCACGTGGTGATCCAGTCACTGTGTTTTAGTCATAAACTCCTTTACGGCCTGAATCACAAATAATCAAACCTATCTCTTTCTCAGTATTGCTCTGCACAACCAAAATTGAGATATAATACCTGCACTGAATTCCAGGAGGGCTAAAAAACCCCAAAACAACCTCATCCCACACCTCAGTGTCTGGGGATGTCAAATTTCCAGCTATCTGGCTGTGTCTCTGGGCAGCTCAGCGAATCTAGAACTTTTTTCCATTTGATGAGCTGAGGGGCTTTTAATGAATTGCTTTGTATGACAATATGGTTAATTCAGGGCTCTACACATGTGTATGTGGGCTGTACACCTAGATCTTATAATAAATGAACAAAAGTGCACAGGAAGTAGTCACTAGAGAAGGCAATTACTAAAATGAAGGGGAAATGCATAGAGATGCTTATCTTGTCAAAACATGGTGGAAAACAAAGCAAAACAGAACAGTGAAACTAAGAGAGACCAGAGGCTCAGCTTACAGGTGCAGGCTGAGTTGAAACGTCAGATATATTTTCCCTGTAAATATATCTGGAAGACAGCTGAATTCCTGACACTGCTCCGAGCTCTGGCAAAACACAACCGAATAACAGCATTTAAAGATGAAAGCAACTGCTTTGAATCTCAAAACTCTCTCTCTGCCATTGCTCACGAATGTCTTCTATGGACTTGACTAATTCAAACAAGCTATTTTTTTTCCTAGTGGATGACATTTTTGTTTTAAAAACGATGATTTCTGTAGTTTAAGCCTTCATCAAAAGGTCAGATGAACACATAATTCAGCTGAGCTCGGTCAACTGAGCGTAACAAGAGGAGTCATTTCTAGAGAAAAAAAAACTACATCACAAACATGATGTCTCAGTTAGGTTTTCACACCAGTGTTTTTCACTTCCTGGCTGAAGAGAGAATGGGAAACTTGGTGGAACAGCAGAGGCACACCTTCCTAATGTTCAGGCAGACAAAACTGCCAAGCTTCAAACATTTACACAGATGGACCTTTAGGGAACTACAGGTGAGGCACAATAGGAAGAATCACCCAGAATGGCTGAGCTCCATTCTACTTTGTCAGCTTCAAAGAAAACAACTTATTTCAAGCAGCTTTGCTCTAGAAATAACACAAAGTCCTGCACCACCATCAGCAGCATCAAAAACTAGGCCTGGTGCTAGCTCTGATGTCTTGTGAGCATGGGAACAATGGGCACTGAAGGATGGCCAGATACAAAGTCACCAACGCCCACGTAATGCCAAATGAAGAGCTCAAAGATACGCTGAGGATGATGGAATAGTTTCCCTGAAAGCACTGAATCTGAAAGGAAACAAAGGGCAATGAACGGACAATATCATGACGAATGAACAAATGAACATATATTGTCAGCGTGTTATCACAGTCAAAAGGTCAATTGTGATCCTCTGGCTACAGTCTAGAGGAGATTTAAGGTCCCAGAAGTGGCCATACTGGATCAAATTGGAGGTCTGTCTCCCTCTGACAAGGGCTAATACTACATGCCTAGAGAAAAGGACAAAATGGGGACACGTGCAGGGACATGGCTTTGAAAACCCACCCAGAGCCTGCAGACTCATGGCTCAGACACTTGATATTTAATCATCTCAGACACACTGCTCCTAAACAGCAGCGATCTGGGTATTCACTAATTTTGCTGCCCCACTCACAAATGAGAAACTGTAAAGAAACTGATAAGTGCAAACTTCTGAGGAACCCTGCAAATAAAACATGAACACTGCATGAAAACTGTTCCTTAAGAAGACCTGTGCACATGTGCTAAATCCTTAGCAAACTCCAAAAAGAATGACTGGTTCGTATGGCCAAGGGATAACAAGACTGCTGCTGACTTCTGCAGATAAATGGGATCTTTCCATCTGGACACAGGCAAAATCTTCCCGACCTCCTTTCAAATCTGTGCTAACATAAAAATGGCCAAAAATAAAAGCTGTCAGCAGCTTTCATTTAGGTTCTTCAGGACTTTTTAAGTCCCACATAAACTGTAGGGAAGCATAGGGATATTCTCACTTCATTCACAAAGCATCTACAGTTATTCAGCCCACCTACTTAAATCCATGTTCACATAGATGCTTAAGCAGAGTTCATGAGATATTAAAAATCTCTCAAAATGCTCAATGAAGTCAGCAATATTAAATAAACATAAGGAAGCTTGCCTTCTTGGAAGCATCAGACTTCTCAATGTTTGCATTCGTCTTGTTTACTCAAACCAGAATCACTGAATCACAGAATCATTATGATTGGAAAAGACCTCTAAGATCCCCAAGTCCAACCCCATCCCACCCCACCGTGCCCACTGACCACATCCCTCAGTGCCACATCTTCATGCTTCTGGAACAACTCCAGGGACGGTGACCCCCCCCACTCCCTGGGCAGCAGTGCCAATACATCACCTCTCTTTTGGAGAAGAAATTCATCCCAATATCCTACCTGAACCTGCCCTGGAGGACGTGGAGCTCTTGGAATGGGTCCAGAGCAGGACCACTAAGATGATCAGAGGGCTGGAGCACCTCTCCTATGAGGAAAGGCTGAGGGAACTGGGATTGTTCAGCTTGGAGAAGAGAAGGCTCTGGGGAGACCTCATTGCAGCCTTCCAGTACTTGAAGGGAGCATATAAACAGGAAGGGGAACGGCTGTTTACGAGGGTGGATGGTGATAGGACAAGGGGGAATGGTCTTAAACTGAGACAGGGGAGGTTTAGGTTGGATATTAGGAGGAAGTCTTTCACTCTGACGGTGGTGACGCACTGGAACAGGTTGCCCTAGGAGGCTGTGGATGCCCCATCCCTGCAGGCATTCAAGGCCAGGCTGGATGTGGCTCTGGGCAGCCTGGTCTGGTGGTTGGCGACCCTGCACATAGCAGGGGGTTGGAACTAGATGGTCATTGTGGTCCTTTGCAACCCAGGCCATTCTATGATTCTATGAACTTGAGGCCATTACCCCTCATCTCATCACTGTTATATGGGAGCAGACACCAACCCCCAACCTCGTCACAGTCTCCTTTCAGGATGCTGTCGGGAGTGATGAGGTCTCCCCTACACCTCTTCCAGAATATCCATCCATATACAACTCAGGTTTAATTTCACTTTTTTTTATCCCCTCATAAACCGTGGCATAAGGGTCAGATTACCGGCAAAGAAGGAAAAAAAGAAAAGAGGTTTACCATGATTAAGCAGTCTTCTTTGAGGTTCACATTGTTAATATGCACATATTCAGTAAGCAAGGATACGCAGCCTGCAACTTGTCCCAACCACAAGACTTCAATGGAAGCAGAGAAAGCAGTCAGTGTAGATTTACACTACAGATCTCAAAACAACCCAAAGACGATCAAGTTATCTTCTTTTCTTCTTCACTTGACAGTGCATATGCATATTCTGAAGGTAACTCCAAGCAATAATTCCCCATCTGTCTCCCCCCGCACGCAGGTAAGGGAGGCTGGGCGTCTCAAGCGTTATACAGGAGTCTGCAAACCACAATCAGCTTCACTATTTGGCGTAAGTCCTGGAAGCATCTGCAATGGTACAGAGCTTCATGGAACTCCACAACAGCTCTGCAGGCATCAAGAATGGAGCCATTCTCTACTCTACAGAGGCTTTAAACAACCTGACCTTTGATGGAACTTACTGACAGCCGGAGGCACAAACGCTTAGATGGTATCCTAACATCTCCAGATACGATATGTTAAGCAATTACCAGCATCGCTGCACTTCTGTATCTCCTAGTTCATGGCACAAATGAACTGAGGCCACCTGATGAGTTTGGTTCTGCACAGATAGAAAAGAGGCGATCTGCTTGACATCAATGTCTGAGGAAATGTGCCGCTGTCCCTGGAGCCCTGGGGTTTGCTGTGGGGAATGAAGGGTTATTTTCTGGCTCCAGTGAAACATAGATAGGACCTCAGGAACGAAAAGAAAAAAATTATCTTGGGAGGGAGGCCAAAAGCCAGTGGATGTGAGACATTTAGCAGGAGAACTTCTTGCTACTAGAAAGATCACATTTAGGAACATGGTTAGAGATCAGCAAGAAGCCACAAGCTCATCTGATTGCACTGTCTGGACTGTGAGGCCCTGCGTAAGGCTCCAAGCTGGGACAGAGGTCAACACTTTTACCACAGCTTCATACAGAATTTTAGGGGCCAGAGAAAACTGAAAATGCTTGCTCAGGTATCTGCACTGATGTAATTCATACGCTACTGCTCATTAGTACGAGTGAACAATCCAGAACCACTGAAACACAGATCTTGTGTAGGGAAACAAGATTGAAGAGTCTTCTGATACCAAGTTATCGAGCATCAAAGCCAGGAGTTGGCATTCAGAGGATGGCCTGACTTTTGTGTGAGCTAATCTGGAGGATGGGCAAGCTTCTGGGTATCACACTGATAACTCTGGCTTTAGAATTACCACAGCCTGTGCAAGGCAGCCTGAAGTGTGCAGGACAATCTTACCTTACCTTCCAGGAGGCTTTCAGGGGAAGAGGGCCTCTGTCTGCTCAATTAACCCTTCAAGAAAAAAAGTAAATCTTGCAAAGCCTCTAGCTTCTGCAAGCTGTCTCAGCATACATTATCCCACATTTCTCACTTGTTTGCTGGCTGAAGTATCTTCTACTACTGTTATATTCAGCATTCCTGACAGCTGGGTTGCCACCACACATGCTGGATTCTCTAGCTCCATGGCTTCCAACAGAAAGGATGAGACCTCAGAATATCTTTACATTATCTGACCATGAAGACCTTGAAATGAAAGCAAGTTGTATGACTGGCAAGGGATTGAAACTGTTTTTGACTTCAACACACCAACTGGTCTCCATGGTGACCAAATACTTGATGTTTATGGGTTTTCACTCCCTAGGCAAGGAGCTGCCTCAACAGAGTCACCTGCCACAGCGTTACCTTGAGACAAAAGTTCCTGAAAAGGGCAGAAAGCTACAGAATTAAACAGTATACACCTGATTCTTACTCCCTAGCACTGATTGGGTGCTGGGGCATCAGTAACAGCTGGACAGATAATCTGTGCCCAAAAGTGAGGACATCAGTGGTAGAGGGTGGACTTCAATGGCAGAACCAGGAGGAAGCCCTCCGGTTACGGACTCAGTATATGCCCAGGATGATATGGTGGCCAAAGTATCAAGGGCATCAAATGCAGCTTAAGAGCACCAGTTGAAAGCCATGTGTTGAGGGGATTTGCAGTAATGGATCCTAAGGAACTGTATGGTGCCTTCCGAGTGAACAAAGAGCTGAACTCACAGTCTATAGGAGACGGTGAAGGAATCATGTACTGCAGTCTTCCTCAGACATCTGCCCAAACAGAGCATGAGGTTGACTGGAAGGGCTGGTGCTGATGGCACTGGGCTTAGTGGCTGAAGAGCTGCCCTATAGAGGATGAGAACACAGGAACAGCAGTGTGGCTTCAGACCAAAAGTCCATTGAGCCCATGAGCTTTGCTTTGACAGTGGCCAACAATGGATTCCTGATGAAGAGTGTAAGAACAGGACAAGCACGTAGGGCTTCTCCTCAGAACGCTCTCCATGGCTCCTGCAAGCTGCACTTTGTACACTTTCCTGAGGCAAAACTGATAGTTGTTATTTAATATATAATAGCCATCAATGGACTCTTCTCCCACCTGTTAGTGCCAGATGGTTTTGAACTTCTGTAAACTTTCAGCATCCAAAAGCAGTTCCTGCAGCAAGGAATTGCACAGGTGTACAAAGCAGCACTTTTTGTTCCTTTTGAACCCATCCAAGCAGCTTCACATGATGCCCCACTGCTTTCCTACTGAAAGAGACTAACAGTCAACCCCTATTCACTACTGTAGATCTTCTTCATATTACCCTTGGGCTGCCTCTTTTCCAGCCAGAAGAGCATCAGTCCAGTTAGCTGCTCCTTGTATGAAATACATCCAACGCTGCCCCAACATCTTAGTGGTGTGAGGAACAGAACCTCACACATTATTCCACACATGGCTGTATCATGGATTTATACAGGAGTGTAAAGCTGTTCTCTCTTTTATTCCCTCCTCACTTCATTCCCCACATTATCTTCTTGACAAGCACCACCAAGCACGGTGCTGACACTTGCATGGAACAATCTATTAAATTAACAAGATACAGTTTATAAGTGGTAACAGACCACTTTGAACCCAGCACCTTAATGCAGAGCGATGACTGCTTTCCTGTGTGCACCTTCTTACAGTCTCATTGGGTCTTTTGCAGCACTTCCTAGCTGGTCCTTACCTTCATTACTTCAAACAAGTTAATGGATTAGAAAGCTCCACAACATTACCAAGCACTCAACTTCCATCAGCTTTTTCCATCTGCTTCCCATCTTCTATGGCAAGCTATTCCGTATTCTATGATTCTATGATTTCAGGTTTTGGACTAAAGTTTTGGATGAGAAGCTTTTTATTATTATTTTTTAAACAGATCCACCTACTGATTTCCATAACAACCACGTTCTGTGCTGTTACTCATCTTCTCATAATCATTGAGTCAGTATTCTTCTTGTTCCACGTCTTAGTTTCCTTTGTTGAGGGCATTTTGGGAACTCAGCCGGACCTTCTGTTCCCTTTTTATCCTCTGCATTACAGTTCCTGACAACTTACTACATACGCATTTTACAGCACGCCGGTCAGGACGGAGCCTGTAGAAAAGCTGGTATCACATCAGCCACCTTCCAGTGGTTTTAAACACGAGCTTATTAACATAGTTAATAGTTCAGCTATTTCATTCTCCACAACTCTTGGTGAACACCTCCTGACCCCAGTGGCTGATAACGCTAATTTTGTCTATCTACATCATTATCTCATCTACAGACATTTCGGCTTGAGACAGATGAAAGCACAAAAAGAACCACATTCATTTTCTTGCTGACCTGAGCGCATCTTTTATACTCAGCATAGGTCCCACAGATGGTCTGGCAAGCTTTATGCCTCTGATGTGACTGAAGAGAATCTATTCTCAGTCATTCTATCATTTGCAAACAGTTTCTGTTCTCCTAACTCTTTTCATTATGTTTTACATATTTTTAGCTTGTTAGAAGTTAGAACGACCCTTCCTCTTCCACTCATTTTATCTCTCTTTTTTCTTTTTCCCTTTTCAGGGTGCTTTCATACCCCCTCCTACCCTTATGTTTAGGTACAGCAGATCTCGTTTTATCATTTTTCAGGTATTTCTTGAGAGGTACATTTGATCTTAATTCCTTCCTACTGCAGTGCCCTAAATATCTTCAAGTCAGCCACCAGGATGTAACCCTCAGTTGCCTTCCTAGATTCTTTTTAACGAGCTCTCTCAATCTTATGCAGCTCTCCTTTCTGAACCAAAATCCAGCTGGGGAAGACTTATTGGCTTCTCTCAGCATCCTCGCAGGAACCAAATACGTTTGCAGTTTTATGTACTGGTAGTGATGAGGAAGAGCACATACAGAGAAATAACAAAAGCGTTGTTCTGAGCAAAAAGTGAGATGAAAACATTAGGAAGAAGGATAAAAACAAATCCAGAAAGCAGATGAGTAGAAAAAACAGCTGTGTGAAACTATATGAACTGGGATGGCTTTAAGCTTATGGGCTTGTATGAGTGAGAACAGATGAAACAGAAAGCAATAGGGAGGAGATTCCAATCTGTGGGAATAGGGCAATATTCAGACAGACACCTCTGGTGTTGATATTTAGGAACATACTTGCACCCATAGCATGGAATAAAAGAGTAACCAAGGTACGGCGTGGCAAGTGGAAGAGAGGAAACTCTTCTTCATCCCTTCAGGAATCTTTCCTCAGCCTGGAGCTACTCTGCTCTACTATGGGACTTCAAGGCACTTGCAAGGAGAACTGCCTCATGTCTGCAAGAGCACTAGACAGCTCCTCATCTCCCATACCCAAATCCAATCTTTCTCTCCTAGTTTCTGCAGTGATGCACAAACAAACCTATGCAAATCCACCCAGCTGAACAAAGATCCCATGGAACAATAGATGCTGAAGTGCCTTGGAAGTAGGCAGTCTATTTTTTGATCACAGAACCATAGAATGGCCTGGGTTGAAAAGGACCACAATGACCATCTAGTTCCAACCCCCTGCTATGTGCAGGGTCACCAGCCACCAGACCAGGCTGCCCAGAGCCACATCCAGCCTGGCCTTGAATGCCTCCAGGGATGGGGCATCCACAGCCTCCTTGGGCAACCTGTTCCAGTGCGTCACCACCCTCTGGGTGAAAAACTTCCTCCTAATATCCAACCTAAACCTCCCCTGTCTCAGTTTGAACCCATTCCCCCTTGTCCTATCTCTATCCACCCTCGTAAACAGCCGTTCCCCTTCCTGTTTATACGCTCCCTTCAAGTACTGGAAGGCTGCAATGAGGTCTCCCTGGAGCCTTTTCTTCTCCAAGCCAAACAAGCCCAGTTCCCTCAACCTTTCTTCATAGGAGAGGTGCTCCAGCCCTCTGATTATCTTAGTGGCCCTGCTCTGGAACCGTTCCAAGAGCTCTGCGTCTTTGTTGTGCTGGAGGCCCCAGGCCTGGGCGCAGTACTGCAGATGGGGCCTCACAAGAGCAGAGTAGAGGGGGACAATCGCCTCCCTCTCCCTGCTGGCCACCCCTCTTTTAATGCAGCCCAGCACACAGCTGGCCTTCCAGGCTGCAAGCACACACTGCTGGCTCATGTCCAGCTTCTCGTCCACCAGGACCCCAAAGTCCCTATCCGCAGGGCTGCTCTCAAGGAGATCTTCCCCCACTTTGTATAAATACCTGGGATTGCCCCGACCCAATGCACCACCCTCCACTTGGCCTTATTGAACCTCATTAGGTTTTCATGGGCCCACTTCCCCAGCCTGTCCAGGTCCCTCTGGACGGCTTCCCTTCCTTCCAATGTACCGACTGCACTGCTCAGCTTGGTGTCATCCGCAAACTTGCTGAGGGTGCACTCGATGCCATCGTCTGTCATTGACGGAGATGTTGAAGATCACCGGTCCCAAGTCCGACCCCTGAGGGACACCGCTTGTGCCCGGCCTCCACCCTGACACAGAACCATTGATCACAACCCTTTGGCTGCGTCCAGCCAGCCAATTCCTAATCCACTGAACAGTCCATCCTTCAAATCCACACCTCTCCAATTTAGAGAGAAGGATGTGGTGAGGGACCATATCAAAGGCCTTGCAGAAGTCCAGGTAGATGACATCTGTCACCCTTCTCCCACCCACCGAAGCCGTCACTCCATCACAGAAGGCCATCAGATTGGTCAGGCAAGATCTGCCCTTGGTGAAGCCGTGCTGGCTGTCTCGAATCTCCTCTTTATCTCGTATGTGCCTTAACATAGCTTCTAGGAGGACCTGCTCCACAACCTTCCCAGGCACAGAGGTGAGGCTCACCGGCCTGTAGCTCCCCGGGTCTTCCTTTCTTCCTTTTTTAAAAACGGGAGTAATGTTTCCCTTTTTCCAGTCTCCGGGGACTTCACCAGACAGCCATGATTTTTCAAATATGAAGAACGGCTTGGCAACCACGTCAGCCATCTCTCTCAGAACCCTAGGATGTCATCCGGCCCCATGGACTTACACACATTCAATTTCATGAGGAGGACTTGGACTTGTTCCAGTGGGACAGAAACCACTCCCCACACCCTCACCTAGAGGCTCAGGATCCTGGCAGACACGAGAAGCCTGACCACCCGTGAAAGCTGAGGCAAAGCACTCATTGAGTACCTTAGCTTTTTCTATGTCTGAGGAAGGCAGCTCCCCATTACCTTTCATCAGAGGGGGAACACTCTCCTTGGCCTGTCTCCTCCAGCCTATGTACCTGCAGAACCCCTTCTTGTTATCTTTCACATCCCTTGCCAAGTTCAGCTCCATCTGTGCCTTGGCTTTCCTAATCCCATCTCTACACACACGGACAACAGCCCTGTATTCCTCCCAGGATACACAACCCTTCCTGTACATTTCCCTCTTTTCCCTCAGGTTAAGCTGCAGGTCCTTGCACAGCCATGATGGTCGCCTGCCTCCCCTGCTGGACTTCTTCTGCTGGGGGATGGGGAGCCGCTGTGCTCTCAGAAGGGTGTAATTTTGATGTAATTTTGATGTAATTTTGAACTAGAATTCACATTCCTTTTGGCAAAGCCATAGTGAGTCTAATCCCTCAAATGTTTTACTTGTATTGTAAACTAAGAGATCATAACTGAGCTTTATAGAAGAACTTTAAATTTGTTTCACAGAGTTCATGGCCAAATAAATAATTTAACTACCTAGGCAGAATGTATGTATATGACACTTCTGTCCTGACACTGAGCACTGTGATGCACATTAGATTAACCCATCTGGAGACCAAATTGCTGAACAAAAGAGAAATCACAGGGCCACCAGTGCCCTTAACTAGGCTCTTCAGGGCCAGGGTGAGAAGGCACATGATCTGCTAGGATGATTCGTGTCTCAAAATGCAAGAGAAGACAGTATGCACCCAAAGTTCCCGATGATTCGAGTGGGGTGGCGGTGCGGAGAAAGGGAGTCCCACCTCACGTCTGGCTGTCTGCTCCATCCTGTGCCTGGGAGTGCTGCACACAGCTGGAGCATTTGTAAAACGACGCTCTCCCTACTGCCTTGAATACTGGCAGCACGTTGTAGTGTCTTGTTTTTAGGCAAGGCCGATCCCTGATGCTCCCCAGAAGGTGAAAACGTCCCAGAACTGCTCTTGGCCAACTCTGCATGGAGGGAGAGAGAAAAGCTCCCTCCTGACCCATGCAGGCATCAAGCCAGGAGCTCTGAAGCATGAGATGTGATTACAGCTCCTCAGCGCAGACAGAAAGCGCTATGGGCGAATGAAAGGCTGCACAACACGTTTTGTTCTCTGCAGGCTGTGAAATACAGGAAAGATAAACAGATCTTTACAAAAAATCATGGAGCTCCAAGACAGAACAGATCAATGTGAGCATCCAGGTGCCTACTGCACAGCCAGCCAGTCCTCCTGTCCAGGTCTAATCTCTTTTTGAGGCTTTAGAATTGAGGGAAAACCAAAATTTCCCCTGGTAACTTACTATAAACATATATAGGTTGCTCTGAAAGTAATGCCTCCTATTTACTTCCATGGAAACTACAACAGATACAAAAAGCACAACAACACTATTTGATAGAGCAAATTCTCAGCTACAAAACGCTGTTTTTCAACACAGCCACCACCATTAGCTGTGCATTTCCACCAGTGATGCCACACCTGTCAGAATCTGCACCAGGGGAGGTGACCCCCACTGGACAGCTGCTATGACAGTGCTGTTGTTAGGAAAATGTTGCCCACACAGTCCTTCTTTCATTGTCCTGAACAAATGGAAGCCAAAAGGTGCCAAATATGGACTATACAGTGAGTGTGGTAGGACAGACCAGACAAGATTGGCAACGTGCTCTGTGGCCTTCAGACTGGTTTGAGGCCTGGTGTTAGCATGTTGTCTTCTTCTCCGGCCTGACTCTGCAAGCTCAAGCCTTCCCTCAGTCAGCATTGCGGTGCAGTGGTCAGAGTTGATGGTTTGTCTGGGGAATCCAAAAGGATCCCCCCTTTCCTATCCCAGAAGACAGTGCACATCACTTTACCCACTGAGGGCTGCGTCTTCAGCTTTTTCTGCGATGAGGAATTGATGTCACCACTCCACGGAGGGCTGTTCTGACTCCAGCTCGTAGTGATGACACCACCTCTCATCACTGGTAACCATGTGATACAGGAAACTGCTACCTTCGGCCTCCTATTGGTTCAATAGATCCTGACAAACCTGCCTATGGTGTTCTTTCTGTTCCTGTGTGAGCATCTGTGGGATCCACCTGGTGCAAACTTGGTGATATTCCAATGTTGCCACCGCTGTTTCTGATGCACTGAAGCCAATATCCAGCTCTGTGCACAGCTCCCCGATCATAATCCGTCCATGTGCACAGATGAGCTGGCAGAGATGCTCTTCATGGGTGATGTGACAGCTGTGCACGGTCGTCCAGAACGTGACCCGCCCTTCATGGCACTGTCACCACTGCTGAAACGCTGCACCAGCCCTCACTGTGCTCACAGCCACCGGTTGGTGTCCATCAACTCAGCCAGCGTCAACGAATGTCAATGGGTGCCATTTCTTCTGCATGGAGGAATTCATTGCACATCTTTGCTTCCGTGTCAGACTGCCTCTCTGCTACCATCTGTCACACGGCAACAAAACGTAACGGAATACTGGTGGGAAGTTTCAGCCCCTGCTGCCGTACCACCAACATCCACCTCAGACACTGTGGGCTGACACCATAACATAGAAGGCATTACTTTCGGAGCAGCCCTTGTACTTACAGTGAGAAATCGATCAGCTTTATCTAAGAATTTTGAGGTAACTGTCCGTGTAACACCAGTGCTCTGTCTACAGTTTTCAGCTACCTGATCAGCCTATGTCATTGCTAAGCTGCTCGCAGCCTTCCTTTATAGGCAACCCTATAGAGAAACAGATGAATGGGCACACACGCCCAGCAATCACCATTGTGCAATTTGAAGAAGATGGAAATAGTTGAGTTCCTTCAGCAGCACATTCTGCAGTTGGGATCACTTCTATGGCTCCTCCTAGAGCTTCTTCCGACCCATCTTAACCACATCCTTTACACTTGGGTACCAGAACCAGGTAAAGCACTCTGCAGTGACATTACTAAAACTGAATACAGGAGGAGGATCACTTCTATCAGTGCTCAGCATTTGCTCATTACTGCCTCCAAATAAAGCATTAAATGGGAAAGTCGGCGTAGGACTCATCTCCTTTCATCACTAGCAGTCACAGCTATTTTGAAAGCAATAGCTTTGGGCAACAGCTGTCGGTGCCTCTGTTCATTGCAGGGGTGCTGACATTTAAAGGTCCCTTCCAACTCAAACCATTCTAGGACTGTTCTGATGTCATGTCCTAGGAAACAAAAAGCCAACAAAAACCAAAATAAATCCTGCACTGAGATGGATTCCACGCTACCTGTGGGGCTGCTTCATCTGGCAAAAAGATGACTGATGAAATAAGTGACACAGGATGCAGAGTAACAGAGCCCAAGAGAGTGCTACGTACCCCCAGGAGCTGATGCTCAGCTTACAAACCCACCTGGCTTACAAACCCCCATTCTGTGTATTTGATTCCTGCCAATGCCCCCTGTGTGGGTTTTATGATACTGAAGACAGCTGGTCCTGAAGATCAAACTCCATCACAAGTTTTCCACCGTACTCATTTAATACTTAAAATTTTCTTGGCTTTGGATGAAATAAGACTTTGGGGGAAAGCCCACAGAAAGCTTTAATGCACTTCTGAGAGCACTACGCATGGAAAGGTATGGAGATTGGACGCATAAAAACGTATGTCCCAATTCTTGTTTAAAAGAAATCCCAACAAAACAGAGCTCTCTCTGCTGACGCAAAGCTTGCAAGGTTTGCATTGCTTGGATCATTCTGAAAGCTTCCACTGAAAAACAAATTCACGAGCAATTCGGGATGGCCGTTCACTGCCTGCACGTGGCGTCCACCCAACAGTAAGCACCATGGAGGCTCCGAAGGGAAAGAAATTCTCCCTTGTAGCCTCAGCCCTGCTGCCAGCTTATCTTTGGGAAACGCGCACTTGCTGCTGGGAGCCCTTCCAGGACGAGGTGTGTGGCCAGGAGCCCTCGGGGGCCGCCCCCTGCCCTGCCCACACTGCCCGTGCTCTCAAGGGAGCGTGGAAGGCCGAACGCTGCCCCTCAGCCCAGCTCTGCAGGTGGACTGCAATGGCTCACTTCAACTGTATTAATGCCAATGACTTACACGATACCAGCCTACACTACAGTGTATACTATGCCAATCCTGCACTAATACTATATGTCCACATTTCAAATGATCCATCTGGCCCAAATAGTTTCTTGGCCACTGTCACAGAATCACAGCATCACCAAGGTTGGAAAAGACCTCCAAGACCACCCAGTCCAATCGCCCAATGCACTTTCATTGGGCAGCAACTGCCTTTTTAATTGAAGGCCCTGTACCTCTCCTTGGACTACTTTTACCCTCCTGAGCCGTACCTACGTCCCACCCAAAGGCATTTTTCAAGCTGTAAGAGCCATTCTGTCTGTTTCACTTTGCTGCAGTTCCAGTTCTGAGAGCTGGTGGCAGAGTTCTACTTTTGGGCACTCAGACAATGAATTTTTTCATACCGCAGTCAATACAAGTGACTCAATTACTGCAGCTCTGAGTTAGTTCTTGTGCATTACTTAACACTAAGTCAAGAATACCCTTCTGTGTACTCTAGTACTGGCTGTTCCAAGAGGCAGAAACTGCCTCTTTGAACTTACTCTTTTTGTGCTATCTGACCAGCTTATTCACAGGTAATTTAAGTCCCCATTATCATTTGGTTAGACTTTCCCACTTCTTTGATCTCTGTCAACATTATGCACTTAACATCCTTTTGTTGATCCAGGAGCTGGTAGTATATAAAGACTACTAATATATTTACCTTCTTATGGGCTGGGAGTGTAACCCTCTACAAGCAGCTAAGTAGGCCATTGTAATTCCCCAACAGCACCGTGCATTGCAACATAGGAAACGTTCTCCACTTCTGGGATGGTCATGTTGGATTCACCCCAACAATTTGTAACCTCAGGGTCATTTAAATGGTTAATTATCAGCGCTGTTAAAATGCACCATGCTGCTCTCAGGACTGTAAGGATGTAAGACGTTCAGCTTTCCAACTGCATACAACACCTTAAAAAAAGGATGATTTAGGATCACCTCACTCGTTCCACTCCAAATAGAAAACTAGATCATTGGTTTTTAATGATTTACTTCTCTGGGGGGAGAGAAAATGCCCTGAGCCTTTGGGGAGCCCGTTCTGTGCTGTCAAGCTTTTTTCTGCAGTCATAAGCCAAAACAATGCGCTCAGCAGGTAAATGAAAGTTGGCTTTCTCATGCAATCACCTAATTATGTAACTGCTAAGCCTGTCGGGAAAGGAAACAAAGTATTGGGAGACTTGTGATAAAGCAGGACTTCTGCTATCTGACTCCTTCCCTGCATGCAGGCATGTGAGGTGATTGATCACTGGGTTGCCTTCCCTGCAGTGAGCACAGCACTTTATTTACCTTTTCTCAAATGTTATTTCTGGGACCTTTTCCAACATTTTAACGTTATTCCCAAAACATCAGCAGCAGAACCAGAAAGAGCTCCAGCACCGGAGCAGTCGGCAGTCCTGCCTGTGGCACCGGGGTTGGAACGTGATGATCCATGAGGCCCCTTCCAACCCAAACCATTCTATGACTGACTCTACCAATCCCAGCCGCACTGTGCCTCCTAGCAGCACCATCCTTGCATTTAACAGCAAAATTAGCAAAAGCAGAAGTTGTGGAATCTGCCTTAGCAATCACTGGAAGGGAGCTGACATGGAAACAGCTGCACCTGGGAGCGCATACTGAGCCCTTGCTGCTGCAGGATCCCGGCAGCAAAGACCCAAACGCCTTCCTCATGGCCCACTGCTCTGAAAGGTTTGGTTCTTCCATTTTGAACACAGGGACTTCCCTGTATGTGACCCACACCTCCGGCCATCTGGAAACTGCCAGCACACACACGGTACCACTTCTCCTCTGTTAGGCAACAGTTAATGCTCAGCATGTAACAGCCAAGCAAGCTCGTGCTCTGAGCAAGCTGGAAGGCGATTTCTGAAAGAAAATGAAGGTGTTGGTTTTTGGACCTATAAAGCCTGAAGTGGCTCTGCCTACTTGAGAAATTCCTCTCCCTTTTCATCATCCCTGAGCCTGGCTCCAACACAGCGCTCCAACTTCACCGCTGCTCTGCGACCCAGAGCTGTAGAGTGGGACCCAGGGATGGCCCAGAGAGCCGGGGCAGGAAGGCATGCTGGGGTCACTCTGCGGAGAAGGACAACAGCTCTAAAGGTGGTTCCTGTGAATGGAATGCTGTGATCATGGTAAGCCTCCATAGACGATCCTGGCTGCCCAGAGCTGTGGGTGCCCCATCCCTGGAGGTGCCCCAGGCCATGAATAGGCCCTGGGCAGCCTGAGCTGGGGGGCACCCAGCCCATGGCAGGGGTGGGGCTGGGGGGGGCCGTGAGGTCCTTTCCAATCCAATCGTGCTGTGGTTCCGTCATTCTAAGTGCTGCAGTCTGCACAGTGTGATGCATGTGAGGACAGAGCGCACTGGCATAACCAAGATGAGCAATCCAATGCAAAATAAACAAGCCTTCTTAGCTCATTAAATGCAGAGATACCTAAATTGCACACACAGAAGGAACGATGGCGGTACGCGTGAGCAGGCTAAGCTTACAGTGAGACTTCCAATGACATCAGAGTGAGGCACGCGCCCTGTAACATCCTTGCAAGAGCGGGATGCTGGCAACCACACACAGAACAAGAGTTCCAATACAGCATAACTCAGGTGTATTTGGCACCTCACTGTTTCAATGTGAACAGGAACTAGTTCCTCCTGTTCACTTCTTATTTTCAACCATTCCCCTTTGGGCCTCAGGCTCTGCCTTCCCAAGGGATCAGGACCCCAACCCAACACACATCAGCGTCCGCCGACACAAAGCAAACAGATGAGAGCGGCGTTCTGCAACCCTCTCCCTTCCGAGGATGGTTTTAAAGAATGAAGTCCATTTGCCAAACGCTGCACTGCTTGTGGCTGAGAACGGACGCCCCCTCCATGGCTGGTGCTCAGGGTGGGCTCCCGTGGCCACACGTGACACAGAAGCACGTTTTGCATCGCTGTGTTTGGCTGCAAACAGCCCGGCGTCACACAGGAGAGGTTATCGCCTCCTCGCCCCGAAAAGGTCCACGCTCTACACTTTGCGCTCAGTTGCAACACCACTGTAGTTTTTGTAAGGAATAAATATTGACTTTCCCGGACATTGCCTCACAACACGGCAGGACCTTGAGAGCATTTGTCCAAGATAGTTTTTACCCGGGTAATATAACTTTATAACATCGCTTTCATTCCGATTAGTTCAAAAGGCTCTGCGAGCAGGATCTACAAACGTCACCAGTTACCTGCTTTCATTGTCAGCCACATGACTGCGTTAAGGCTGCCTCAGTGGCATTTCTTCTCCCCCAAGGCTGCTCAAAACTTCTGATTCTAATTTAAATCTGCAGGTTACCAGCTTCATTAACACCCCGAAAGCCAAGCCTGGAAAACCTTCAACATTAACGCAGGCTGCTCCGTGGGTTTTGTTTTCCATGAGTAAAGCACATGGCTGATGAGCAAACGGCCATCGGAGCGCAGAGCTCAGACAAGAAGCTCTGAGCTCACAGCATCTGCATCCACTGTAAGGTGCCCAGAGGCTCTCCCTTCATAGCAAAGAGCAGAAACCACCAGCATCCATCTCACTGAAAAACATGCACGGTGGTGACACCCCAGAGGCACCGCCGGATGGGTGAAATTCAGCTTCCAGCACTACAGGCAGGCTACAGCCAGCAGGGTCAGCCTTTCTGCTGGGCAACACCTGGAGCTGTATTTGGCTGCAGCAGAACCTCCTACGTGCACAAAGCTTTATGGATTTCCCACAGTAAAAATAACCATGTTTTGGTCAGATGCTCAGTGCCCAACATGTGACTCGAGCAACACACTCAGCTTTATAACATCAATTAAGATAGGCGATAATCTCCATGCAATCGATCGGCCGCATCCAAAATTAACACTGCTGCACGCAGAGCGAAGGACCCACGCTTACATAAGCACCAGGGCCTGAAAGCACAGCACGGAGAGAGAGCAGCAGCACAAAGGGGAGGGCCAGGATGGGCATTAGGAATATCTCTGAAAGAGCGGTGCTGCACTGCACAGCTGCCCAGGGAGGTGATGGTCACCATCCCTGGAGGTGCTCCAGAGCCGTGGGGATGCGGCACTGCGGGACGTGGTTATGGGCACGGTGGGATGGGCTGGGGTTGGACGTGGGGATCTCTTCCAATTGTAATGATTCTGTGATTCTATGGAAGGCGCAAAGCAAACTGGTGGACAGCTCACGCCAAAACCACCTCGTGTGTGTGCAGCCATAAAGCCGAACACGTTAGTTGGGAAGCATGGAGACGAAGAGGGGTGAGGAGAAGGGTGGGAGCATGGAAGGACGCAGGTGAAGCGCAGCTGCCCCTACCTGGAGCAGCTTTCCCTCGGCGGGAGTGACCTCGGCCACGCTGGCGAACTCCCCCTCCAGCACGATGGGCTCCACCTTCAGCGGGATCACCCTGATGATGGCCTTCTGCACCGCCGCCCGCTCCGACTCCACGGCCGCCGCCAGCGCCGGCCCAGTGCGGCCGAGCCCTGCCTGCAGAGAAGCCATCAGCAGCCAAGGCCAGAGGACCACCAGCTGCAGCTGGGGGCCACCGCTCATGCTCCCAGCTGCGGCCGCGTGCCCGGGCCACGCATACCGCTGGGGACGCGCTGCGCCCTCGCCCTGCTCCCAGCCGTAGGGCTCCGGGGGGTGCGGGGGGCACAGGGGGTGTGGTAGGGCGCCACGGGGGGTGGGGGGAAGTTTGGAGCCGACTGCTCACTGCACGGCCGCCCGGCTCCGTGCCATCGCCGCTTCTCTTCCTCGGTGCCACGTGCTCGGAGGCCGCTGGGAGCTCGGGAGCATACTTTGAACAAAGATATAGATATAATAATAATAAAATAATCCGAAGTTTCCGAAAAAGAATCCTAAGTTTCCAGTCAGTCCTGCGGCAGGTAAATCCGAGGAGAGCGGCGGAAAACGCCGAGCAGGTGGCAAGCAGGGGGCAGTTCAGGCGCGGGGGGGTCCCAGAGCTCAGCCCTGCAGTGTGGGGAGCGGGGAGGGCTCTGCACGGGCGCGGTGTCCCCGTGGCTCCTGTGTCGGTCCCGCTGGGCCCAACGTGCCCATCGCTGGGCCAGGCCGGCACCTCCCAGCACGTGCCGGAGCTCCACACGCTGAACGCCGCCTGTGATTATTGGGATCCTTCCTGAGACCCGTGCAGGGGGTGCTTCTTGAGTTTGCGGCAGAAAGAAAAGTTTGCTACTGTGCCGTCCCCGTCCAACCCGGGGCGATCCCATCCATCCTCATCGCACCAGAAATGCTTCATTCAGAGCAGCTCGGGCTCTCCCCCCGCACTCCCGGCTCAGTCCAACTCCGGTTGCGGGTCCCGAAACGGTCACAGCACGAAGCTCCCCGCCATAGCTGCCGGGAAACGTCCGAAAAGGCCCCGAACTCTGCCAGCCCTTAAGCGCGGAGCGGGGCAGGTACGCAGCGCAGCGCCGCAGCGTCTCCTGTTGCTCTCACGCCGCGAGTTCCGGGAGCAGCGCGTCCAACACGGTCCCAACCGAAGGCCCCGTGCAGCACAGCGGCAAATCCCATGGTCCGCCCGGGGGTCACAGCAACGCGCCCTCCGCACCTGGAGGGCCGACACGGGGCGCGCCGCCGGGACGGGAGGGACCGCGCTCAGAAGGGACTGAAAAATAAAGAATCATCTGCAAACCTGTTGGGCAGCGCAGTATATATAGCGCAGCACAGCACAGCGCAGCACAGCGCAGCGCTGCTGCACCGCACAGGGATCCTCAAAGACCCCCCGAGTTACTTCCAGTGGGTGAAGCACACGGCGCGCCTGATGCCGCGTGCTCGCGATCTTCTCTTCCTTCCCTACAGAGCGCGGAGCGTCGTTTAAAGCGGAGATCTTTGCACGACGGGGCGGCGCGAGGCGGAGGTGCGCGGAGGTGCGCGGTGCGGCTTCGGGGCGGAGCGCTCCGCGTGCGGGCAGCGCCGGGGACGGAGCGGCGCCGGAGCCCTTCCGAGGGAGTCCCGCACGGCGGCTCTACGCGCGGGGAGCGGCAGAGCCCGAAGCGTCGGCCGCGGTCCCGCGGGGAGCCCGGCCGGGCCGTTCGGGCATCATCGGGAGGCGAACGGATCCCGCGGGGGAGCTCCTCCGGGGCAGCGCCTGCGGGAGCGGAGGGCGGAGGAGCGCCGCGGCCGTCGGAGCTGCCCGGCGGGGCTGCGGGCTGCTACCTGCTGACACAAAGTGAGGGTGGAGCGGAGCCGAGCGCCCGCCCCGCCCGGCCCGGCCCGGCCCGGCCCCGCTCCCGGGCGCCCCCTCCTGCCGCTCCGCGGGGTCCGGGCTGAGCGCCGCTCCGCTCCGCCGCGGTTCCCCCGGACCCTCCGCCGGCTCTGCCCTTCGGCCGCGGCCCTCCCGCTCGCTGCCATCCGGGAGCCCTCGTCCAGCTGCCGCTGCTGCGGAGGGTTCGGGTCGGGCTGATGTCAGAGGTCTGGAATTCAGCTGTTATTCGGCTCTGACATCGCTGAGAGGTGAATAAAGCTGCGGGTCAGAGCCGTAACCTCGGAGCGGGGCTGCGACTGGAAGTGGGTGAAGCGGCCGCGGTGGAGTGGTGCTCGAGGAGAGCGCTGCGAGGTGACCGGGAACAATGCCCGGCGCTCAGCTGTGCGCAGAGCCCAGCGCTGCTCGCGGAACGGGACATCCGAGAAAGCAAACGGATGAATGAGGGGATCCTAAACAGTGCCTGACCCACCTGTGGGGGAGCTCCACAGAAATTCGTGGGTTATGCAAAAACAGGTTCGCTTCTAAAAATAAGCACGGGTCTGCTGGGGCGACGGGTGTCTGCTGATAAAGGTGGCAGTGGGAAGTAAGGAAATCAGGGTATCTGTAATGGAAATCGGGGTAGCAGGAAAAGCTTCTCAGAAAGAGCGGTGCTGCTCTGCACAGCTGCCCAGGGAGGAGCGGGGTCAGCGCCCCTGGAGGCGTTCCAGAGCCGTGGGGATGTGGCACTGGGGGACACAGCGGGGTGGGCTGGACTCGGGGATCTCAGAGGGCTCCTCCAACCTTAATGATGCTAAGATTCTATGAAACACGAAGGGTTTGCTCCAACCACGATGATGTGTCCTTTGTAACTCAGAGCACACGCAGAAAATACAGATCCAACATCCACAGTTCAGTTTCAAAGTTTAATTCATTGCAGATTGCTGCAGCCACGCTCTTTGAGCAGGACTATAAAAGAGCATCCCGGCATTAACTTAAAGTGCCAAGTCTTCTGGGGGCAAGCAGGAGTAAGGAAGGTAAGCTGACAAGTTCCCTTTGTGCTGTGCGTGAATTAAAGAGGTAGCAGCTGCAGTCTGACAAGGCTGGAGTCCTTTGAACTCCATCTCCTTACACCCTGAATGCACGAGGAAAGCGGTGGAATCCATTTGGGAAGCAGGACTTGGTGGGAATAGTGAAGGGTGAGGTGGATACATCCAGCTGGAGCTGTGCTGCACATATGTAATATACGCTACAGGAGAACAAATCTGAGGGCAATCAGCATGGAAACGTTCCCACCGGCCTTGACCTAAAAGCATCCTCAGACTGCATTTGTTTGGATGGCTGGTGAATAATGAAAGGCTTCGCCTCGGCTCATCCCACCACCCAGCACTCACTGGGGACATCCTGCCCACGGCCGGAGGCTGCGTGCGGTCCTGCAGGGTAAAGCTGGGGTGGTCTTGGCCACTTCTCTGTGCTCCTCTATGTGTGTTTTGTTCAGGACTGGCTCTAATTAATTCTTAAAGAATATGAACATGGACGAGCCAGCTGAATTTATGTTCTGAGCACTCCTTCATGGAATTTCCCTGACAGTATAAATGCAGTCTGTGCCCCCTCTATCCTTCAAACAATATTTTAACAGAAATACAAACACACAGCTATTCAAAACTTAAAGTCTACTATCAGTATAAATACAATCATATTTAATAAGTTAAGAATGTATCTAAGAGCTAATGAAGTACTGAAACAACACAAAACTTACCATCACAGAGAGCATCAGAACCAAACAGAAGTTACTAAAACAGAAGACTTCCCATCAGTGTGAGATGAGCAGCTGCTGAGTGTAACGGGCACCCACTGGAAGGGCACGCTGCTAGCAGAGCCGCTTTGGGAAGGAAGGGCATTTCCTGGGTAATCGCTCAGAAAATTAGCTCCTCTGAACTGCAGCAGCTCTCCCAAAGCCCTGACCCGCTCAGACCCGGGACCTTGTGACTTCCCTGCGCCTTTGTTCCATGCACAATCCCCACTGCAGGGTCACGGTGTGCCTTCAGGCAGAGATGGTGAGAGCACCGAGCAGCGCAGGGCGTGCTGCGGCTTCCAGCAACGTCCAACGGAACGATCCCGAGCACAGCACTACGAACAGCTCGTCCCCCAGCGAGGAGGGCTCAGACAAAGCTCTCCAGGTTGTCCCAGTTTACAGGGAGCTCAGACTTCCCGCGTCTGAGAAGATGAGCAGCTAATAATTACCTCATGTTAAAAGCTGTGACCACTAGATGCTTTGTAACTTGTCGGCTAGAGAAAGTCATGGAAGAGGTGTAAAAAGCCCCGGGGTGCCCAATATCCCACAGAGTGAAAGTTGTTAGTTTAGTGCCTTTCTGTCGTGGTGGCTTTTTCCAGCAGCTGAAAGGCTCCAAAGCGCTGCTGTGTGCCCGCACTGCCCCAGCCTGACAAGGGAGCCCAGCTGGCAGCTGCTGCACGTTTTCACATGCTTGTCACCCACTTCTCACTCTCTTATTTCTTCCTTTGGAAAGTGCTCCTGCTTGCAAGCGACATCCACCAGCAGATGGAGATCTAGGAAGAAAAGGAAACAACGAGTAAATGTCTGCATGTTTTGCCCAGCGTCATACACAGGTTGTAATTCCAGCAGGTGATGTGGAGCACGGCCTGAGGCTGCAGCCGCAGCACTGGAGGTCTACGGGAACAGAACTGTTCTCACTGTGCAAAGCTTTCAGTGTAAAACAAAACATGAAAGTGATTTACGTGGCCGTTCATGGCAAAGTGGAAACATCTCCAGCGTACAGCCAGACCTAAGATAAAGCTCAGCACCTTACAGCTCAAGGAAGCGAACACCAGCACAAAGTCACAACAGGCCCACTGCCCTCGAGAACTCCAATCTCAGAGCAGCTGCATTCACGTCTTAGGAAAAGAATTCCAGCCCTGCTGTTCTCCTGTGCCGTGAGGTACCTGTGGAAGAGGCAGCACTCTGCGCTTCCTCCAAAGCAGACTGCTGGGAACAAAGCCTGGAGAGCCACGTGGATGGAAAGTGAGGCAGCTGGTAACAACACAACTCCGCATCACTTCAGAAACAGCACCTAAGAACCACTCGTCCAAAACAGCAGCCTGACAGCACAGGAAACGTGAGAGTCCTTCACCAAACAGGTAACGAAACCAAGGTAATGGCAGCTGCAGTTCAGACTCCTGAAGCACCTTCACTTCACCCTGCCCCAGCCCAGGACGTGCTGCAGTGCCCCTGGGCCAGGCCTGGCCCTGCACAAACTCCTCACACCTCCGTATGGGATTTCACCTTGTCTTACTAGGAATGCTGGATGATGGAGATTATTTTTCTCTGGAAGGTGCAAGAAATAATTCAGATGAACACGTGATAGCACGGGAGGCCTTTGCTGAATGATGATTTAGTCTTAGCAACTGCACTTACAGATCTATCTGCAGTGACTGAGAGGGGATGCATAATGGCAGGGCTGGTGGTAAATGCCTAGGGCACCTTGCAGCACGACTGTGATGGCGTCCTCAGAGCCCGTGGCATCTCGGCACGATGTCTGTGCTCCTGTGCAAAGAAAAACTGGAGGAAGTTCCAGACTCTATGGAGAAAAGGGTCAGGGAACTCGCCACAAATAATTAAAAGCAACAGACAGCCAAAGAGGAAGAGAGCAGAGAGCTTTTCCTAAATGCACCAGAGTGCCTCAATTCAGAATAACCCCACCTGCTCCATCCTGAGACCGCTACTTCCAGGAAAAAAGGCTGCAAACAAAAACCTCTCTGGTCAGAATCTGATCCTCCTCATTGCTCTCGCAGGAGAGGAAACACAAAGCACACAGCAGCTCCACTACAGGGTCACCAGAAGAGTGTACGTGTGCAGTGCAACACAGAAGATAGGAGGGGACGCAGTTTGTGTCAGTCTCTATCATCACTCACGAAGGCCAGAAGGACACCTGTTGCAGGTACAGATGCTGCAGACAAATGTGTTCCAAATGAAGCTGACAAGCCTATCCCCAAAACCCCGCTGTACAGCTGAGCTGAACTAGCAAGCAGTCAATACAAGGAGACTCAGCATCACCACCTTTAAAGCCATGTGCTAAGAGCAAACCAGGGGGCTGAAAACGTGGTCCCTAAAGGTGTGAGCCACCCCTGACAGCTCCACAGACCAATAATAAGCATGCCAGGTACTACAGAGCCATGCCAGCACTCAAGAAAGAGCAGGAAGGGAACGGCTGACACAGCCCGCTCAGGATGATGCATCTGCTGCAGCTTCTGACTCTGAAGGAGGACTCAAAAGCAGCTCTGCTCTTAACAAAGATGAGGTCCTGCTGTCAGACTGCGAGGTGCAAAGGCAATTAGCACATATGAGGAGTAAGGATATGCCTGAAACATACAAACAAACATTCTGAAGCAAAAAAAGGACGGGGTGCTTCACCCCTGTGTAATTACCCTGTGTTAACTACCTTCACCTGCACAGAACACCAAAGCCTGCACAGCTTGGAGAAGTGAGAATTTGATGGAAGAAAAGTTCACTGAGCTCTTTTTTTACTTATCAGCACAAAAATGCCTGAGATGTTTTTGGAGACAGGACCCAGGATGAGAGACAGCCTTCATCCTCACCCCTGTCTGACAGGCATTCCTACTCCACTACTTTGCCCTCACCGTGCGATACCCTGAACTTGGTGTCACCACACAGCAAAGACAAGGGAACAGTGTCACAAAGCTGCTGCAATAGGTGGAACAGGGGGCTGTTCTGCAGCAGGATGTGTGTCAAACTGTGGGCTCAGGCAACACGCAAATGGGCGCCCAAGGGAAAAGAGGTAAAACTGCAGGACTCACACTCCAAGGACACGAGTAAAGATAAGAGGAAGCAGATACAGCTGCTTTAAAACAGTTCTGGATCACCCACGAAAGATAGCAGTCACAATCCAGTAACAAAGAAGGAATTGCTGACCCCTTTCCAAGGGCCAGGGCTCCCCACGCAACCCAAAGGAGGTGATCTCCAAGTAGAGATTCTTCCCTTGTGGCTGCCAGCCCTCAGGTGAGGCAGGCAGGGGTGGCCCACCTGTGCTCCCAGGGCTGCTGTGCCCCTTCACCAGGTGTTCCACCACTGGTTCAGGCCGTGACCTCACAGCTCCCATACAGACATGCTGTGAAGAAACACAATTCACTGTGCCCAGCTTCAGTTTAGAAAGGTTAAGGAAGAGGATGTGTCCAAAGACACACAGAAGAAAGGAGGTACAGACAGACAAGTGCAGAAGCTAACAGACGTCAGCTCACACTTAAACACATCTCCTCCAGGCCTGCAGCTGGAATGCAGGAGATGGGCACTGCATCTTCCAAGCCGTTATCATGTCCCTATTTATTCTGGGACAACTCGACCCTGATCACGCTTGGTTCACGTGTGCTGTCTGTCTCTATCCTTATCCTACCAACCCCAAAAGGTACAGAGGTGGACGCGCACACCCGGCTGACTACCAAGTTTCCCAGAGTGGTACTGTGCCCATCACTGCCAATCACCCCATTAGCATAGCAGTGTCTCATTTCTGCAGAACAGTCCCACGCTTTCCAAAGTTCCTGTAGCTTCACAACTGTTAGTAAAGTTGTTCTTCTCAATCTTTGTAATTAAGTACAGTATATAAGCACAATATGATATATTTTTCTTAAATAAACCCTAGCTGTAGATACAAAACCAGAAGCGTACTGACTGTCCATGCTATCAGTAAGTGGGCCAGAGCTCTCAGTTCTGCATTTCAAACACAAGTTCAAGATGGCATCCAATTCATTCGTTTATTTATTGTACAGCTTCCAGATAAAAAGACCTCATTCCTCACTTCCACATTTGAAACGGATGGGGTGTGAGCTGGATTATTAACTAGCATAACTGGAACCTGGAAACTGCCCTTTGAAGTGAGGAGCAGCTCTCCAAACTCTACAGCCTGTTCTTGGATGATCAGCTGTGAGGGAAATGGCTTCCTGCAACACCTGCATGCCACACCAGCTTCTCCTCCGGGGTGGATCTGAAGTACACTTGGTGTCCTCTCATGTCTCTCTGTCGTGAGGTTTTCCTTTGGTCATTAGATCTGGTGAACTGTTTGGCTCTCCTCCTTGTTCCTCTCGTGTATGTCAGCAGACACATCAGCACTCCAGAACACAATTTTTGGTCAACTTCTACACTTCATCAGTTCATTGGTTTTTGGTTTTGTGTGTGTGTGTTTTTTTCCCCTGCTCCTTCAATGGTCATTTCATCACTCAGTCCCTCCCCGTGGCACTGTCACGCTCCAGCACACGTATCTGTGGGCTTCATCTCAGCATTGTGACACCTACCTTTCTCACACAAACCCCAGAACAGCAGGTTTCATTTACTCATAATTTATACTCTTTCCCAG
This sequence comes from Pavo muticus, assembly GCA_016647715.1. Lineage (NCBI taxonomy): Eukaryota > Metazoa > Chordata > Aves > Galliformes > Phasianidae > Pavo > Pavo muticus. The sequence continues at coordinate 533,823 of JACDJE010000240.1, forward strand.
ATGAGTAACTGGTGTATCTCAAGAAGGGTATCAGTAAGTACACTAAGAGGTTGTACAGAAGCAGCATTTTAACAAAGAAACACATTGCTAAGCTGGTCTGATTTCCCCTTTCTGCACTGGCTGGTTTCAGAGCAGCTGTCTTGCTAATCTCTAAAAAGAAATAGACTCTTCTTACCCGGGGACTTGAACTCCTGGGCGCTGCTCCTTCTCTCTCTGTTTCTGCTCTTTGCAGACAAAACTGTGTTTTCCACAGCTTTCTCCACAGGCCCAGCTCCTGAAGCGAGGCATCCCACCTCTTCTGTCTCTGGCCTCAGGAGCGGACATTTAGCACTGGTATCCACCTGAAACAAAACACAGCAAAGAAAGCAAAGGTGTGTCAATGTTTTCTTTTAAGCGCTTCAACAGAACAAATAAATACTTCTCTCCAAAAGGACGTCTAACAAGTGCTGAACAGCACCCGTATGGGTTGTATAAGTGTTGTTAGCTCACAGGTAAGGTTGCCAGGTCCAAAGCCAAGCTCTTACAAAATGTCATATTAAGCAAAACATGAAGTCAGAAAGCCAGAACACAACGAGTGCATGTACTCACAGTGTCAGCTTCGCCCTCAGTCACCGCATGAGAAGTGAGGCAGAAGAAACCCAGGTGCACCCACTGGTGCCAGCAGCTGCACTGCTAATGCCAGGCGTACCTGCACAGCTCCACAGAGCCCTGTGATGCAAAACCACGCAGCTGAGCAGTGCCCTGCCTGCAATCTCACCCCACCCCATCGAATTGGTAAGACACGGCATTGTAATGTTGTTGCTTGCTTTTTGGAGCCCTCTGCTGCTGCTCCATAAGTATTTTGCAGGCAACCATTTCATGAACTTGAGTATTTCTCTAACAGTGTGGCAAAATCTGCAGGTTAAAAAAAAGGGAAGAAAAGCCAAGCAACCGAGCTATGATTCTGCCCAATAAGGAAGTAAAAATAAGCACAATTAAGCACCTGGAATTTACCTTCAGACAGAAAGATGTTCTCACTATCACCTGTTCTAGAGCACTGAGCTCTTCTGCAAATATCCTATCAATCAACACCATGAGATGAGGGATTGTTCACAGCCTGCCGTGTTTCCTTCTATGAAGGCAAAAAAAAAGCTTCCGAAAACCGGTATGTGTGAGTTAGCAGAGGGCAGAAGGGCATCACAGGCAGCAATGAGGCAGCAGCAGCTCCAGAAATCACTCTCTCCCTCTTGAGTCTGCCACTGCTGGGCATTAAATATCAAAAGGCAACATGTGCAGATTAAGAGATACAGGCAGGTTCTGTCGAAGCTGTACCTTAATTTTCAAACAGGCCTGTGCAAACACAGCATCTGAAACCCCCAGGGAGACAGAGCTGACAGAGCTCCCCAGCTCCCCCAGGACCTGCAGGATGTTCAGTCACTTCACGGCAGCATTTGCTCTTTGAAACGTGCTGTCTGTATGTACTGCATTAGTAGTATTAATTAGCTAATAGGAACACCATCTGGATGGCTATGCCTTTTTGTCTGACATCAGAACCACAGCTTCTCCCTAAGTGTAAGAGCAAAGAGAAGGAAGGAGGTCTGCAGTTCATTATCTTCACCAGACACAGTGTGAGCTAAGTCTCAAGATGGACTCTTACAGACAGGGAGGGCCGGCAGGTCACAGAGCAGTGGTGTGGTCACACTTCTTCACCTGATGATCTGAACCTTCCATTCCCACTGACTTCTCCATAACAAAACCTTTTGGGAAAGGGGTATGCAGCACTCCCTTTTCTACTGTCTATGCAGGATCTTACCCACCAACTCTTCTCATAATCTTATGTGAAAGTGGCAACAATATGATTTCCATCCTAACAGCATCAGTCCAGCCCACATAAAGCTGGCTCCAAAGCCCTCCTCATTTCTTTTATTTCTGTAAGTGAACGTGCTTCTGATTATGGCTTTGCCACATCTGCAGACAGACTCCTCGCTTGGGCCCAGCACTGCTGCAGCTCCGTCCCAAATGCTGCTTGGCAGAGAATCAAACAAAGCTACCAAAGCTGACAGATGTGAAAGTTTTGCCTTTTCCCTTCAGTTATTGAAAAGATGCCAAATTGTTCACCAAAAAAACCCTGCAGTGCCTCGGTGGTTACGTGACTGCAGTGCCCAGCTGGAACCACGACGAGAAACGTTACTAAAATCAGCCTCGGCCTCACACAGATGGGTTTGCTGGATCAACCTTCCCCAAAGCGAGCAGGAGTTGGAGCCTTCTGCCAGGGATACCACTGAGGAGACAACGCCACGGGAGGCACACTGCCCTTGGACAGGCACTATAGACATGCTGCATTTCCACTTGAAGAAGAAAAGAAAGCATTTCTTATGAGTAAGAGTGGGTTAAAATACGCCCGTTTGAGGCCAAAATGTGTGAAAGACAAGGACAGGAATTCACTGAGGCGAAGATGACAGTGCTGAACCTGGACTGCTCAATGTACTGAGACCTTTCAGGCCAAGAACTGCTCTTTAATTTGCTGGTTTTTAAGCCAGGAAGCAGAACAAAGCAGGTGAACACCTTTCTATGGAGAGGACAGTTCAAAGCACAACAGCTGTCCCAAAACTACTTAAATGATAGGAAACGTTGTGGAAGAAATGCAGAACAAAATATCAAACACCTCTGCATCGCTGTAAAAATCCATCCATTTCCCTGCAGCTTCAGTGTGGTGTGCAGCCACGGTCCCTTCATTTCAGAAGGGATTTAATAGAAACAGAAGAGGCTGAAAGCAAACGCAGAGATCCGCAGAGCAGCTGCCATGCAGAGGACACTGCCAGAGGGGTCTGGAGAGCAGAGCGCTGGGGAGGCTGCGACAGACTTCAAAATCACAGCTGCATGGAGAAAGCATGGAGGTGACTGCTGAAGCTCCTCATCAGTACCCAGTGAGCAAAGGATCTGTTTGGCCAGCGCTGCAATTCACGTGGTTTCAAGGGCTGACTTCAGCCCAGGGGAGAGGAACTGAGCATCAGGTACCCCGTATCATCCCGAGCCCTCCCGCTGGAACACGAGGAGCAGTGCCCTGTTCCAGCTGCAGGCGTGTTCTTGCTCTTCCCCCAGCATCAGGTTACAGCTGTTGCCTTGAGGCCTGACACCGGTGGCCAGGCTTTGATCTGACCCAGCGGAGCTGTTCTGATGTTCCCTTATTAGCACCAGAGGAATCTGCTCCTCCTCTGCTGCTACACAGAGGAATAAAACAGCCTTACCTGCATGGGCAGTATTGTGCCATCAGCTTGCCCTGAATTCCATGACACTGTGCTACTGAGAGCTGTGGAAGCCTTCCAGATTCAGGGATAAGGAAGACAGCAAATAATGTAGGAGAATAATGGATGTACAAGCATAGGAATCTACTTTGGAGCATCCTGCACCTGTCGTGATCCCAGGCCCTGGAAATACCACTGGATGAGAGGCAGCTGTGGGGCAGGTTAACCCTGCCTGCAGTTTGGCAAGGGGAGACACATGAGAATGAGAATACTCCTAACAAAGAGCAAAGCTGTCAAACAAAAGGCCTACAGTGCCCAAATTTCTCTTCAGGGCAGAATAATCCCCAGCTATTTAACCAGTTAACTTCCAGAGAAACAGACCATGGCCAGCACCAGGATCCTCACGCAGGACACACATAAGGGGGCCTCAAAACCACAGCATCTTCCTCCTCCAAACAGCACCATGGCTCATGCACTGAATTCATGGAATCATAAAATTGTTTGAGTTGGAAGGGACCTTGAAAGGCATCTGGTCCAACTTCCCTGCAGCAAACAGGGACACCCACAGCTCGGCAGCGTGCTCAGTGCCCCGTCCAGCCTAAGCCAGGGCTTCTGCAAGGATGGGGCGCCGCCTCTCTGGGCAACCTGCTCCACTCCTCCGTTCTTAACAGGAGAGCCAGGACCACAGACTCCCAAAGTCTTTCTCAAAGGAAAAGTACACTTCTAAAAACGCTGTTCCAAAGATGCCAAAACGTTTAAACTGTGGTCAACAGTTCAGATAATGAATGGAAACTCCCTAATGAGCAATGAGCACAACACAAAGAAGTGCCGAGTAACTAGCTTGATCTCTGCAGAAACCTGATCAGAACATACAGCTCTTTCTCTAAATGTACCCCTGCACTGTGCCTTCAAATACTCTTTCTTTAATTACAGAGTAAAGGAAGTATGCTATAACTCACAAAAGCTTCCACTTCATCACCATGAATACGACTGCACCATGCATTTTTCCCTTGCAACCGAGTGGCCTAAGTTGGCCACCACAGGCCAAGTGTTGGACATCATCGTGACCAAATGCCATCAACAAGGGATACTTTTCCACTGCCTTTTAAAAAGAATAGATTTTTTCTTTAAATCATGCTTTACCAAACAGATTCTTCACTATCCATTAAAATCCTACTTAAAGAACTCTTTGGATCTTAAGAATGGTAAAAAAAATTAAAGCTATCAGAGCAGAACCCAGCGTTACCACTGACAGGGTTACCTCCAAACACAGCTGGTTCATCTCCATCACTTACCTTCTGCGGGCTGAATGACTGCACTTCCCGAACAATCATGGCTGAGAACTGAGCTGGGAGGTGGTCTGGCTCCTCTCTCAGCTTTCCTCGTGCTTCCTGCCCGGCCGCAGGCTCTCGCACCGCCGGCGCAGCAGCGCATTCTGCAGACGCAGTGGTGTGGAGGGCGTAGAAGTATTCCGAAGGCTGCGGCAGAGCACAGGCTGCCTCCTGATCTGCCACCACGAACGGTGTCACGTCTGACACCACAGGGGTGAGAGGTTCCAGCCGGCCTTCTTCGTCTGAAGGCGGATCGTCGTTCTCAGTGTCAGCCAGCAGTGCTTGACCCCTGCTGGACTGAGGGTTGGACCACTGGCTCTCCACAGGCTCCACTTTCACTGTTCCAGCTTTAGGCGACGAACGCATTTCATCGACGATCTGAAACACGGCTTCAAGATTGACTTCTGTCTTCTTGCTTTCATCGGATGCGTGGTATGGCCAGTTAGGGGGCAGGAACTCAACTGCATAAGGTGACTGCATTGGAGGACTCTGGGAGAAACAAAACGCAGTGAATGTTTCCTTCCTAAAAGTGCAATGACAGGACATGCGCTGGGCCTGCAGTGTTCTGTAAATGAACCCGAGCAATCAACAGAAGAGTTTGTAAGTTCAAAAACAGGAAAGCTTGTTTGCTACTTGCAGTTAGATCAGCAGGTTTAATCGAAAAAAGGCTACTGGTTTGGCTTAGTTTTCATTAACCACCTCACTCACAGCAAGCTCACTTTCTTCTGTCTGCCATCTGGTCTGGACAGAAAGGAAGGCAACTGAACAGCACCCGAGAGCTCTTTCAGATGCATGCTCTGCACACCCTTTGCACTGCATCTGAACATGCATCCAAGCATTCAATCAGACACTTCTAGTCTTAGTAGGACCCGTGGGGTCACGCTGGAACCACTCCCTTCACGTGCAGCATTTGTGATAGAGGACAGAGCACATGTACCTGACACCTCTAAAGCTCAAGCAATCCCGTTACATACAAAAATAACAGAAACCACAGGATTTTTAAGCAAGAGCCAAAAGCACATGAGCTGTAAATGTGCATAGGGACAACTCAACACAAGGAGCTCACAGCTGCCTACCAAGAACATCTTTTCCCTCTTCTGCCCATACACACATTCACACAGTGAGTGATTTCCAAGGACACTCCTGCCCCAGAATGAAAGGGACTCCAGGTACCTATGAAAACAAAACACCACAGAATCCCCCCACCTGTCACAGCCTCTGACCCAGACAGCCCTCTTGTATCTGTGTGCCTCACAGTCTGCATAAATCCATACACAGCCCGACAGATGTTCAGGCTGGAAACACCTCTTGGAGAACAAAGAGGCTGCCTTCACCACCACAGGACTGGTCTGAACGCTGCTGAAAGACCTCACTGGAATGACAGACTAGAGAACAGCACACAGCGAGCCACACAGTGATCCTTTTTTAGTGGAATTCATATGAAAGAACTTTCAAAGCAGAAAGAAGGCAGTGAAGAGTTCCAAAAGCAGCTAGTGCTACCCTAGGAAACGACAAACCCCATTTCAACAGCCTGTGCCCGTACTGCTACTTCTTCTGGAGGCTGATCAGATTTAAATAATGGAAGGCTAACACCTCCTGATAAGTAAGTGATGTAATGGCCTTGAACAGAAACTGGGGTACTTCTAAAATACAACGTTACTTTGGAAGAGATCTAGCAGGAAGGATTAGTCCTTAGAGCTGATCTTCCTCAAACATTCTAGCCGAGGTAAGGGCCATTGAAAAGCTATTTCAAAAGATGAATGCATCAGAGGACAGGAAGCCACAGGATTAGGAAAGTCACAGCAGATCAAAAGTCAGTGAAGCATCTGGTCTCTCAGCAGCACGAACAGCAGAAGTCCTCGAAGGAAATACCACAAACAGATGAGAGAATGTCAAGATCCCTTCTTCTGGGTATAAGAGGACAAGTCCTGTAGCTGACATGCAGTCGTGCTGGTCTGCAGACAACAATACACTTTTAGGGAGGAAAAGAAAGAAGATAAAACCTTGAATCTGAGAAATTCAGGTTAAGCAAAATCTTTTCATTAGAGGCAAGCCACCTTAATACCTTTAAGACACCAGTTTGAACTTGGTTACCTTCATGTATTTTTTTTCCAGTTGTACTTTTTAAAGTATTAACACAAGATGTTTCTTGTTTATTTATCCTTAAGTAGCAGGATTTTAAGGAAGATCCGGGTAAACAACTCAACTGCCCATGCATGAGATCACCCTGGCAAAAGGAAAGCAGTACCAAAAAAGCAAGCAAGCAACCAACCAGCACAGTGCAACTTCTGCCTCTTCCTTGTGAAGCTCAGCTCGAAGCTGTTAGGACACAGCCATCTGCTTGGGTGTGCTGCAGGACCCAGTATGCACTTCCAGTAGGAGAAAATGCCCTCATACAGGACACAGCATCAACCTTTTTAATCTACCTAGAAAATACATGACAGGCAAGACTGAGAGGGAGGCAGCAATGAAGCAAAGTGATAAAGACTGGGAAGTCAGGACTCTAAAGATTGCTTGGCTAAGGACTCTCAAGACATTGGAGCTGAAGAAGAAGAAAGGGCTGACTTAGCAAAAGAGGTGAAAGGGAAGATGGGCATTTCACTTGTCATAAGATCACGTAGTGTACAGAGGAGGTAAAGCACAGCTGTGCCTCGCAGGTGGCTGCCTGGACTAAACCAACCCAGCCTGGATCCTGGGGCAGCCATTCTCAAGTGCTTCAGGTTCAATTCCAACTTGAAATGACATGGCTGATTGTCATTCTTATTACAAACAAATGCAGACTACTTACACTGCCTTAAAGCCAGGGAAGTTTATTCTCCAATTTGTTCACCCACAGTTATTGCTTCTATTGCCAGCTAACACATGCTTCAGTTCCAAAGGGAAATACTGATAGCTTAATACAACACTAAGCAGCCATCAAATAGCAGGGCAGCTAGTTTAAAATACATATGGTGTGTATATATATATATCTATATATCTCACTAAAATCCAATCAGTAGCCTCAGCTCACTGCTATGACAAAAGAGCTGGGAAGTACAGCACTGATGGTTGTGAGCTGCCAGAACAGCTGTTGCAGGAGATAGCTGGTTTCCTCTCACCGGACTCTCATTCCCACCCAAAGATACTGCTTCATCACACCGACCAGCACAATGACCAGCACACTGCTTCATCACACCGACCAGCACAATGACCAGCACACTGCTTCATCACACCGACCAGCACAATGACCAGCACACTGCTTCACCACACTGACCAGCACAATGACCAGCACACTGCTTCATCACACTGACCAGCACAATGACCAGCACACCAACCAGCACACTGCTTCATCACACCGACCAGCACAATGACCAGCACACTGCTTCACCACACTGATCAGCACACTGACCAGCACACCAACCAGCACACTGCTTCATCACACCGACCAGCACAATGACCAGCACACCGACCAGCACACTGCTTTATCACACTGCTTCATCACACTGACCAGCACACTGAACAGCACACTGCTTCATCACACCGACCAGCACCCCACTCCACCAGAGAAACCAAAAGAAAAGAAAACAAAGCTGTACTTGAGCCTGCAATTTTGCAAGCCACAGCGATGGAGCATAGTACAAATCCCTGAAGCTGCTGGTGGCAGAAACCTGCCAACACATACCCGAATGAGCTGTCATGTGTGGGCACATCCACACACATCCCCTGCTCCTTCACGTGCTGATTCTCAGAAGCTTTCCCTGGAGAGCTGTGGGCAGGCAGACATTTCACCTGTGTCCTTGTCTGCCACACTGCAGTCAGGGCCACTCCTTTACTGCACACCCAGCAGTGGTGCTACTCCCAGCAAGCTGTACCTGTCTTAATCTCTCCTAAACTTAAACAGATGCCCTCTGGAAGAATCAGTGATGACCAGCACAAGGCTTACACCTTCTTGGTCAACAGTTCCAAGACCACAAAGCATGGTCTTGGACCCGAAATAAGCAGGGCTGATAATCAGCTTGCTGACTGCCAGCGTGCTCACTGTCTTACAGAACCAGAGAATGCACTTGGCCTGGTTGAACCTCATTAGCTCACCATGGATGGCATCTCTTCTACCATTCTGGACTGCTCCGGTCACTTGTTAGCTAACTTTGACAGTTTGGTATATGCATACTGCTGCTTTTGAGGATTTGTACGAGTGGCTCCTGATGCCAGCACACAGGGGAGGATGGTCAACATTACAGCTGGCCACGTCCCTCAGCTGGAGTCTGGGGAAGCGTCTCCCAGAGCACACAGAAGGTGAGGTGATTATTCCTCACGACTCACTGGAAACCACGGGCAAACTGCAGTCCTCTGCCCCATCACCACGTTCCAGGAGAGGCAATCTACACTACAGCAACACTCAAAACGTAACAAGTTTTCTTGGTCTATTCTGCAGGATGTTTGTGTTACTCTGCTCAGGAGAGCAGGCAGCACTGATCAGGAATTGCCCTTGGGCTGCTCACACAGAGGAATACCTTCCAGCATCCCCTGCCCAGGTGCATCCACAGCTTTTGATTCCCTGGTTGCAGTTGCATTATCATCACAGCATCCACCAGTCAGCAGCCTGAATCTTTCAGCTCTACCCATGAGCTTGCTTCTTCAAACAAATCACTTTACCTGGACCCTCCGGGCAGTGCATTTATTCATCCAGCCCTAACAACAGCCCTGATGACTCTCTTGGAATGATTTGCTATCCCAAACACAGTGGTAAGAAATTATTTGATCATCACTTCCCATCACTCAGAGTCATCCCCATGCCCTAGCTGGAAAAAAGCTCCCACAGCTCCCAGATTGAAAGTGAGAAGACAAAGATGCACTGTGTGCAAGGTAAATATGGGAGTACCAGTGGCACGATTGGGAAGTGCCCGTTTATGTACCCACACCAGCACAGTATTCTGGCTGTGACACGAACATCTTGGATAAGATGATATTAAGGAAAAAGCCATGAATAAAAGACAAAGGTTGATATTTGCAAGACAAGGAACTGGATAATCAGGCTTGGGTAGGTAAACACTTTTTCAGCATACAAAGCATAACTTGCTTTGCTTGTCTCTGTGACAAAAAAGAGAATATATATATTGAGCTGTAATGCAACAGGAAGGCTTTGCAGAGTTACTTCAATTCTTTGCCCTTTGATAAGGCAGCTACTCCAAATAAGGTGCTTCACGTAGCTTGGGTGAAAATGCAGCTGCAGAGAATGCTGAAGTAATTTTAATAGGACATCTCTGAGGTGTGGCTGTTCCAAAAATCATCTCAGCTCATCTCAGTCATAGAGTGAACCTACGGGCTGCAGAAAGCTGTATGGGATCACAGAAACAGAGCAAAACCAAAAAGGAGCTCCTCCCCAGTACTGCCATAATACTACAGAGTGGCATTTTGTCTGGGCAGTTATTCTTCAAAGATAAATGCAGACCTGCTAACTAGAACAAATTCTGGTGAAGCCAAGCATGGATCTCATACAGAGGAAAACCCACTGAGGAGGAGATCCACTACACTGCTACCTTGAAACCTACCCAGCATTACCAAAAGTACCTCTCTGGATATTCAGTGTTCTTTGAAATAGGCCTTGTAAAACACATTACTTTTACTTTCTCAAGTGGATCAGTTCCCAAAGTTCCATCCTTCATTCCAGCCCACAACCCCAGAGCTCACCCACACGGCTCTCCTCTGCCTTCAGCTGGCGGCAGCACGCTGCACTCACCTGGAAGAAGCTGCAGTGGGTGTAGGTCAGAGCTGTGGGACTGGCACAGCAAGTCAGAGGGCTGATGTGGGTAGCAGGGGAGCAACACGGCAGAGCAGCTACAGGAATTCAAACACAGGTATCAGACTTCCAGAATTTGTGCTTGCTATGCAGAGTTCTACTGCTTGCTTTGATTAAACAGCTCAATAATCACACAGTGAGCTAAATTCCAGAACTGCATAACCTCCCAAATGATTCTACCACTGATTTCTTCATCTGAAGAACACCTGTTATATACATACATGAATACATAAGTTGTAAAGTTGACACACACACACTCAGAAACTTCATCAGCACAACTTTTGCGTGCTGTTATTGCCTCTTTTGTTAAGCTGCTTGACTTCATCACAGCACAGCACAGAAAGGGGATTCACACAGGAAGAACACCCACGTTCATGCATACATACTGGAATTAAGAGCCATTTCATTCCAAGCAGCACCTTTGTACACGAGGCATCGTTCTGCAGGTGTCCTTTTTGGTGACATGCAGAAATAGTTAAATTAAAAGTAAAGGCCTTGCTTGCATGACAGATAACCTCTAAAATCTGCCATCACTCTGAGCAAAAAAAATGCTTGATGGTATCACATTCAGTCCCATGACTGTAACAGAGACTAATAAGGACAGCTGGAGGTGGTGAACAGATCCAGTTTACTTGCAGTGCTGGAACTTTACATGGGATTTCAGGTAAGACAGATGTTACAATAATGTTACAATAACCAAAGGTGACTCTTTCAGAGCACCTCTTCTTACTGCCCCTTTTATGTGACCTGGTGGGAATTTAGTGCAGTTTACAGCAACAAACGGGGGAAAACAAGGAAGAAAGAGCCAGTGGGCAGCCTGCTAAGCCAGCATGGCATGTGCTTGTGATTTGTAACTTCAAAAGCTCATTCTGAGCAACTCCATGATCAAACTCAGACCTCTTTCAGAACGTCCTGTGACCTGTGGACATATCCCTGCTCTGGATATTGCCAGAAACCAAAACAAACCTTGGTTTGGTAACATTTCACTCACAGGAATCTCCAAACTATGTGAACAAACCCCAGAGAAACATCAAAACAGCTTCTGAAGGACTTCTGTAGAAGCGAGGCAAGACAGCAATGGCAAAGAAGTTCCTCCTAACCTACTAAAGCAACCCTAAGGAGAACAAACACATCTTACAAAGACATTATTTCTACAGAAAAAAGAGGAAGGATGTGAAAGGAAGAAGTGCTTGTGAAGTGCTACATAAGTTAAACACCAGCTGAAGATTATTTTCTACAAAACACTAGGAGATGGATGACAGCACTCTCCTCAAACAGAACAGTACTCACAGCAAAAGCACGTCACTGATCAAACACGTTGCTACGTCTGTAAGCCACAGTGAGGAACACAAAGCTGTGCAGAACACAAGAGACCACTGACAGGTTCTGACAGGGAGCACTGTCACACAGACAGGATGGTTTGCACTCACAAGGATGCATTTCTGGCAGCTCACCCACAGTGGCAGTGCCTAACCCAACAGCAGCAGTGGTGTCTGCGCACCATCGCAGCGTGCACAACTGAAGTCACTTCAGAAGCAAATCCACCATGAGACAGAGAACAACCCTACGTAAGCACCATCACCACCCACGGTCACAAGAGGAGATTCATCACACATCCAAACAGCTTTGTACAAATGCTGAGGAAGGCATTCACTGACAGGCAGTGCTAACAAGGCTGAGGGTGTCCGTTCGTTCGGGGTGCCTCACGTCTTCACGTGGAATCCAGATTCAACAAGCTTACCTGCTTCACTCACATGCTTTTGTCCTGCACTGTTAACTGCAGAGAATGAATCTCTGAGCTCCACTGTCCAAGGCACAGTTAATCCAGTCATACCCAGAAGAAATCACCAGGGACAGCACAGCCTGCTATGAAATACTGACAGTGAGCACAGCTCTCAGCTGAGTGAAGAGACAGGGAGAAGTGGTATCTTATGGAATAAATGAATATTTATTGAATAAACTAAGAAAGAGATCCAGCCTTTTTAAATAAAACGAAGTAAGATGATCAGAGAATAGATTTGGTTTCTGCCAAAAACCAGACACAGTGCTGCCCATAAAAGCCAGAGATGGAAAATTTCTCATGCAGGATGCAACCTGCAGAATATGAACACCAGCTTGCACAAATGGAACTGCTGGCAGTGGGACCGTAACCAGCCCAGCAACAAAACCCTCAGGACACGTGGAGGGCAATGAAAACCACAGCTCACAGAGCAAGGGGGGGCTGAGCCACGCGCTGTGAGTGTCCTCGCCCAGACGCCGAGTGACTGCACTTCAGACACACTGAACACACATCTACAGCCAGAGGGGTCACAGAGAACTCACAGGGAATTATTTAGAAGCCCACTAATAAGAACATTAAAAGGAAATACAAGTCAGAAATCCTGGCAATTCAACAAGAAAAAACAGAAGAAAACAGAATAGAGAATTAGTTGACACTGGTGAATATACAGTGACATGAGTCAGTACAAATACTCCATTTCCAAGGAGTCACCCTTTGCTGTCCTCTGGAGGGACCTGCAGCAGGTAAAAGAGCAGGCGTTAAGGCGGCCGAGTTGCTGTGATGGCTGCTAATAGCACCAGCTCTCCTCATGGCAGAAAGGAGCAGAGCCGTGCAGGTGTGGAACAAACAGCTCTGTGAAGTCTCCCAAAGCCACCACCTACCAGATAAGGCTCTGTATGTCAGAAAAGTAAGCTAATGTCATGTAGGAAATGATAGGTTCTTCACTGCCCGTCAATAATCAGGAGCTAGATGTTGGTTATAGCAAATAGCTTCAGGAAAACATCGGCTTCACACTCAGATGCTATCAAGAAGATCCCAAAGCCACTAACAAAACAGACATTGTGAACTGTGGATAGGAAGGAAGGTTATTACTGACTGCATGAACCTACGATCGACTCACATTTGAGTGCTGTGTGTCTTTTTGGACTCTCCATCTCAATAAGAAAGGCTGTGGATGCCCCATCCCTGCAGGCATTCAAGGCCAGGCTGGATGTGGCTCTGGGCAGCCTGCTCTGCTGGTTGGCGACCCTGCACAGAGCAGGGGGTTGAAACTAGATGGTCACTGTGGTCCTTTTCAACCCAGGCCATTCTATGATTCTAAACAGAGCTGGAAAAGACCACAGGGAGGGCAGTGTGGAGGATGCACCAAACACCTCCCTGAACAAACAGCCAAGTGGGACCCTGCAGCCTCGAGAAAATGCAGCCAAGGGGAATGCACCAGGGTGTTTGGAATCACAAACGGTGCAGGGAGGGGCACAGAGATGGATGCACAGTGTGGGACATGATGTGACATCTGGCTTTTGGAAAATACACAGCAGAAGTTTCAAAGGGTTACAAGGGATCCCATACATTTATTACAAGGCTTTCAGAGTCACAGGTCACCATAAATAAATAAATTACAGTCTCTTCAGTAGATCAAGTCTCAACCTTTTGTCCAAGAATAAAAACCAGACTACAGAGAAACACAAGAAATGACAAGAAATGTCCAAAAATGTTTTGTGAGGCACCCAGTTAAGCAAATTAGAAACCATTCTGACGAAATGGGAACCCCTACATCCCTCTCCCTCCTCCTGAGATGTTATTCTACATGCTCACACTGTTTCCGTAGACAAGCACAAATCAATCATTTATGCCTTTGCTGAAGGCATAAAGGCTACAGCTGTATCAGTAAATTAAATGCATCCAGATCCATTCTTGGGCATAGACTCTGCTAATACCATTTAAACCTCTTACTCTTCCTGGTCATAACAGCCACATCCCAACAGCCTCTTGGAAATGGTCCCACCTTCATGCTGAGCACTGCTTTTCCAGCACGGTGCTAACCAAGCTTGCAGTGTAATAGCAGGGTTGATACAGCCTTGAATAATCACAGTAATGTCTTCAAAGATCTAGCAGAAATTGGAGGAGAACAGACATCATCTCTAGGTACTCAAGGGGGCAACAGACATCAATAAGAGGCCAACAGGCTGACATGAACCAGCAGTGTGCTCTGGTGGCCATGAAGGCCAACAGCGTCCTGGGGTGCACTGCATACAGGGAGGAGATCCTCCCCCCTGCTCTGGGTCCAGTTCTGGGCTCCTCAGTTCAAGGCAGACGAGGAACTGCTGCAGAGAGCCCAGCGGAGGGCCACGAAGATGGTCAGGGCCTGGAGCATCTCCCTTATGAGGAAAGGCTGAGAGCCCTGGGGCTGTTCACGTGGAGAAGAGAAGGCTGAGAGGGGATCTGATCAGTGCTTATCAATATCTAAAGGACAGGTGACAAGTGGTTGGGGCCAGGCTCCTCAGTGGTGTGCAGCAACAGGACAAAAGGCAAAATGCACACACCAGAATGTGGGAAGTTCCATCTGAACATGAGGGAGAACTTCCAGGCCGCCAGAGCCCTGAACAGGCTGCCCAGGGAGGTGGAGGAGTATCTTTCCCTGGAGATGTTCAAAACCCACCTGGACGCTCTCCTGAGCAACCTGCTGCAGGGAACCATTTGGCAAGGGGTTGGCCTGAATAATCTTCAGAGGTCCCTTCCAAACCCTATGATTCTGGGAGCCTGTGTTAGCCAAAGGAGAGGAGACTGACACTCTCCAGCTTTCTCCATTCCACTTGAGCACAACCTACACAAAACACTAAGGAAGAACACTGAAGCCCAGTGTGTCCTTATCATGTCACGTCCCTAAGCTATGCCTAAGGGAAGCTAATTACTCCTCATACAGCTGGGTCAGGAAATTATGGGGAGCACCTGTGCCTGTTCCTGCCAAATCAATGAGCACACTGGGATGGGCCTGCACACAGCAGCTGTGCAGGCTCTGATCCTTTACAGATTATAGAATGAGGACAATGAGGATGACATCCAAGGTCTCTTCCTGAAAAGAAAGTGAGAACTGTCTCAGATCTTTAAGTAGGATGGATTGCATTGCCACTTCATACTCCACCAGTTTCCAAAGCTAGTTGTCTGTGCTCTCTATGCAGTTCATGAAGAAATAGACTCAGCAGAAAGAAATTGTCTTCCAACAGTATATATCTAAGAAAGCTGGAATGACTCAACATCTGGGAGGTGCCTGTTTCTCTCTACTGACTATATATGTAATCTAGATGACAAGCCCAGGCATATACAAGTGAATATTATACATTCAGATGAATCTTAGGCAAGATAAATCCTACTACTAGTTTTACAAGTGCATTACTAATGCATCCAGGCTGCTTTTCTCAAGGGAAAATGTGGTGCTATTGATGCTGTGTTAAAACAGATGCTGTGTTTTCAGTGGCTTATTTATATCAAGAAGCCCCTTTTGACCAAGGCATATGTGAGTTTTAAGCTTTACAGAGAAAAGGATTTATCCTTACAGGGGATGTATCATTCAGGATAACAGAACGACTCCTGAGCTGTCACTCACAGAAGGTTATCACATGTGAACAAGCCCTACAGCCACAGCTGTATTCAAAAGGCACAACTGGACCTGCAGTATCAGGTGGCACCAATAACCAGTATTTCCCACGTGGTCTCATTGACTTTCCATTATTGGGATATTCTGTGATAATCAAACTTCACTCCTTTGATGCAGTCCCACAGCTATCAAAGGTTTTGTAGAAAGCTGAAGTCACAAAATTAAATCCTTAAAACTGTGCTCCAATAGTAGCAGTAAATCCAGATGGGCACCTCCTGTTGTAGTGCCTTCTCAATAAGAATCATAACAAAAAAAGCAAGGAAATCCTTTTGTTGCTTAACTTAACAAACAAATCTGAACATACATAGAGATAAATCTTCTCACAAAGCCCAGCGTTGATTTAATTTAACAGGACTTCAAAACATGATGTTCATTAAATATGAAACGAAAAGAGCTAGCTCCAAGGGTGAGCAGGCATTCTTCAGACCCTTCTCTTATGAAATATATGCTTTAAGATGAACTATCACCTTCCAAACAAGCTAATCTTGGTTTTGTGCTCTCCAGGTGAAGGAAAGCAGACTTTTTTCATGTATACACATGAAAAAATCAGTAATGCTGTAACATACAGAGTAAGGACAGCAGAGAGATGAAGAGGTAAAAGCACTGCCCAAAGTGACAGTGCAAATGGAAAGGTTTTTCATGCTGCCCAACCTTTCTTCTCAACACTACTAAAGAGTTCACTGACACTTCAAAGGCCTCAGCCTCCATAACGTTCTCTATTTGAATCACACCTTAATTACTACACCTTGCAAAATTTGGTGTGCCTTTATCGTGCTTCCCACCCCCCAAAAAGATTCTGCCTGTACCTTCCCCATGGTGTTTCAAAAGAGAAAGAAGTTTTTTCAACAGCATAACTGATTTCTTCAAACTTTTGTAACTCCAGTGAAAGAGAATAGTGTCATCCAGTTCCAGGCATCCGTGTATGCTGGTTTAAATCTATGCTGGTCACCCTCAGCTCCTACACAGCCAATACTACAAAATGGAGAGAGATCACTCACGTCTTGGTAGCACCTCTTAACAAAGCCTACAGCTCTGTGAGTCACACCCTGCTGCTGCCCAGCTCCTTTCCTTGGTCTGGAGGAGTAATGGAGATAGAGACATCTAAAAGTCCAGATGATCCATACACAGATAGAAACAAGAAGGGACCATCTCCCATCTTAAACTGGCATTCTCAGCTCACCCTGCTCCTGGAGGAGACGTCACAACTTGCAGCTTGTAACGCAAGCACTCGCTGCCAGTAATCTGTGTAAGCACCACGGGGCAAGGAACACGTGGCAGAAAGCTCCCTGTTTCTTAAATCTTTACAAGTGTCCACAGGATTTGCATAATTCCTCAGAATCCCTCCTTGACAAGAAGCATGTAAGGGAAACTAGTGGCCATTGTTTGAAATGGAAGCGAACGCTCCCAGCAGGTCTCAGAACTCACACACAAAAGACACGAAGATTTCATTGTGTACCCTTGGGAGAATGACAGCAGCCACCACACGCAAGATTTATAAACAGGGATGTCTGACTCAGTGAAGGTGCAGCTGCCAAGGGAGGAACAGGCAGAAAGTGAGAGTAATAACCGAGCTGGGGTTTGCCCAAGCCAAGAGTCACCACGTCCCGAGTTTCAGAAGTCCCAGGGAAACAAAAAAAAAAGATAATAAACAAAACAAGCATGTTTTGTTCCAGCTCAAGGCAAGAGCAGGAAACAGGAGAATAATTCGCTTCAATTCTCTTCTAGAAAAACAAAGCCCAAAAACTCGTCTGAAGTAAGGCCGAAGATTCTGGCGGCAGCGCTTCAGCCAAAAGAAGGTAGTGAAGATTTCTGTAAGCCCCCGGTCTGCAGTGCATAGAAATGCACTGCTGAGGAAGAGAAGAAAACAGTGACACACATTACAGAGCAGGAGGAAGCGCTCTGCAGCAGATTTGTGACTGATCTTTGGCTTTAAAAAGTTACTTGGGAAAACACGAGAGCAAGGGGTAGTATGGTACTTTTCAACAAGCTCTCCGTGCTTTAATGTCATCCCCTCAGTCTTCCTTAATTAAACACAAAGAAAAGGGGAAGGCAGGCTAACGCTGCCTAGTTGCAGACAAATGTTCTTCTCCTCACCCTTTAGCCTCAGCAGAGAGGCTGCATGGAAAATCACCAGAGGATACCAGGTCTGGAGGGAGGTGGGAATATGGAACAGAAAATCTTTTTGCTTTAAAGGTCTTTACAATTTCTAATTCTCACTGACACACACACGACAGAGCACTGTGAAATACATATATATATATATCTCTATGTCACTTCCAGACATTTTTTTCTTACCTGCTGGATAATAGGCTTGTGAGTAGTGCAGGGGGGACGCGTAGCTGCTGTACTTGGCAGGGGAAGTGGCAATGGCTTGAGAGACCTGCTGAAGCGGCACAGGAGAGGCGCTGGACTGCAGGGTGTACGTGACCTCCGTCGGAAGCCTCTGGAAGATGGGAAAGGCAATCCCCTTGTCTGGGAAGGCTGCGGACGCCTTGTGCCCTGGAAGCAGCCCGAGAGAACTCTGCCATGTTCTGGAAGGGACCGGAGTCCGATCTAAGCTTTTTGATGGCAAAGAGCTGTGGTTCTGTGGTGAGGCCGAGATGTAGGAGTAGGGAAATAAGCTGTCTCGTTGATAAGGTCGATGAAACTGTCCTACAGCCAGCAGCCCTGCATTGGGCACAAATAAAGCAACTGTCAAAGGAGCTGTCACAGGTAACGAAAGTAACACGAGGAGCCACGGCCCTGCAGCTCTCTTTGGGAAGGCAACCTCTGCCTCAGTATGCCCAATCCACAAGCTGACTGCTCTTCCACCCCACCACACAGTGACAGCCGCAGCGCCAGGTTTATTGTTGGGTCTGAACAAAGAGCAGTAAGCAAGGAGATAAAAGCTACTGCTTCCTCCCAAGTGTCATGCCTTGCACTACACCTCTTATCATCCAGTACGAAAGGCTCGAGCTGCAAATTAGCACTGCAGGAAGGCAGAGCTGCAGATGACCTGGCTTCTGTGTAAGTTACAGAAGGGCACCAGTGATGATGCTAAAGGGAACAAGCGTTAGAAGTAAACTGATAAAAAAAGAACCATGATTTGTACTCCAGATCAGCCAACAATGCTCACAGATTGTCACTCACCCCCAGTGGGCTTTGGTTTTTGCTACTGCTGTTTTCATAACTTGTTGAAGTGTTAAAATTCTCAACCAGATTGCTTCCCTTGCCAGACTATGTGCTGGCCTGGTTTGGGTTCCAGTATTTCTGCAAGAACAAGCAAGTCCTCAAGAAGAATGAGAAAGGATGCTACAGCTCAGCAACGTGTAATTCATTAATGTATATGGCTGTAACAAAGAATATCCTCTCTTAAATACACCAACTTGCTTTGATTAATAAGATCACTTGTCATTCCTAAGTCAACTTTTTCCCAGTCAGCTCAACCAGTTCAGTTCAGACTAAAGCAGCCCAAACAATTTTGCTGTTTTATTTCCTGCATATTCCTTTTATCCCTCTCTGGGTTATTATTTTGTGAAATGTCATTTGCTTTTATACCATGGCAACATAGTTTCTGTTAGAGGTTTTCTGACATTCTTGCAACACTGACCCAGAAAGCCTCATTGAATTCAGGAAAGTATTACTGCACTTGTGACTTCTCCATAGCACTGTATATAGCCATGCTAACAACGAGCTCAGAACAGCCTGCATCAAACCCACCTTTCTGAAAAACAGCCTCACATTTAGCTCTTTCACTCCTCTGATAGGAACTAATCAAAGAAATAGGTAACATACAGCCATTATTCTGCAAATTCACATCAAGTCATGAAGAATCACTGAATACATGCTATTTGTCCCCCAGAATTCACTATGAGTTCGTGCATAGGGCTGTTTGTTTCCAGTTTGGTATTCTTATGATACAAAAACAGAGAACGAAGAGAGGTATGAGAATTCCTTTGTTTATGTTTTACATGTAGATGGGGAAGTTAAGATAATGTGGTTTAACACACAAACAAGACATCACTGGATGTTAGGTCACAGTGTGCCAGCTGCTTTACAGGAGCTGTTCCTGGACATTTAACACGAGCTACATGTTGCAAGACACCTGGAACAGAGGGACACTTTGCAAGCAGAAATATCTTCCATCTATCAAATTACCTCATATTTGCAGCAAAGGAAGACATGCCCCTAAATAGCACAGCACAGAGCACACGGGGAACTGTCAGCCTGTCAGAACTCGACTGCCGTAAGAGCCAATGTTTTCTTTGTTCTTTTTTTTCTTTCTAGAAACTCAGGCTGCTGGAGCAAACGCCAGCTAACAACAGGGGCAAAAACGCACCCATAGAAGGGGCAATGATTTAATGGCTGTATTTTGCTTAGGATTTACTCTATCCATGGCCTGTACTACACCAGTCAGATCTGATTTCACTGAAATGGTAGAATGACAGAATCATTCAGGTTGGAAAACACCACTGAGATCCCCAAGTCCAATCCCCACCATGCCCATAACCACGTCCCTCAGTGCCACATCTCCATGGCTCTGGAACACCTCCAGGGACGGTGACCCCACTGCTGCTGGGCAGCTGTGTTGGTGTCTGATGACTCTTTCGGACAAGTTTTTTTCCTAATATCCAACCTGACCCTCCCCTGTTGCAACTTAAGGCCATCACCTCTCGTCCTATCGCTGTTACCTGGGAGCAGAGGCTGACCCCCCTCACCACCACCTCCTTTCAGGCAGTTGTAGGGAGCAGTGAGGTCTCCTCTGAGCCTCCTCTGCTCCACACTGACCCATCCCAGCTCCCTCAGCCGCTCCCCATCAGATGTGTGCTTCAGAGCCCTCACAGCTCCGTTCCTTCTCTGGACACACTCCAGGGCCTCCATGTCTTTCCTGCGGCGAGGGGCTCAGAACTTAATTACGTTGAAAAAAAAACAACCAAACCCTTAAATGTTTTCTGGCCTCAATATCAAAGCACATTTCCTCCCTTCTGAAAGGTTTCCTTTTGTTTTCTCACTATTACAGGTGTAACTTCACACACATTACCGAAAACACCAAATGAATTACATTACAGTTCCTACTCGGAAGCAATAACCGAGCACAAATATCCGGACGCCCTGATCCGCTGCACAGAGGGCTGTGTGCAAGAAGCAGCACTGCCGCCTGCTTTACTTCCTTAGGGTTGCACAGCCCTGGTCCACCTCCAGCCCAGTCAGCCTCAGAAAGGCCGTGTGCTCTGTCTGTCCTTTGGCTCAAGGCAACCTGAGGGGGCACGGCTGGACCAGAGAAGGTCCGGGAAGAGAAAGGATCACACTCCATGCCCCATGCAGCATCTCCCGGCCCACCGCGGGTAGCCCCGTCCGCCCCCACGGCCGCCCCATTGCCCCTCACCGGGCCTGTCGGCCTTGCCGGGCGTCGGAGGCGACGGCGGCGGCTCTCCGGGCGGGCGCTGGAAGCGGTTGGGCGGGCGGCTGCTGACCTCCAGACCTGCCGCCAGCTTGGCCTTGTTGGCGCTCGTCATGCGCTTGAGGTGGACCAGGAGATCGGGGCGGTCGCGGCGGAAGTGCGGGCTGTGGAAGTGGTGCAGGTGCCCGCTCGAGCCGCTGTCGCTCTCCGGCCCCGAGCCCGCCCTGGGCCCCGCCGGGCCCGCCACCACCTTGCGGAAACCGTAAAGGTTGAGCTGGCGGATAAAGCTGGTGAAGTTGGTGGTCTTGAAGAGCTCTCCCGCCGCCCCGTCGCCGCCCGAGCGCGGCCCCGCGCGGCCCAGCAGCTCGGCCTCGAACAGCGGCTGGTCGATCAGCAGCCCCTCGCCGCGGGCGTCCCAGCGGATGGAGCGGAACCGCGGGCTGTTCACCAGCCGCCACAGCTTGGCGGGGAAGTTGTTGGGGTTGATGGCGGCGGGCAGCAGCGGCTCCTCCATGGCCGCGGGACGGGGCGGCCGCTCTCCACCGAACGGCCGCCGCGCGAGGGCCGCCGCAGGGCAGCACCGGAGCGGCCCGAGCGCCGCCCGACGCGCGGCCCCGCCGCCATCTCTGGTCCCTCAGCACAGCGTCCCCTCAGCGGTCTCCTCAGGACCTCTCCGTCCAGCCGCGCTCCCGCCGCCCCCTCAGTGCCTCTGGTCCTTCAGTGCCCCGCACTGCCGCCGTCCCCTCAGTGTCTCCCGGTTCCTCTCAGCCCCGCTGGTTCCTCTCGGCCCCGCTGTCTCCTCAGCGCCTGTCAGCACCTCCCTGTCCACCCACAGTGCCGCCATCCCCTCAGCCCTCTCAGCCCTGCCGTCCCCTCAGGTCTGCCCCTCACATCCTCTTGTTCCCCTCGGGTCCTCCTCAGCCTGAACGACGGCTCGGCGAGGAATGGCTCCTCTGGGGGAGCGCCGGGACAAGCCTGAGGAGGCCGCCTGCCTCCTGTCAGTGCCTCACAGGGAGAGAGAAACCCCGCGGGTTTCTTCTGCAGAAAGGAGAAGAAAGTGGGTTTAGATGGGACTGGGAGAGATGAAACAGTTGTCACTTCCGCCCTGAAAGTCCATGCACAGTTCTGGTCTCTCCCAGAATAGAACAGATTTAATAAATTTAAAATGAGACCATGGACGTCGTTGACATGGGTTAGCTTCTGCAGAAATAAGTGCTAGGAAGAAATCTGCACGGCGGGTTTGGTGGTGTGGGGGCAGTTGGAGGCGTTGGGTCTGCGCCTGGCTCAGAAATGTTGGGGTGGGGTCACTTCAAATCAGAGCAGACAGGTAAAACAAGAAATGGGACAAGGAGAAGTGATCATGAGGAGGGCTGGGAGAGAGTGCTGCCTCTCTGCCAGAGGATTATTTCTCCATCCTGAGCAGATGGAGCACATTTGTCCTTATTCTGAGTTGGTAGCAACAGTGGGAAAGAGCATCTGTGCCAGCATTGTCACAGATAAACCTGGGCCGTGGAGGAGTGGCGTTGCGCAGTGTGTGATGGCCCACAGCTCTAGTCAGCTCCTTCAACCCATGTGAAGCTGACACATCTTCCCAGGGGCTTTGCATTTTTGTATCTTCAGTAATGATTTATAATTTATCCTCTTAAGAATTATATGATGGTTGCTAGGTGTAAACAGCACTAACTTGAAAGTAAAGCACACTGAATGCAAACTTGAAAATCAAGAAAAAGCCCACAAAACATTTTCTCAGATTGTCTCCTGCATCACATCGGTGGAATTACTTAAAGCTTCTCTTCTTTCCCTCTGCAGCTGCAGTGCAAGAAGACCACAAAGGCCTGATGTTGGGATAGGAGTGGTTTTATTGCGTTATCCATAACTCAGGCCATACTCAGCAATATGTAGCTCATAACTAAAATGCAGAGAATGAGTCCTTGAAACTAAGAAGTCCCTTCAAAGTGTTTCCTCCAGTACTTTGTAGATGAGCCCATAGCTGCAAAACAGATGACTTTTTAACGATGGAATGTTTTTTCATCAGCATCCAGAGTGCTGCATGCTCCAGGCAAAGCCCCAGCTTGCACCTTTCGGTGCCTCACAGCTCATGCCAGGTCACACGAGACGATCTCACAGCAGATGCGGCAGCAGGGAAGCATGAAGGAAACAGCTTCATAGCTCTCGGGTAGCTGTGTCACACGGATGGGAGTGTGCTTGACTCACCGAGCAAGCCTGACGACCAGGAGAAGGTAACGATCCCCTTCGGTCCCTGGGTAGATCAGCCTCTGATGTTTGTCTTTGAGCAAAGATGTTTCTGGGGAACACTGGACATTTCTTCTCGCTTAAAACAGATCAGTAATAATGAGGTGCTTCTCGGTAGGAAGTGCGGATCAGTTGCAAGCTGTTGGTCAGTGCAAGGTCAGTGCATTGTCAGCTGGCAGCAGTGTCTGGCCTTCTCAGCCAGCCTTGCTGCTGCTTCCTCCTCACATCTCTCCTTTCCTGCATGCTTTCATCTCCCCTCCAGCCTTCACTCAACACCTGCCTTGTCTCCCTTCCAACCCCACACATACTTCAGTTTTTCTTCCCCATACTAGCAATGCTCTGGATGCCTTTGCAGCCATTTTTTAAAATGCAAATGTAAAGAAAATTTGCTTTTTTTTCAATCATGAATGAAAATACATTGTTCTGGCATTTTCTTGATATATGTTCTTGATAAACAAATATACCATTCTTTGTTGCTCATTTTTGTACAGCGTGACTACTTTATAGAAAAGTAACAGGAAGCACTTCATTATCTGGCTGTGAAATGAGGTTACAACCACAAAGGGGAAGTGGCACTTGTAACACCGAGCATTTTGTCCCAGGACATGTAAAGCACACAAGCAACCCCTAACCCAGGCTTACTCTCCAGCTGCTGACTCCCACCCCAGCACCCTCCCACTCAGTGGCCAGGCCAGCAGGCTCACACAGCTTTTCAAACCCAAAGGTTGACGTGGGCTCAAACTGACTGCATTGTCAGTGAGAAAGGACACAGCCGTGTGAGTAGGAACTACACTTGCATCGCCGTACTGGAGACTGAAGTTTTATGACTAACCTGGACTTTGTGAGACTGAAGATGTGTGCTGCTTTCAGCAACTTGGTTTTTTAAACAGACTGGGACTGCATACAGCATGTTTCTCCTGAGGACAATTTGCTGTATATATCACTATTAACTTCTGAGATACAGCAATACCACAGTACCATGAATAAATGGCAGCGCCCAGAGTTAGCAGTTATGGAAGCGTACAGTTTGGGGAGAGTGTTTTACTACTATTTAGCTGTTACACTGAAAATGGAAGGGTCGGAAACACATCAAACACACCTCAGAAAGCCTGCATCCTTCTTGTCTGTCTCCCACTTCAAACTGTTTCCTGTTCAGTACTTGCAGGGTTCACAAGAAGGCCATCTATCACATTCTTGCTTTTTTTCCTCTTTTATAACCAAGGCTTAACATGTCTCTTCACATCCGCTGCAGTTTTAGCATTATCTATTAATGGCTCAGCGACTGAGTACTATCCAGCCATCACAAGCTTGACCTGACTTCTCACTACACCTAAATCTATGTTTATTTTGCTCAGTGGCTGATGAGATATTAAGGTACATCATAAGCAGTTCCGGCTGTTAATTTGCTAAGAATTCATGGCAGTTACTGCACTGATAGGGGAAGGCTTTGATCTCGCTGTTTGTGCTGGGTTTAGACACATTTCAGCATGCACAAATAGATTACTTCAGGCTGAATGTGTTGGTAAATTATGGCTTTATATTCTTGAGGCGATAATGCTTTGTTCTGTGCTCATACTCATGAACGTGCAGTGTCCTTGCTGGCATGGCCAGCCTGACAGTACAAGTTTCAAGAATCTCAAGCAAAATGTCCACAGACAGCTTTGAATGCACTTGGGGCAATTCTGCTCAAGTACTGTTCCATCTGGCCATGAGATGCCAGAAGAGTCATGTAACAGTTCTAGCAGCCAGCCCTTCACTGCACAGCCAGGTGGCACTGGAAGTGTTCAGACTGGAGCCTGGAACTTGAGCTGTGGGTGGTTTTTTTTGCAGAAAAATCATTCATGATTAACATCCAGAAACGCTGCCTTCAAAGGTGATCTTCCTTTGTATGACTGTGTCAGGAGCAATGGATGATTTTTAAACGGGACAAGCTATCTGTCTGCTAGTATTTCTAATGCAACAAACTGTGTAGGCACCTGTCTGACCTAAACTATTGGGGCATTTTACAAGAGACTGCTTCGGTTCCCCGAATGCTTTAAATTGAAGACAGACTTTCTAAAAGATTCACTCCAGCTCCACCACAGACTGTTAAGGTACCCATGTCATCCCTGGCAGGTCAGGTTACTGAACAAAGCAGCCCCCAGCTGCCATTCTGCAGCCAGCAACACGACCAGCCGGAGGTGGAACGGGCAGGAATGAGCTCACCAAAGAACACGAGAGGAACACTGCTTCTCCTGGACTGGAACTTGGGCACTGATCCAGCTATGCAGAAGCCAGTAAAACCATCCTATCCCTAGGGATGCCCAAAGCTAATGCAGCTCACCAGGCAAAAGTGGTACGAACACATGGGTGAAAAGGCAGTGAATCCCCCCTAGCAGCTCTCTTCTTCGGAAGAGAAAAATTCCTCACTCAGTCATTAAGGGAGAGACTGGAGGGCGTTGGTATCCCGGGGAGCCGTGGGTTTGTTTGGTAAAGAGCACAGGGCTTTGGAGCAGAAGACCATGACGTGCATGCTTTGTGTCCTAGCCATGATTATTATTTGTGAGAAGGACTACTAAATTCCTAACATACCTTAACCAAGGGACAGGGCAGCAAGCAACAACCAAGGAGATGTTCAGCAAGAACGTACCACTAATAAAATAATGGGTCCAGACGCAGCAGCACTAATATAGAGATTTTATTTCAACTGTATTGAGTTGTACAGCACGTTTTGTTTGTCACAATGCTATAGAACTGATTTTAGAGTTTTTGGCCAGCACATTGTGATGCTGAAACTCACAAGAGCTAAAAGCAGTTTGGACTAATGGCCTGAACGGAAGGGCCAGGAGTACCTAGTTTCTGGCTTCCTTATTGCTTGCAGTCATTCCAACATGTGTAAAACAGGAGCAAATTCTTCTGCCAGCCCAGTGGTCACTCTTCCATGTCTGGCAATGACTGCAAGGTACAAGGCAGGGGAGAATCTGAAGCAAGGTGCCTTCTCATCCCAAAGCCATATCGGTTGTTCCCAGTATGGAAAAGAAGCAGAGTCCAAGTAGGTACAGGGTCTTCAGATGATGCTAGCTCTGTTTGCGCTACTGGGATTTACAAAACCAGAGGCTGACATATCAAAGTGCAGGAAAGTGTCATTGTTCCATTCCCTCCGAAGGAGAAGACAAACCGTTAGCAAAAATCTGGGAGGTCACAACAGCATGAAGTACTTTGCCTTGTTAGACCAAATGCCCTCACAGGTCCTCCCTCCAAACGTATGAAGTCTCAGCTCATGATGTGTATACAGGGCATTTTCATGTCTTTGGGAAGAAAACCTACATTGCTGGAAAGAAATGCCCCGCATTCCAACTCCTCTTCCTCACTAACACCTGCAGACATCTTAGCAAGGAGGCAGGATGGATGCTCCCACTGAGATCCAGCAGGTAAACAGAAGTTCACCCAAAGCCACCTTTTCTTTCGAAACCTTTCTTACTTTCTAAACCCAGTTACTTTTCTTTTTTGGAATGAGTTGGGATTCCTGCTCTCTAGGTTAAGGAACAAGCAGAGAGGCAATTACAAGTTGGCAACTCTGAACTCTGACCACTGTACAGGAGACAAAAAAAGGAAGTGAAATTCAAGAGGCATTTTAGGTAGCACTGGGGCAAACCAGAGATATTGTTTCCACCACTGAACAGATGCCACGTGTCATGTTTATCACTGTAGCTTGGTTGTACGTCCTAAAGTGAAAAGCACAGACCGTAGTGTCTATGTCAGCCAGTGTCTTTCCCCACCTCCATTTTGGTATCAATGCTTCATTCTCCCTTTTTCGGGTTACATTAAGTGCACAGAAATATATAGCAGCATTTGGACTGAAACCCTCACATACACCAGACAGCACATTCCAGGAGGTAAAACAACATATTATGGCCTATACCCTCAAGGTATCAAGTTTTCAGGATACAGAGCAGTAGGAAGTGGAGAGCTGAGGGCAGAAAAGGGGAGGAGGAGCAACACAGGAACACGAGTTCTGTTTCCATGCCAGGAGAGGATCAGGGTGCCATTCCTGTGTTAGCACCAGGCTGTGACACTACTGCAGACAAAGCAGACGGGCAGAGCAGGAAGTGAAAAAGCCAATCTCCCATCTCCCCGCACAGCTGGCGGGCAGGGGCAAAGTCAGGTGCATTCACCAATCCTAGCAGAGCATGAAAACAGGCAAAATCTGCTCAGCCTGTTTTCAGCCAGAATGAATTTCTCTTCAACGCTCAAGAGAAAATCAATTAGTGATGGCTAATGAGTCTTGTTCACCAAGCTGATCACAAATCACACTCATGGAAAGAGAATCTACAGAACTGCTCCAGGCTGAGGCCATTCCAAAGCACGTAGTACCACCTCAAGTCTGCCCTCTTCCTTCTTGTACAGCAGCCTGCCTTTGTTGGGGGAGTTGGTTCTAAACATGCCTTTCTATTGCTTTGGGGGTACTTTGCACAGGCAATATCTGTGAAAACATTGCTTTCCAGCCCACAAACATAAGAGGTTGCAATCCCCTCTTTTGCCCTAGGTCAGACTACAATGTACGGGCCCACCGGTACCAGAGTGGAGGCACCGTACTCTAATCTGAGCTCCTCTGCTCCAGTCTGATCGTAAGACTGCTGAAGACAGTGCATTCAAGCTTGGTGTTCAAGTGTTGCACCAAAGGCCTTCACAATTACAGTGGAGGCAGAGTCACCCTTCAAACCCATGAGAGAAAAGGCTGGGCTTAGACAGGTCCCTTGTCTGGCATTCAGCTGGAAGCTGTGGCGATGGGCTTCTTCAGATGTTGGCTCATGAGCTCCCTGGCACGAGACACTTGGATGTGGTCATAACAGGAGTTACAAACGAGGACAGGGTCGTACAACTGCTGATCAGGGATGGGCAACTTCAGGTGGCAGCAACCGGCACAAAACACATTCCCACAGTTCCTGTCAGGAAGAAAGAAAGGCAGTGAGAAGAGAGCTGAGAACACCAGGAAAAGATTTCAGCAAGTGTAAAGGCTCCAGTTTGGGATCAGAAGGACCAAAGACCCTGGGGAAATGGAAACAAGGAAAACGTAGCAGACTGGGAATCTGCAGGGAATTTCTGGGATCTGGTGAATAAAGTCCCAATACCTTCTCTTCAGAGGTGGAGGGGACAAACATTGCAGACAAGCATGTTGGGAGGTTTAAGAGGCAGGCAGAGAAGAAGAATGGAACTGCAGCAAAAATATTGTTTACCTGCAGTGATGCCTCCGTTTCGCCAGCCAGAATTCACAATCGCAGTTAAAACAATGTGAGGCCATGTGGTCTGGAACCCACCGCGTGACCTAGGGCAAACACCAGTCCTCATCAGCTCCAAGTCTAACACCGCACTGACCAGGTCTCAGGACCCAAATGCAGGCTGAGATGTTGCTCTGGACCAGAACAGGCCAGCCCTGAGACAGCCCATCCCACAAGTTACTTTCTGTGGGATGCAGCAAATGAGGATGCAGACAGACTCTCTTGCCTTAAAGGACAAGGGTGGCTTCTCTCAGCCCTGCTTCCAGCCTAATCATCATTGCTGTAACCATGGAAATCAGCTGCCAGGAAGGAATCATCCTCTCCTGCTGCATTTACAGCATTTGCTGTTACAACACACATACCTCGGTCTCCTTCTTGTCAACAGGCTCCCAGCTCGCTTCTGACAAACAATCTTCACTGTGATCAGAGCAGAAGTCCTCGGTGTCGCTGCCATCTGATTCCTTCAGACATGTCTGCAAAAAGAGAGTCACAAATCCTGTCCAAGGGCACTGCGTCTCCAGCCACGCAGTGCTTGTGAGGGGCACATGGGTGGCTCTGCATTTCCCTGTGCGAGGAGCAAAGCACTGAAGCTTTCACGACCGCATAGCAGCCATTGCTTGGCCCCCTGGAAGCAGAAGTACCTCCAGGAGGCACGAGGACCTGGCTTGTGGATGAGGGGAACGGGGCTGAAGAAACACAGCAGTGGTCTTAACCATCTGCTCTGAAGTTATAGGAATGTGAATGTAGTTTAGAGCAGGCAGTGTGGGGGGGTGTGCAGGGACTGCTGCTGGCAGAGGGCTGCACAGCTGAAGCTGTTAGAGGCAGCTACTTACGAAATCGTCCTCATAGTCCATGGGCGGCTCAGCCGGCGGGGCGCAGAAGTGGCGGATGTCCAACCGCAGCTGCAGCTCCCGCACCTGCCTGCGGAGCTGCTCCACCTCCTGCTTGAAGCTGGCCTCGATCTGCCGCAGCCTGTGCTGAATCACATCCGTGGGGAAAGGGAGCCCGTCATCATCCAGGTAGAGAGGAGGCACGGGAGAAGGACATTTTGGCGGCATGTGCTTGGGACCGGGCGCTTGCTTCAGGTGGCAGGGTAGCCACGAACGGCTGGGCTTCCCCGCAGAGCCTGCAAAATGCGTGCCGATGTGGCCAGAGCAGACTGAGCCTTTTGCACCTTCCCTGGCAGACCATTGGCCGCTGAAACACAGGCCGGGTGCCCGTAGCTGTTTGCTGCTCAACCTCTTGCTACAACAACCATAGGAGAGGAGCTGTCTGGGCGCGGGCTCCCCATTGGGGAGCGATGTCACCATTCCTTGAAAACTGTCCCAGTTGGACCCCAGAAAAGAGAACTCGCTGCTTTGGCTCTGGGAAATGGGCTTGCGCCATTGCTCTAGTGGGACTCTCCCCATCCGGCAGGGATCCTCACAGAGCCCCCTCCTTCCGGCGTAACCTTTGCTGTTGTCTTCATCTGGGCAGGGGATGCCCGGCTCCTGACAAGGAGCGCTGGGTGCCAGTGTCTCCTGGCTGGGAATGTCTTGGCAGGTGATGTTTTTCTTGGGGCAGCCTTCTCCACTGGGTGCCAAGCCAGTAGCCTTCAAAGGTTCCTGGGAATGGGATTCTAATTGCTTTCCAGAACTGGTGGAAACCCTGTCAACATTTTCCTGTTTGGAAGGGTTTGGAGCTGGGCACGCACCGTCCAGTTCCTCCGTGTACGTTCCATTTCCCTTTTCTGTCTCCACAGACACGCCGTTTGCTGGCACAGATGCACAGCTGCTAGGCTTCTTGCTTTGCTCTTCATGCTCAGCGCTGCTGTTGAAAGCACTGCTGGCTTGCAGGGGGGCATTTTCCTGCTGCTCCTCCACTTGCTGTGTCTCAGCAGCAGCCACCATGCTTCCTTCTCCCACGTGCA
Organism: Pavo muticus; assembly: GCA_016647715.1. Lineage (NCBI taxonomy): Eukaryota > Metazoa > Chordata > Aves > Galliformes > Phasianidae > Pavo > Pavo muticus. The sequence goes on from JACDJE010000240.1 coordinate 564,392, forward strand.
GCTCGGCTCCCTCAGTGGCAGCGTGCCTGGCTTCCAGGCCCACACGCACCTCCTGACAGTGGTTATTCAGGTTTGGATCACTGGACGTGCGGGTCAGCGGGCTGCTGGAGTCGCAGGCTGAAAGCAGGTCGTCCATAGATCTTGTCTTTGGTAATCTGGAACCCCAAAGCAAAGCAAATCTCAAAACAAAACTCTATGAAACTTCCCTCATTTCAGCTGTAGCTATGATAATGGAAATGTACCTAATTGGAGATGATGGGGTGGGAAGAGAGGAGGGATGCAGCAGCATGAGCTGAAATGCAGAACACTACAGCCTGGCACCTGCAATCTGCCTTTTTAGCACAGCAGTGAGCTGAACATGTTCTCCTTCAAGTGGATGGGACAATGCTACACAGCTCTTGCTCCCCACAGCAAAGATAATGAGCGCAAGAGGTAAAACAGAGGAAGGGAAAGATGACTGTGGGTATGAGGCAACCCGGGACTGGAGCTCTAGGCTCTTACCTGTCCAAACATCTGCCACTGAACTCCTGACTCTGAGATCCAGGGGGCATGTAAATGTCCATGTCATCCTGTCCCAAGGGGTGCGGGGAGGAAGCCGGGAGATACACCGCTGTCCAGACGTGCAGCGCTCGCACGTGGCACACAGGATGCAGCACCTGCAACAACCGCTGTGGTCAGAGATGAACACAGCAGGAAACCTCTCCACCTCTCCTCATACAGTTCCTGGTGCCTGGCAGGTGGACAGCCCAGAAAGCGAGGCCAGCAGCAATACTCACCTGCTCAGACCCTGGCATGTAGAGAAGATTGTGGAAGTTCTTATTTCCAGCGCGCAGGAGGGACCACACGGAGCAGGTACGCTTGTAGATGTTGTGCATCTCTCGCTCACATGGGCTGTTCCCAAGGAAGGTCCCATACAGGCAGGAATACGTGTGCTGCACCAGCTTCACCTGCAGCATCAAAGGGAGAAGAGCTGTCATGGCTATTGGGAAGCGGTGTCTCCAAGGGCAACATCTTCCAGCTCTCTGGGAAGATTCTCACCCAGCTGGTGACCTTAGTGCTGTCCTGTCACACGGGGCAGGACAAAGAGGGGATAACAGAAGGCACTTTGATTAAAGTGAAATCAGCAGTCAACTGACACCACGTCTATGACCTTAAGCTGTATTACATGATAAGACAGAGATCATTTCCCCATATTTTTTCTTAAACCAAGCTTTTGGTTAAAACAGTGCTGCTGATGGAAGCTTTTGATTAAAACAGAGCTACCGATGGTATGTGAATTCACTGGGCTAGAAAAGGACCTGGGGAAGAAGCAATCCAAAGAAACTACAGAACATAAAACTTTCATCACAGCCCAGTCTGCTTGGTCTGCCAAGCCTGCAGTCCCCACTGGGAGAAGGAAGAAATGCAAGCACTTAAAGAGAAGCTGTCAGCAGCATTGCAGATACAGAACCAGGTCAGAATGCCTCAACTAAAGGGCAGGGCTGAACCCGCACAGGTATGTCAGGAATGCCAGCAGGGAGCCCAAACAGAACTCAGACACTTCCCAAGTTTTAAAGAATTCAATTTTTGTTGTCTTTCAACTATAACACCATAGATTATCACGGCCTCCTCTCTGCCTCTGCTAACAGCTGGTAAGGAATAAAGAAGTGTTTGCATGAGTATTTCTTACCAAAAAGGCTTCGTTAAATTCAAAGAGGCAAGGAAATTGCTTCAGAAGCTGATGAACAGCATCCAGCCACTGCAGGAAAACTGGGCACTGCTCATTCTGATCTTCCACCTTCTCCTGGTGACCACAGCGATCACCAAATTTGTGACCAAAATCCAGCCAGTCTGATTCAACAAGCACCTGGAAGCCCTGTGAATGAAAGAGACAACTTTGCTGTAGGCACCGAGCGAGACGAGGCAAGCCCCACCTGCCAGCAGAGGCAAGTGATCTCAGGACTAATGCAGCTCTGGCAAGGAAACTCTGTTTGTGCTCGGTTTGGGGGCAAAGCTACCTGAAGGTCAGAGGCTTTCGAACACAAAGCAACGTGTCATTTCTATATGACAAACAACCTTGAGAATGAACATAAATAAGTAAAATAATCACAAGGAGGAGCAGGGAAGCAGCTGCACCTTGAACACAACAGGTTATTTAGCAGAGCACTTTGCCAAACTGGGAATGAGGCGTACAATTCACCGAAAAGAGGCAGGGAGAACATACAGAAAAACTCAGTGCCCATAGTAACAGCTCTGAAACGCCAGTAAGCTGATTCCCACATGGAGTTTTGCTCCTTTCTGCTGAGACTCAAAGAGAAGAAGTGCCATTTGACAGACACGAAGCAGCAGTAAGCACAACGCTTACCTCCATGGTCCTGTAATAGGGGTCCAGGAGAATCTTTGCCAGCGCTACGATCTGCGGGGTCCTGTCCCAGCCGTCAGAGCAATGGACCAGCACTGGACGTCCTTCCCTGTCAACTGCGCTGGAGACCAGCACTGCTGCCTTCAGCATGACAGAAAGGTGCTGCAGCCACTTGGTGCTCTCCAGGGCTGAAAGCCAGCTAGAAGGCGTGCAAAAAAGCAGGAAGATGGTGGCTTAGTCCTCCAATGGCAAAACAACACATTAACCCAAGTTGCTTTTGTGTTCTCAATGAAAATAAGAGTCTTTTAAAAAATATGTCAGAAAGAAGAGTCAACCAGGTTGGGAATGACTACAAACCAACATCTAATTGCAATTTTTCCCTGATGTTTCTGAAACATAGAGGATAGGATACGTATAGACAACAGAACTTAAGTCTGGATGCAATCCGTTCCGGATTACCAGGGATCAAAACGGGCCACGTTTAAGCACTGTGAGCACTTCCCCCATAGCTAGAGAAAGGTGACTTACTTGCTGGGGTCTGGCACTTGACTGCAGACAGCTCGCAGATACTGGAAACTGTTCCGGATGGAGTGGATGTTGGCCATGCCCATGAACACGACCTCGCAGTTTGGGTAATACTCTGAACAACAAGAGAGACAGAAACATTCAGGAACTGCTGCTGCCACTGCAGCGACTGCCTCCACGCACAGCTTGGTTGTTCCCCACAGCAGCACTGCTCAATTCCAGCAACATGTAGGCAGTTTTTCTAGAAAGCCTTGTGGGCCAGCAGCTGTTTCTGTGGAGTAATGGACTCTGCACAACTGAGAAGGGCAGTGTGCTCCCAGAGACTGAGCACCGGGACGCCAACCTGACCCAAACTGCTCCAGGGCCCGCTCGGCTCAGCAGGCCCAAGCAGTGCTGTGGGATGTGCTCAGCCCCGCGTACCTTCGCACTCGCAGCCTCCTCCCTTTGCTCTGTTGGCCACGGCTGCCGTGTAGGACCTGGCATCAAGGATGAGCAGCTTCTGAGGAGTGCCCACGTTCTCCACACCTGAACACGCGGTCAAGGACGAGTCTGCAGAGAGAGCACAGGCTGAGTGCTGGCACCTCCCTCCCTCCCACAGCAGCCCAGCACTGGCTGTGTACCCACCCCACATGCAGGGCCCAGATTATGAACCTGATACCGGGTTTAAATCTTGCATTATAACAGCCCTGTCAGCAGCAACGACATTTAGGTGTAGGGCGCGCTGTATAATGCGCACATTTAGGAGGCAGCAGAAGGAACTGTGTTGTCTCACCGAAGTCGGCCTCGCAGGCCTCGCTGCTGTCGCTGCTCCCGTTGTGCGGCACGCCGCCGGGTGCCTTCGCTCCAGGGTTCAAGGCACAGGCTTTGGCAATCGATGTCACCAGGTACTCATCATCAGCATTCCGCCAGCCCCACCAGCTGATCTCGGGTTGGCTACAGCGTGCAATCACCGCCCCGTTACGCACGTGACTGCAAAGGAAGCCCCGTGGAGGTGAGGGACACCCCAGCAAACCTCCCCACTCATCCCCAGCCAGCCGGTGCCTGGGCAGCCCTGCTCACTGCTTCACCCACTGCATCTAGCCCTGCACCAAGCAGTGAAACACGGCAGGGTGCTTCAGACAGCAGTTATTCACAACAACGGCGGTGACAGCGGTTGCCCAGAGAGGTTGTGGATGCCCCATTCCTGGAGGTGTTCATGGCCAGGTCGGATGGGCCTTGGGCAACCTGATCTAGTACTCAATCTAGTGGTTGGCAGCCCTGCCTGCAGCAGGAGGGATGAACTTGATGATCCTTGAGGTCCCTTCCAACTCAAGCTTTTCTGTTATTCTATGATTCTGTGACAGAGAGGCCATCACTCAGATCGCAGTGATGAGGAGCACAAGATGACTGTGAGCAGCGCAGGAGTGGCTGATGGAGCTGGAGCAGCTGGCAGAATGAGATGGCAGCGGCAGGTGGCTGCAGGAGTGGCTGTCAGGAACACACAGCGGCAGCCTGGGGGCAGCTGTAAGCCCAGACCCAACGGCAGGGCCCACTGCAATGAATCTCCGCAGCGAGTGGGAGACTGCCAGTTGCTCCAGCCATTGCTCTCTTAAGAGAGAACTTCAAATAATTATGGCTGTACTTTGGAAAGTCATAGTTATTAATTGTGATAGTGCTCTGTTCTTCCCTTATCTCCTCTTCCTTGCAGGACGTACTGGTTGTTAAACCATTTCATTTACTGCTTGTAAGTTAGAGGGATTAGCTCACTCAGCATCAGACTAGTTAGCTTCTGGGTGGAGGCCTGCGCCTTAATAAGCCCTAAAATACAAACCCTACCCTGCTGTAGGCCTCCCAGAGGGCCCGAAATAGGGCTAAGTGTGCGTTTTTCACATGAACATCCATCCCAAGTGGCCTGCAAAGGGGATGGAGGATTACGTGGCAAAGGCTGCTGCTGCTTCAGAATCATCCATGAGAGTCTATAGCTGACTGGAAAAAAACTGTAGAAGACCTCATGATATCGAGTGATAAAAAAGCATATAAAGTTTAATGTTAATAAATGAAAAGTAAATGTGAAAGGAAAGTCCATGGTGAGTAGGCTCACTGAGTGAACACAGAAAGCACAATCTCACATTCTCCTGAATATAAGTGGCAGAAATGGAAGATACCGGCTGCTGCAAAGGCCATGGAGGCAGAACATCTGCATCCCCATCCTGTAACACTCCTCGAGATGCTATCCCTGGTGTCCGGCCCTTCTCAGGGACGGGATGAGGAACTGGATGGTCCTGTATCTCGGTTCTTCCTAACAATAACAGCTGCCCCTCCCTGCCCCGCTGCCCCTCATGCAACACCTCTCTGAAGATGAGCCAGAGCAAGAACAGAGACACGGATAAGGACCTGACAAACAACACCCAAATACCTTCTGTAGGTCAGCACCTCTGAAAAAGTTGCATTGGTGGCCAAGTAGAAGATACAACAGTTTAGATCCCAGTGCACACTAGCACAAGCCTCAAGCCAGCACTCAAAGGCTGCTTAGTGCCAGCGGGGCTCCGAGCAGCACCCCTGCCATTCTCTCTTCCTCATGCTGTCACTCCTTTAGGGGTTCTGCTGTCCCACAGCAGAAGCCGTTGCTTCTTCCCATTATTTGCTCTGAAAGGCAGCACACTCAGAACACGCTGAGGCTTTGGATTTCTCCTAACAGTGGTGCACAGCATCTCACCAGCAGCTCTGCAGCTTGGAGGAACGGTTTTGCTTCTCAGAGACAATGTTCTCCTGAAGCAACTTGCAAGGAATTTTTTCTTGCTAACCTTGTAGATAGTACTGATGAAGACTCTAAAGTGAAGACTTCCAAAAAACCAACATCCACGTTCAGCTCAAGACACTTTGGAGCCCTTTTCTTCCGGTGCCATCCCTGCTGCAGTTCTGTTTTGCAAGATGAGGAGCGGCGTCACTGCCAGGAGATCTATTTCTGGCTGCAGGATGGCTGCAGGATGGGTAGCACCGGCAGCAGCAAAGGATTTGTTTATACTAGTAAGTGAAACAGAGCCAAGGTGTGGACTGGAGCACCGGCCCGTGATCACCCAAGCCTGTTTGTTAGCACACCCACAGCTTCTGGCCTGTGCCAACTAGCACTTTCCCAGACAGTGCCTGAGCAAGTTTTTGGGACATGCGGGTGCTGTGCCATGACTGCTCCCAGCGCCTGCTGGGTGTGACGGCCTCGTTTGGGACACAGAAGGTAGAAAAGGGCTTCGGCTGTGCCGCTGTGTGAAGCCACCCGCAGTCAGCAGTGGAGCTTCGTGCAGTGCCACCAACGTGGCCACGGAGTCACACAGCATTCAGAGAATTCTCGGTGCCACAGACTTCCAAGCAGAGCAACAAATACTGGGCAGGGCATGGTCTTGAGGTAATCAGTTTCACGAGACATAATGATGTGCTAATAAACACAAGGAAGCATGGCCAGCATCAACGAGCATGAAGTCATCAGTAAGCAGAAAGTGCAGCAGGTGCCAGTGGAAGAACTAAAGCCTAACCTGAGCCTGCACTGAGCTCCCCCAGCCCAGGGCACACACACAGCTTGACTCTGTGCTCACCACAAGCATATGAAGCATTTCAGCTCTTTTCTTACTTTTGGTTTTCCTTGAAGAAAGTGATCCTTGAAACTGGAACAGTGCAAAGTGCCATAGCATTTTCACTTATGGGCCAACATTATCCCTTAATAATCCTCAGTTTAGTCTCGATGGTTCAAGACCCCTTCAGAACCCAAAGCTGGAACAGGAGGTGCCTGCATTGAATCACCTTTCACTCCCAGATTCACTCAGAGCACAAAGCTAGAGCAATCTGATGTTCTCAGCACAGGCCACCTAACTCCCAGCAATCAACCAGAAAGCTGCAACTAAGAGCTCTCTGAGCAGCTTGGCTTAAAACACGAGGAACAGCTTAGAGAGGGTTTCCAGAGCAGTGCCTCTCAGTGACACCAATGGGCTCCCACCTTAGATGCACGCCTGCAAGCACTCCCAGTTTCCAGGAGCAGAGGGGAGAGCCCTGCCCCGCTCAGCACGACCAGAAGGCCCCAGGCTGAGTGCTCTGCCACGGGGCTGCACAAATGCCCACCATTTGCCCGCTGTTTCCCTGACGCTTGCTGCAGCACGGGCACAGATAAAGGTGACTGGGAGCATCCGTGAGCAGCTCTTGGCCAGTGCAGTGCCAAGGACTTCTGAAGGTGGCTGTGCAGACAGCGCAGTGACGAGGAGCGGCTGGCACACCGTGCCCGTCTGCCTCTGCAGTCAGCTAAATAATTAACTGCATCCTCTGCGCTGCTTTACAGGCGAACCGTGCCTGGAGGCTCCTGCATCTCCACCGTGCCTCTCCACTGAGAACTCAGCAATGAAGACCCGTGCTTCTGCTTTGCTTACCAGCTCAGTTCTGCTTTTTGTAAGGAAATTGATGGTGTCACACGTTACAGATCTGTCTGTCAGCCAGGAGTTCAGCCGCATCCCTGTGAAGCTCTGAGCTCTACCAGCCGGTCCTGTGGTGGCTGTCCTTGGGGTGCATGCACCTGAGCCCACTTGCCCTGAGCTGCGGGTGATGAGGAGCCGAGTGGGAGGCGTGCATTTCTTCCCTTCCCCCGGTACAGCACGAGGCACTGCACCACGGCCCTCACAGGCTCTCCTGGCCAAACGCTTCCATTCTGGGGGCAAAGCCTAAAGAGCGCATGAAGATGAGAGAGAGACGGCGAAGGCCTCGCCCCATCCTGTAGCATCACTGTCAGCACCCTGTAATCTGATCCCAGGCTGCAGAGGGCTGCAGCTCAGCCTGCAAATTACTGGGTATCCTCACAGCGATATTATAAAGCGCCGAACAAAATAATTGTAAGAGAGCAGCAAAAAGACTTGCTTTTGCCCTCGGGTGGGGAAGCACACTGGGACGGTCTCCAGTGCCAGAACGATTTTAGCAAAAGTAATCACAAACACAATTAACTTCTTAGCTGACTTGGCTACAAAGAGGGCAAGGCTCCATCTGATAACCAGCACTCATTACTCCGCTGCTGCAGAATTTAGGTCTCGTAGAAACAGCACGCCGTGTTTTGCAGCATCTAATAGCATGCAGCACAGACCACGAGCACGGGGACGTACAGTTAAGGTGTGCACATTCCCTGGTTTTACTTCCTGGCTCTACTGCTTCCCAGGGCCTTGCTTTGTTGTGCAGCTCTGCTATTTTCAAAGCTTTTCGTATTTGGATTTAATAATTGCTAACACCGAGTCTAATGCTAGAAACCACAACATACATTACAGCACACACCAGCTGGGTGAGGTATCTTCCTGCACTCCTATGCAACCAGCTTCCCATTTGTTTCAAACATGCCAGTCTCCTCGAAGATGTGTTTAAAGAGAAATCACCCCCTGCCCAGAAAAGCTCTGCTTTGCTTGCTGCCTAGCTGCAGACAGCCTCAGATACAGATGATTTCTGGAAGGCTGCTCTGACCAGGGAAGAGGCACTCCCTGTATTTACCAGCTATCGACTCAACCATGTGCAGCCACCTGCAAACATTTCATCCTCCCTGCTACCTCAATGTTTACAAACTCTCACAACTCACTCAAAACAGAAATGATTTGCAGATGGGTACCAAAAGGTACATCTAGGTCCTACTGGACCTGGATGGACTTGTCTGGATGAGGTGCTAAGAGATATGGTTTAGTAGCTTAGTGGGTAGTAATGGTTATAGGAGGACAGTAGGATTAGATGATCCTGTAGGTCCTTTCCAACCTTGTGATTCTATGATTCTATGGTGCATAGAGGGGCCATGCAGCAGGCTCATTTTGGCCAACACTTCCTTTCAAAGCAACTAGGCACATATCACCTCATCAAAATACTCTGAAACTCAGAGAAAGAGAACCTGAATTGGACACGGTGCCCTTGCTGCATCTCCCACAGTAGCAAAGTCACCCCATCCTCAGATCTAACTGAAAGCAAGAAAGAAGCAGCAGTTACCAGAACTCCCTCTGGGAGAGCATCCTGCTTTACCAGCACAGAGCAAGCTTGCAGACCTGCCCAAAGGGCAGCCACCAGGGGCCTGGCGAGAACACTTGTTTGCTCTGTGTTTACCTGTACACAACCACAGGGATCCTCTTCCACGACCTAAAAGAAGCCACGTTCTCCAGCTCCTTATCAGTGATCCAGACAGGCACCAGCAGCTTCTGGGGATAACTGGAACAAAGCCTGGGAAAAAAGAAAGCAGCAAGGCAAAATGAGACTCAGCAACCAAAATCTGTACCAGAGAAATTGTACAGCAGCAGTGCAGGAGCAGTTCACATCTTCCCTAACTCTGCATTCAGGACGGGCTCCTCCTATCTGCCTCAGCACCATTTCAACACGAGTAAAGCGACCCGAAAACTGGCAGGAGTGAGCTAGGAGGAGACAGCCTCCACATCAGGCCTCACCTCTGGGCTGTGCAAAGCCTCGCAGCACTTCCCAAGGGCACCTCTGGAACACAGCTGGGCTTTAAACACGAGGGCTTACGTTTTGGGGTTTTGGTTTCCTCGCAGCACTCACAAACCCAGAAACGTGCAGTCAATAATTATTTATGATTAGCCAATGATGACCTTATGCTTAAGTCCCAGGAAAACATTAAAAACCCAACGGTAAGTGCGTTAGCAGCAGGACAAGAGGGACCCCAAGGAAAAGAGGGGGAAAGGCAAACAGCATGCTGGGAGAAGGGCTGAGAGCAGTGCAAGCAGAGCGAAGCACATGTGAAGAGCCGGCAGTGCAGGGGCTTCCTGCTCAATGCAGCGCCTGCCGCGCCCCGGGGCTCCCAGCGTGTGGCTGCATGCAGGGCAGGTCGCAGGCCCACAGACAAAGCACTGCCTGGATCCTGGACCCGCTGAGCCCCGCAGCTCCTGCAGACAAAATCCTGCCCACAGAACATCAAAGAGCAGCCTCAGGTCTAAGCTCCAACCCACATCGCTTAGGAGGAACGTTTCAGGGCTGAGGAGGGTGAAATGACCCAGTGGGTGAACTGCAGAGCACGGCTGGTGCTCCCCTCAGCACAGGATAGCCCAGCTGGTGGTAATGGGCATTGGTACAGCACTCAGTGCTGCTGGGATGTGATGCTAGCACGGACCTGCCTGCCCTGCGAGATGTCACTCCACATGGGGTACAGACAGCTGCTTAGAAAGCCCTGGGCAGAAGGCAAGATGGGTGTGTGGGATAATAATAGGGCACGGAAGGGGAAGCCAGGAAACAAGACTGAAGCTGTCAGGTAACAGGCTGAAGGCCAGGCCAGGACATGTGTGGCAGAGCTCTGCAGCTCTCTGAATTCCACGCGTGGAATTGGTCAGGAAGTCAGTCACACAGCAGTGCGACAGAGAGCAACGGTGTGCTGAGAAGGGTTGGTGCTCATTGGGAACTCTGAGCAGCTGCCATCTGTAAAAGAACAGCGTTCCTCTACATCACAGCAGAATCAGTTTCCTGGTGTTTCAGATGAAACGTTATGGGAGATGTCTTAAAAACTGGGGGGAGAGCATTCAGGGGAGTTTCAGTACAGGATCTTTTAAGGCACTGCGACTCTGCACTTAAAAACCCATAACAAGTCAGTACAGTTCCAGCCTGGACGCAGGACAGCCTGGAGAGGTTGTTTAAGGAGGGTGCCCAAAACCAGGCAAGGAGATGATGACAAACAGACCTGTGCTGCTAAGGCCGGGATCACAAGGCTAAAAGAAACCAAAAAGCCAGGATAAAGGAGCGTGCTGGCTTAAGAGCAAGTCATAAACTTGGTACAAGGTAAATTATCAGTGGTACCCTAGATTTCAGAGTAGAAGCTTTGTGGGAAGACCAGAGTAATTGAGCTAGCAAACAAAGTGTGGTCTGTTCCTAGATAACGTGAAGGTAAAAGTGCGAGGCCAAGAGCTACCAGCATCAGTATGCAGTGCAGGAAGGGCACGGGCTGAAACTCAAGTCTGAAGAGAACGACAGGAGGATGGCACAGGGGGTCCACTGCAGTACGGGAACAGGAGAGCAGCAACACCCGTGTCTGGCTGATGGAAATTCAGAAAGGCTGCAAGGGCAGGAATTGCACAGGAGTTTGCATTGCTTGCACCTAACATACACAGTCATCACAGCAACACAGGACTACGTGTTCAGATGTGATCAGCTGCTTCTTGGTGGTACGGACCAAATAATGACACGTAACTCCTCCTTTGGCCCTAAGCTTGAGCAGAGCTGCTCCGCAGCAGAGTAACTGAAAAACTGCTTTGGTGCAGTGATCATCACACAGTAGCAGCCAATGGTATTTTTTAAGGGGAAAAGTCCCCCCCTGCAGTAGTGGTGTGCTCCACAGAGGGGAAATACACAGAAATGAAGCTTCATGAGAGAAAATGAAAGGAGATGAGGGAAAAGAAGCTTGCAGACGATGAGATGGTTAATGAAATATGCTCTCTGAGGTAATATAAAACAATCAAAGAGGATCAGAAGGAGGAATTTCAGTGAATGACAGCTGGATTTTAGAAGTAAAACAACCTCCTACAAATAGAATGGTAGAATGGTTTGGGTTGGAAGGGACCTTTAAGGTCACCTAATTCCAACCCCCTGCCATAGGCAGGGACACCTCCCATTAGACCTGGCTGCTCACAGCCCCATCCAGCCTGGCCGTGAGTGCTCCCAGGGAGGGGGGGGCATCCAAGCCTCACTGGGCAACCTGGGGAAACGATTCCAAAGAGCACAGACTTGAGAAGAGCCAAACACGAACCTCAATGAAAAAGCAGTGACAATCCGGCAGGTCGGGCTGGTTTTAAGAAATGCCCCGTGAAGAAATTAAAGCTATGAAGACTTTTTTCCACCACCTTGGAGGTGTCAGCCTGCTACTGAGCCTGAAGCTCTGCTAGATAAGCACGGCCACAGCACAAAATCAATACTCTCTGCATGGTGTGAGCACACGGAGGAGCTGCCAGAGCCATCCCCATTTTACAGGTGACAAAGGCACACTGAGGGATTCACACGGGGGAACTACCTGCAAGGAGTGAGGAGCAACTCACCAGCAGGACCAGGTAATGCTCTCCCAGCATTGCTAGAGCAACCCAAATGCGCACCAGGTGAATGATTAACCCAGGTGTGTAAGCTATTGCTTACATTGGCTCGGGTGCCGAGCAATGAAAGGTGGCAAACACGGCATCGACTGTAAAAAGCTCTGTGGGGAGAACGTGGGAAACCACTTAAGCCTGACTGCTGCACAAAGCCGCTGACTGTCACAGCCACTGCAAGGGCAAACACGGCACACTTGGGAAGAGTCAACACGGCTTTCGTGGGGGGAGGTGGCACGACACACACCCACAGAGACACAGCGCGTGGCTGCCCGGGTTTGGATTTTATTACAGGTTGCTCCCAGAGGCTTGAAGGAAGCCCTCCTCGAGTCCTGAGTAACTCTTGAAAAGATGAGAAACGGTTACAGACCCGAAATGGTTCTTCTTCACAAGGGAGGGAGTCCCAGAGGGAGCCGCCTGGCCCTGTGCTGTGCGTTATGGGACCACGCTGACCCAGCACAGCACTGAAACTGAGGTTTGACCCCAGGAAAAGCTGTGTAACAGCAGAAACACGCACATCAGGGCAAGCCGCACCTACAGATGAGCGCAGATGAAGCATCTTCTTGCCACAAAGGCAACAGCCAGTCCAGTGAAAGAGATCCTCCTTCACAGAGTGTAGAAGCGTGGGTTGTATCCCTAGCAGTCTCTCTAGACTTACTGCCTACATATTTGTATGGCAAATACAAGCAAGAACAAGAAGTACCACCTTTCCCAAGAGCATGGGGGGAAGCATTATGATTTGTAGAGAACTGCAACAAAATAGAATCATAGAATGGCCTGGGTTGAAAAGGACCACAATGCTCGTCTCGTTTCCAACCCCTGCTGTGTGCAGGGTCGCCAACCACCAGAGCAGGCTGCCCAGAGCCACATCCAGCCTGGCCTGCAATAAGACTAGCTATGAATTAAGAGCAGTCACAGAAACAAGTGGGAAACATCAGCTGTCCTGAACATTAACACGGCACTCCAGGCTGCTTTTCCTCATAAAGCCAAGAAACAAATACAACCACGACCGTAAAAAGATCAAAGCTGGAAATAAGCATCAACAGTGGAAGAAAAGTGGGGATTTTTTTGTTACTTTTGAAATCGCCCTGTGTGCACCAAACCTCAGCACTGTGAGCAACAGGAAAACAGCTTCAGCTGTGGCAGCAGGGCTGCGCTGCTGGGGGCTCTCAGACCGCACACCCGTGCAGATGACTGAGGATGTAAAAGCCACGGAGGGATTATGTAATAATTTTATTATGATGGCATGCTGAAAGAGTATACTTTTATCAGGACTGAAGGAGTGGCTGTTATATGCCTGTATTGCTCTATTTTTATGATGGCTGTCGCCAGGAAGAAGATAATAGTTACCAGATAAGGACATCTCAGAACAGACTTGAAAGACAACGAACAAAGTCATTACCTTGGAGTATCCTGTCTCTAACAACACTGTTTTGCCAATGCTGGGAAATAAAAGATAAAAGGACTATAAACAGTTAAAAAGTAACCCGATTCCTGCGAATAGAGGCAGGTGGTAATGATCAAAAGCCAAGGCAGGATTTAAAGACACACTCCCTGGAGCGGCAAGAGAGAACTGGTTTCAGAGTTGCACAAGCCAGTTACACCACCCTGAAGATCTCGGGATGTGTGCTGAGAAGGGAAGCTGAGACCTGCCAGCATCCCCGGGCAGGAGCTCTGCAAGCCCAAGGAAAGCACAGCCAGCTTGCCGAGGTTTGTTTCAAGTTCCTTCCTCCCTGGTTTGGTCAAAATTAAAACATCTGTCTTCGGAGAAGCTGGCTACAGTCTGGGGTCAAAGCTCCCGGGAAGCACAGCTGGGTAATCTCACCTGGAGGCACCGAGGCAATCAGAGGGAACCACATCCCAGAGTGCTGCGCTGAGGGGCAGCGTGGCTGCTTTCAAGGAGGCAGATGTACCTGCAGCACCGAGCTGCACGCTGAGCAGCTAGGGAAAAGAATTCCTATTTGAAGTTCTTAGATAAACTGTGTCAATACTGCCAACAAGGTCACGTAACAGACCAAAAGCAACGATGTGATACTGCTGAGAAGATACTCCAAATCAAATCCCAAAGGCAGCGCTTGATGCCTTGAATCCTGAGAAAACGCACTGAGGGGAGGCAGCAGACTCAGAACTCCACAGGGTCCCAAGCCAGCATACCTGAAGCATCTCATGGTCTCCACAAGAAACTGGAGATACGAAGCTGATGGGGATGCTTTTACTGCCTGAGAAATAGAGTAAGGACTGAGGGATCCCAGTCATTACAAGACAGGGATCACAGGGAATGCAGAAATGAAAATGTGACTCAACGCTTAATAAAAACCTGCTGGCTTAATGCCACCTGCTGCAAAGAATGCGGAAGTGCTTCTGCATGAGCTCCTCCAGGAGCACAGGACGGGCTAAAGGGGCTGCCGAGATCCTGCTCCATCCTCCAGCCCACAGTGGGACCACCTGCACCACCATGAAATGCCCCCATGATGGAGAGTCCTCACCTCCACATGGACCTGGCCCAGCACAGCACCACTCTGAAGGAGAGGGAATTTCCCCCCGTGCTCAATCTGAACCTCCCAGGCTGCTCCCTTTGTTCTATCACCTGCCACTGTCAGAAGAGCTTCACTCCACCTGCTTTGTACCTGCCCTTCCAGCTCTGTAGGTTGCAAGCAGATCACCCTACAGCCCCTCCTACAGCAAACTGGGGAAGCCCCGCTCACTCCCAGACCCCTCAGCTCCACAGCAGCCCTCCAGAGCCTCATCCCCACTTTCCTGACACACGAGAACAGCTGCCCGACTTCAAGTAAACCTCTACATTTTCAATATGAGCATTTTAGAGAGACTGACCACAAAGGCAAGCCTACGATGGATGATTTCTCCCAGACTCCCAGCCATCTTCATGGAGGAGATGTGGCCACATTATAAACTGCCTGGGTCAGCTTCTACAGCTGATGTTTGGGTACCCTCTTCTTCAATTCCGTGACACGAAAGGAGGAAAGAAAGGAGAACTCGCTCATATGCTGATCTGCCTGAGGGCAAGCACGACCCAGAAGGAGGATTAGCTGGAGCCTGACTCATCCACTGCTCTGCGGGGGGATGTGATGGCAATAAAGGAAGGAAAGAGGAGAGCCGGGAGGGCCTGGTGGTGCAACACTCACTTGTAATTGTTGTTGATGTCAGAGACTCGCCAGACGTTCTGCAAGTCGAAGCCCATCCTCACCAGCTCCATCTCAAATCGGTATCTTACGTGGTCACCTGGAACAGAGAGCACAGAGTATTTACTGATGAAACTTTAACATCAGTGGCAGCTCCATAGCAACTACTGGAGGCTGGAGAGAAACCACAGGACGGCAGGACGGCAGGGTTCTTGTTTTAGAACCACAGAGCCCGGCCCCTCGCAGGGGTTCCTCTGCTTATTTTGTCAAGTCAGATCACCTCCAGTCCCAGCACACAGAGCAGCACAGCACCCTCCTCTGCTAACGTGTGCTTTGGGGCAGCGTTCATTTCATCCACTTCTCCCTTCCAAAGAGGGTACAGGGAAGCCCACTGCAGAGGAGTACTGCGCATCTCACCCCAGGGGCAGCCTTTCCAGACAGCTCTCAAGGGCTGATTCATAATTTCCCCTCATGTTTTTGTCTCATCTTACAAACACTGGATGTCTTTGCTGCCTGAGTGTCAAATCTCCTTAATAAACAAACACTGAAG
The DNA here is from genome assembly GCA_016647715.1 of Pavo muticus. Lineage (NCBI taxonomy): Eukaryota > Metazoa > Chordata > Aves > Galliformes > Phasianidae > Pavo > Pavo muticus. The sequence goes on from JACDJE010000240.1 coordinate 579,995, forward strand.
TGTTCTTTGCCTCACTGATATCCAGCAGCAACAATTTCTGCAGGTAAATGTCTTTATGCTAGAGAATAGCATTTTCTCTACAGGAAATACATGAAATACCTGCTAATTTCTGGTGTTTGGGGCAGAGCAGGAACACACAGCTTGTTTTTTTCCCTCTACCAACTTCTTTTTAGTACCTTTCAGCTGCACTGTGTATCCCCCATCTCTCCACACAAACCTGTGTTTGCACATCTCATTCAGGTTACTGCTTCTCTCCTCCAATTCCAGCAGATTTCTAAATGCAAAGCCATCATCATCACCCTACTTAATTTCCTCTTATTCATGTTGAAGCTTTACAAAAAGAAAGCAACTGCAAATGAACTTCGTGTTCCGGGAGAGGGCAAACTCCCGATCCACACGAGGGCACCATCACAGCTCTGCTTCTCCCTGTAGGGATTCCAATATTCTATTTGAGCCTGTGCAAGAATGAGCCAGGCACCTCTGAGACCCGACCCTGGGAATGCCACGGCATGTCTAAGTGTTGAGAAGAGATGGAGATGTGCTGATATTGACCATGCTGCCTCAATGCAGATGACATCTGCTGCTCGAGCTGTCCCATTATTGTGATGAAAGTGCTGAAGGATGGGACGTTTCCTTCACTGACAAGGAGAAAGGGAAAGGGGATCGAACGCTCCATATTTTGCATATTGTTATTATTCCTCTTACTGTGCTTGATATCCAGCTGCATCTGGACGTCAGCTGGATGTCTAGGCCAGGTGTGGGATGCCCCAGAGCAAGATGGACTTGGGCTATGGCTACAGCACAGCACATGCAGCAAGACACCACGTTATGAAAGATGGCTTCAAGCGCATCGCTGCACTTCTGGATGGATAAACAGGAAGGGGACAGGCCAGGATTTTACCTGGACGGCACAGATGTGCATGTTGATCTTCCTCATCAACACAGACTCCTAAGCACCACGCATGGTAGGCAAATGCAAAGAGGTCCTCGGGCTTGGCAGGGCGGGCAATGGCTCGATTCAGTCTCTTTAGCCACTCCTGGCACTGCTTAAAGGTGGAAAAATGGCACCTGCAAATGCAAATCCTACTCAGTGAGTACATACATCCAGCTGGGACACAGACAGGGAGCTCTGATTAACCAGAAAAAGGAATAAAGCATCAATTCTTACGAAAAACAGAGCAACCTTGTCTATAAACAGCTTCATTCCAATGACAGTGCAAAGGCAGGTGTCAGAGCAGATTGTGGCCACTGCAGTGGCATCTACAGCAAGGGATACCTGATCACTTTGGAGTCCTTGCAGACGATGTGAAGCTGGAACATATCCCGGCACTCCACGCTCTCCATCATCCTCAAAGGCACCTGCAAGGGACAGAAGGAGGGCATGGCAGCACACCGCAGCAGCAGACACAGCAGGCCTGCCCACAGGCCCGTGGTGCCCAGATGTGGCTCTATCAGCTAACACCAGCTCCCAGCCCACACTACAAACCCACTCCAAGGTTTATGAAGCCTCGTGATGCAGCACAGAGTCTCCTTCAAGAACCACCGGCCTGATTTCTACTCTGTCCCTGGGCAATCCCCCACCGTGGGCCAGTTACAGACTAAATCACCACCAAACAAGCGCAGACAGCTGAGCCAAAAGAAGGCTCCAATAGAAGATGGCAAGTGGAGACAGCAAGAGAAAGCCTCAGGCTCCCACCAGCTGACTCTCGCATGTAGAGTAGTGGTACCCTACCACTCTTAAAACCCCCCAGCTAAATGCTTGATTTTAAAAAGAAGAGCAAGGGAAAGACCTAATTATCATCCATATAATTGATATTATATATTATATATTGATATATAATGCTCCACCCCAACTGCACTCCAACAACTGCATGACCAACAGTAACAAGAGACAATGTAAGGCTTGGCTACTTAGAGGCCCAGTTCCCACATTGCAAACCAGAGAAACTGCTTATGTCTCCTTTACTCCCCCCCGAAATACTGCAAGAGGTAACAGTTTGGGAAGAAAGAATGGGAAGATCCAAGCTTACGTTGATCACAGAATCCTTAAACTTGATATGGAGCCGGTAGTTGGAGATGGCGATCACGGCATCATTTGCGTGGCCAAGATACTCCACTCCCTCACCCTGCAACACAGTGAACGGGACCTGCAAGGGAGACACGACGTGTTCGAGGCATGCTGGGGGCTCTGAGCACCGCCAAGTGCCAAGAGCCGCTCCTCCCACTGCCTCTGTGTGTACAGCCCCAGGGAGAGGGGTCAGCAGCACCACGAGGCTGCTGGGCATCAGTGCAGGTAAATGGCGAAGTCTGGCCCACCTTCTGCTAAGCAGGCTGTGAAGGAATCCCCACACAGTGCTTGGTTGTACAATGAAGTAACCAACGTTAGATTTTTTTTTAACCTAGACAGCAGATAAATCTAACATCTGTCTGCTTTCCCCTGTCAGCACATAGCTAATTTTAAAACAAGGGATGCTGGTAGATGGCCAAGCTTAACATCCTGTTTGTGTATGTGTGGAAAAGAAGAAAACAGACGGCCCACCCTAAAATTCATCACGCCCCTTTTCCCCTAGCTACGTGGGCTCCTTGTTCCCTGAATGCCACCCACACCAGTGGTGCTGGTAACCAGTTGTGCAGAAATGTCACAACTGTTTAACACTTCTACCAGAGCCCTCTGCTTTCCAGGCAGGGCATCTGATTAAACAATTCATTACACTGTAATTAGTACAAGTCAGACCACGCAGCCTTTATTTCTGGGCTGTTTCTATGGTCTGGATACGCACTGCCTAAAGCCTGAATTCCCTGGTTTTCAGGCGTGATGTGCTGTGCGAGGGCAGTTGTACCACGGAGTCCTTCCTTCTTAAGTTACTCGTACAAAAATAACAACCTGAGGCTGGCACCTGTCTGAAAAGCCTTTAAAACATTAATTATTTGACAGTAAGAAAACATACTCTCTTCATTTTGGCAGTCTGTTCTGCACGCTTTCCTATGCTGCTTTTAGCTGGCCTGTGTCGCAGCCACCCCAGGGCTCCACCCTCTGAAGGCTGCAGCCCCACAGCATCCCCGGCCCGTGTGCTCTTGCCCAGCCAAGCCTGCAGCTGCCACATCTCAGCCCTCCTTACCAGCACTGGTTACCAGACAATGCTGGTCACGGAGCGAACTCAACTGCTGCAGCAGTGGGAAGAAGACGCGCAGCGAGACTGGCTCTGGCCACAGGAAGATGATGAGTGCTGGGATGAGGTGGAACTGACTATGCTAAGGGAGTGAGGAAAACCAGGAGGTTTGGCTCTGCTGCCCCTGCTGCAAAGCAGCAATAGTAGCTGGGTCTCTTTCAAGGGCCTCTTGCAGCATGAGGCTGGCACGACATAGAGATTCCTCTTTCCAGAAGCTCCGCAGCAGGAAAATGCCAGGAGCAACGTATGTGAGAGCCAGATCAGCTGTTGCAATATGGCACGCTATTGCCTTCCATGGCAAGGCCCAGCTCTGACAGGATACCTGTCCCACAGAGGGCCTCCTGCTGCACAGCGCCGCAGCATCACTGCTCCTCACAGCCAGTGCAGGCGGAGGATGGGGAACACCCAGCTGGCAGCGTTGCATCAGACTCCAGCTGTATTTCCCAGAGGCAGATGTGACACCGTGTGCACTGCAGAGTCGCGGCGGGGCTGGGAAGAGGGCAGCGAGCACTGGGCAGCTGTTCCCAGCCTCCATGCGCATGGAAGGGCTTGCCAGCATGAGCTGATGTACAGCACTGCTGAACCTGAGGCTCTAGAGCACATCCTGGCCTGGAGAAGTGCTCTCAGGCCTCACGTCACAGAGCTCAGCCTGCTGCATCCCAAAGTGGACGGTTTCTGTCTTCTTACTTCCTTACCTGCAATGACTCTTCCTCCTTTATAAGCTCCTTTGGGGGGAACAAGTCCTTGGCCTGGATGTACTCCAAACTGGGGGGGCCTTCCTCACCCTGCATTGCAAAGAAAACACACGTTGAGAGATGGGCCCCAGCTACTGCACGCTATGAAAAGGCAAAATCAGGGCTGTGGGATGCTCCTGGCATCGCAGCGTGCTGGGGATCCCCAGACCTGTGGATGGAAACGGATGTTCTGCCTCTGCACACAGCTCCCTGAGCCCAGCTGTGGCACAACACCCACAGCACAGCAGCAATCTGAAACAGGTCTCCCAGTCGTGTCTCTTCGAGCCGCACGGTGCGTGGAAAGCTGAGCTGATAACCTCAGCGATGCACCTTGCAGGGATGTGACAGTGACTTATCGTGGCAGAGGTGACCCTGCGAGCTTCGTTATGGAACCACAGCAACGCACACACGCAGGGTTCCACCCACAGCCCAGCTGTGACCTCCTCCTGCTGTTACCAAGGACTGCTCTCTTTGGGCAGCTTTTATTCTCATTCTTAGCCCTGAGATAACTGTGCAGACCCTGAATTTTTTTGAGAAGAATATGGAAGTGCAAAACAATCCTACAGCAATCGGGTGCAGGAACACCCAAGTCATAACAAGCCTGACCTGAGCAGTGCCAGCAGCAAAGCACTGAACCCGGGAAGCCCGACATGGCCTGGAGAGGTGTCCTGAGGGGACACAAGGAGCCTGGACACCTCTCCTGGGGCACTGAGGAGCGTCTCAGCGGTGGACCTGTCAAATGCAATCCCTCAGGAAATCCCAGTCCTATCTTTCACCGACCCTCAGCCTGGATTCTGCCTGACCACCGGCACCTCATGAGAGCGAGCAGCACCCAGACAACAGCAGAGGACAGCGGCTGAGGATGCGTCCATTCCACGTGTTAAAGGACTTGGGTGCAGGAGCACTTCTTCAGAATGCCTCCTGCTCCCACCGCTCCCCTACAAGCTCCAGCAGTCATTAGGAAACACTCTGTTCTGCAAGCATTATGTATCATGGACAATTTAAAACAAAATACCTTTCTGGCTGAGCTGCCTAGGCTAGAACCTCCAGATTTCAACCTGAGGAAATGAGAACCTCACCCTTTTGCTTCAGTTATATTTAAAAGGATGCCAAATCCCCGTATGTTCTCATCAGAGATTAAAAAGAAAGCATCTGTGGGCCACATCCAGTTCTGAACACCCGACTCAGGACCCCCTCCTGTTCCAAAGGCACACGGCCCCATAGCAGAGCCCTTCCTGGGACACAGGCAGGGAGATGTGCAGTGTGGTGGGGGTCAAGGCTGGCTGCCTCAGCAGCTGTGAAACCCAGCATCCATCCCAGCACGGCCGCAGCATCTCCTCACGCACCAGCAGGGCTCTGCAAGCTGCTGAGGGGACAAGGGGAGCAGAGCCGCCCCGGGTGCAGGCCGGGCTGTGGGGTGGGCCCGAGCAGGGAGGGCAGCCCCTCATCAGTGCCTGGCAGCTCACAAAGAAATCCCGGCGAGCAGCAGGAACTGGGACAGAGCAGCCCCGGCGTCCTTGAGTCCCTCCCTGCTGTGGCGTGGGACACTGTGAGGCAAAGCCCCTCCTGGGGCATCGGCGGCCACTTGGCACCCCTCACTGCCCACAGCACAGTGACCTCCTGAGGCTGTTCGGCCACAAGTCCTTGATGAAGGGGGCTTCCTGCAGATCTCTGAGCAGAGCCACTTTCCCATAAGACACAAAAGATGGAGCTCAGGCCTCCCGGGAGGGGTCTCGCAGCCCTGCCGTGTGTGGGAGCAAAGAGCTCCCCCAGTGCTACAGCTCTGCACGGCGATTTCCCAGCACCAGGCAGGGAGCCACGGGGCCTTCAGCTGGCCACTATGCCCTTGGGTTGGGGCACGGCCCCGGGATGGTGCCCCATGGTGTCTCCTGGGGCACGTGGAGGGAGGAGAAGGGCCTCCCCTCGGTGAGAGCAGCGGGATGCCAAGCTGGGGCAGCAGGGCCCGGCCTCAAGGACAGGCCCGATCCGGGGCAGCGGCTGAGCACAGAGCCGGCACACAGCCCTGGAACAGACAGGGAGGTGGAAAAAACACAACAACAACAACAAAAAAAGCACTTACAAAGCAGTTGAGCATGGAGCAGGAGACGCGGCCTGGCAGACTCATGTTCACTTCCCGAGGCGGCAGCTGGGCGCAAGCAGCATCTCCCTCCTCAGGCCCCGTGCTGCTGCCGGCAGCGGCTGCCGGGCGCCGGCGCAGGGATTGCCGCAGCCTCGCCAGTGCTTGGCGGAGGGCAGGAGCATCCCTGCAGCCGGCGGCCGGAGCAGGTGCCGCGCTCACAGCGCTGACAATGGAGGGAAGGAGGGCGGAGGACGGCAAGACTCCACCTACCTCGCAGGGACGCGGAGCAGGGCTCTGCCATCTAAGCGTCTCCCCGACAGGCGAGACAGAAAATGGAGAGGCCGGCGGGGATCACCCCTCCTCTCCCCCTCCCGTCCCCGTGCGCAGAGCCCGGCGCGGTCTCCTCCTCGAGCGGCTGCCGGGAGATGCAGTCCGGGCCCGTGGCAATGGCTGCCAGCGCTGGGAACAATAGCGGCGAGCGGGCTTTGTGCCGCAGCCCTGCTGCAACGCTCGGCTCCATCCTCCGGCACAGAGCTCTCCATTTTCTGCTGCTCCGCTGCGTTTTGCTGAAGGACGCCCCAGCAGCTGCCGGGTGCTCGGGGATTTGCAGGATGCCCGGCTCCTGCCCGCCCTCATCGCAGCCCTTGTAGGTGCTCTGCACGCTCCCAGGTCACAGCCCTGCCGTCCCAGAGCCGCAGCACGGCATTCTCCTGGGAAATGCCACCTCCGTTTCCATCCCTGGCTGCCGCTCTCCAAGAGGAGCTGCCGCTTCTGCTCTCCTCCGCGCCCTGCCTGGTGCATGGGGATGACATGACCGAGGATCCCACTTCAAAACCCTGCTGCAGCCACACAGCCCAGGATGGCACAGCTTCCAGCGTGCTGGGGACAGCAGTGAGGAGCACAAGGGAGGATCTTTTGCTTAAAATGCAAAAGAAAGAGGCTCGGTTGCCCCCTGCCACCACCAGACAGCTCCAGCTGGCAACACCAACAGCATCCCGAATGGTTTTCTGCACTCACATAAAGGGATCTGTGCATTTCTCTACAGAAATGTTAGGAGCTGGAGCACTCGGAGCTTTGCAGCGCCCAGCTGTGCTGCCTGCATCACGGCAGGGCAGCAGTGCCCAGGCAACGAGCTCCCTGCTGGGAGCCCGGGAGCACAGACCACGCAGGCTGTACTATTTGGATGCTGGATAAAAGGCCGGCCATGCCTGCCACCAAATCCTATTACCGTCTCAGTTCCGCCCTGATCCAGCACTTGCTTGGCACACATGAGTGCCCCAGCAGACCTGACTAGAAGCCTGGTGGGCCGTCAGGACCAGGTGGGTGGGGTGCAGAGCTCCCCTCGGGGCTGGCACCAGGGCTGCTCCCAGCTTGGGTTGCAGAGGGACTTTTACACACCTAAGCTGCAGCTGTGCAGGGCTAAAGGGCTGCTTGTCTGATCCTTGCTTTGAATTTCCAATCTAAGCTGCCCTTAACATCCACAAACAGACTTTGCCTTTGAAGTGAAATATTTTTGCATTTGCAGCATTAGAGGGACTTGCACCCAGCTTAGGGCATCCGCACAGCCAAGCCTGGTGCACAGCAGACCCACCTCTAAGCAACACGTAAGGGGCTTGCAGAGTTTCAGAGCGCACCACCTGCACCTCTCCGTGCCCAAGCACAGCCCCTGGGACCATCTCACGTCACTGAATCCCTGCTCTCGTGTCCATGCAGCCTCCTTTCAGCTCACGGCATTTCCCAAGTGCCAAGTCAGGTGTCTCCCCAGCTGGTATTCCCCCTGCTGTTGCTGACACCGTGAGACCAAACCAGGATGACACGGCTCCTCTCACACAGCCGGGCTCCTCCAGGCGCTGTGCACGCGTACATCCATGCAGGCACAGAGGGGAACCTCCCACACCCAGACCCTGAGCACAGGTGTGCCCTTCCCAATCCCCGTGCACCTTTGTCCTCCATTTCACCCAGCTGCTGTCAGTGCTCCTATGTCAGGCAGAGGGCAGCACTGCTATTGCTTCTGCGTGGTGGTGGTGGGGCTTTCTGTCACTGCAGCAGCATCACGCTGGGAGAGAACTCCTGCAGAGAGTGGGGCTGTGGCCATGGAGGCAGAGAGGAACCCACAGCCCTGCCCCTGGGGCTGCCCTGGTCCGCCCTACTGGGGGAGAGCAGCAGGGGAAACAGGCAGGAGGAGGTGAGGAGGTAACTGCCCCGGGCAGGCGCTCCCACATCCCAGAAGTGGGCATGGATCCCCATTCTGCACACAAACGGATGCTGAAGAGCTGCGGCCAGCGGGGCTGCTCGTCCTGCCTCCTCTGCTCCTGCAGCACAAAGGGCAGCTTTGTGTTGGGTCTCTACAAAAATAGCTCGTTTCCTCAAAGCCTACAGCGGTGCTTGGTGAACCAAAGGCCTGCTGGGCCACTCAGGTGGCCTTCCAAAAATAGAACACTCAACTCGCGTGAAGAGGAGACGTTACTGCTTTATACCCCATAACCCAGGACGGGGACGGTCAGCGTCATCTTCTGATCTTAAAAGAGGTCAGGTTGTAGGTCTGCTATGCTCTGCATTCAGTGTTCCTTTAAGCTCCCAGGAGTGAGCGTGTAACACAAGCAGGGGGTGAGGAGCCTTTGGGATGAAGATGGAAGGACGTGGCCCCCGGTGCCAGCAAGATGGGATGGAGTGGCTGAGCCATCCCATGGCACCTAACCCTAAGGGAACGAATGGAGGTGGTCATCTCAGGGCCTACAGTCACAGCAGTGGGGCACAGGGAGCAGTAGGGCACATGGGCAGAGCTGAGCCTGCACCCACTCAGCTGCAAGGTTAGTTTTAGGTAATGTATTAAGATGCTGGCTGCTCATTAGGACTTCCATTAGCCAGTTAAGGATTAAACCACCAGCAGTCCTTAAGGTCGTTTTCAGCTGCAGTTTAGTCTTTGGGGGAGAAACGAAGAGATTCTTACAGCCAATGCAAACAAAGCCCTTAACTGCTGCCCCAGCAAGCACGGCAGCAGGGAGGGCAGAGCGGCTGCAGCTCCACACTCGGGTGCTGCCGAGCAGGGAACAAGCTTTGGGACGTGCCCTTGTTAAGCAGCGGGCACTGCTGCTCTGCCCTCTGACTGCAGTCACTACAGCCATCACGGGTCATTAATTACAGCTCGGCCCGCCTGCAGGGAACTGCGCTGCCAGGCAGCCCGTGGAGCGGGCTGGATTTGCCCAAGCATTGCCAGCGCTCGGCCTCCAGCACCCCCTGCAGATCTGCACCGAACCCAAAGCCCCAGCAGAGCTCAGGGAAGGACCCAGCAGAGGCTGTCAGACAGCTCTGCCTTCCACTGCTGCTACAAGAAATCAAACTATGCATGGTTAAAGCTATGGGCCGGCTCTGATTAAGCATCCATCCACACATGTAAAAGGAGCCCACTGAAAAGCAAAGGCTTCCATATTACGTAAGTCTGAAGCTCCAGCCCATGCACCCCAAAAGGGGTAGAGGCCCCCAGAGCAGGGACAAGGATTAGAGAGATGAGCAAACATCTGCACAGAGAATAAGGTCAAAGAGCAAAAGGGAACACGACAGATCTACTGAGCAGCGGGGCTGGAGCAGCTCACAGGCAGTGCCAGCATTCAGACCCTGATGGCCACCAACCAGAATGCTACGGAATGGGCTCAAAGTCAGAGCAAAAGGGGCCGCTCCTCACTGATAGCTCTTTGCCGCAGCATGTCACAGCTGCAGCTCCTCAGCTGGTTTTGAAGGCAGGTTAGATGAATCTGGGGAAGCAAAACCTACCAAGGGCAAATAAAACACTGAGAAAGCACAGTGCGGGATCCTGACCCCGGTTTATCAGCAATCCGGCTGTCCTGGCTGCGTTTCAGCCCCTCTGCGTTCTTTGAAACCATGCTGTTCTCAGACTAATTACTGTGCAGTCTGCTATCTCAGCATCACCAAAGCACATTGTTAACATGGAGGTAATTCTTCATTAAGAAGTGAGAGAGGAACAGGAGGAGAACTCCCACCTTTAAGATTTGAAGTAAATCGGCAAGAAGCAATGCATGGGTGACTGTGCCTCCGCTCCAAGGAGGCAGAAGAGGATTCCAGCCTTATGTGTACATTCCAGGAACAAGTTTAGAGGTAAATTCACCTTACCAACAGCATCACGGCTACAGCCACACCTCAGAACTCTTTATGTTATGCTGTCACATAACATACACAGTGCTACAGCATTCGTAGAATCATAGAACGGCCTGGGTTGGAAAGGACCACAGTGCTCATCTTGTTCCAACCCCCTGCTCTGTGCAGGGTCGCCAACCACCAGAGCAGGCTGCCCAGAGCCACATCCAGCCTGGCCTTGAATGCCTGCAGGGATGGGGCATCCACAGCCTCCTTGGGCAGCCTGTTCCTGTTCTTTCTCCTTGTAGTGTTTATTCTCACACTTAGCAGCAGCACAGCTGTTGGCCACAAAGAACAAGCAGCCCCACTGGGACACAGGTAGACCAGAACGTGGACTCACCATCCTCGGCCACCGTCCAAAACCTCCTGGGTCAATCACAGCTCTGCCCCTTCTTCCACCAGACGCACCTGCAGCGAAAGAAAGGTAATTTGCAGCAATTCAGATAAACAGCAGCAATACCTCGGTATGAACAGAGCTCCCTGCCCATTTTCCACCTTGCTTCACCTCTGTGCCCACTCAAGACACAAGTGGGACGAGCCTGCAGCTCGAGCAAAGGGCAAGCCTCAAAATTAACAGTTGGAAAGCTCGTTAATGAGGGAGAAGTTCTCCTTTCGGTCTTTATGTTACTCAAGGGCAGAAGGAAGGGAGTCAAGGAGGAACGTACCTCCTCCTGACAGCGCAGCACACGCTGGCAGCTGCCCTGATGGAAATGGCTCAGTGGGACACAAAGCCCACGGCTTCCCCTTGTGTGTGGGGGGGAGCTGAAGCTTTGGTCGCTGTGCTTCCAGGACCTGGGCAGGACCCTCTGACAGATGCTCGGGATTTCAGAGATCCCTGTGAGCCTCAGGAAAATAACCCTAAAGTCAAACCTGTGGGCTCAGGAAGGGGAAAACTCAGACATTCCATCTCCTCCTGCCAGCTTTGTGCCCAGAGCAGCACTGCCCACAGGTGGAGGTGTCTGTGGGGCAGCAGGCAATGAGCCAGCCCTGCACAGCACCCTGCTCCGGGGAGGCCCCTGCGGTGTCCCTGCACAGTTCCATGGGTGATGCTGGGATTTATGGGGAGGAAGAGAGCTTTCCTCGGGGCTCCTCTGACCATCTGACCACTGCCATCCCTCTCCTGCACGCCTGCTCAGCGCTTTCCCTCCACACTGGCATCTCCATCCCAGCACAGAAGGACGTGCGGTTGCACACCTACACCACAGCGGTGGCAGCAGTGAGGAAGCAGCTCAGAAATGCACTCCCATGGGAGCAGCAGCACGCCGGTCAGCGAGGAGCAGCGCCTGCGGGACTCGCCAGCCAGGTGAAAGCACACTCAGCTCAAGGAGGAAACTGCTTAAACACGCTCTGTTTGCCCATCTGCAGCCACCTGAATTATTGATAACGCCCGACCACACGCGGGCACTTTTCCTGCTGCACGCTTTGTATGCCTTCACCAAACCTCCGCTCATGGCCACTGCAGTTCCTCGCTTCCTCCCTCCCGCAAAGCTCCAGCCCTGCAGCAGCCGTGAGCTCAGCACGCAGGAATGCGGGCAGCCCAGGGCTTCCTCCTCCCTCTGCCAGGACGGGCGAAGGGCTCCCGCAGTCCTGGGGGCTGCAAACCACAGCCCTAAGGGAGCCGCAGCAGTAGCTGATGGCAGCGCACAGCAGCACATGGGGATGGAGTGGGGAGGACACGGCGATGCCCACTGCTCACCATGGTGCTGGGGCAGCGCTGCCCGGCCCACCTGGGTTGGGCAAAGCACCGCACGCAGCTCACCCTACTTTACAGCTTTTACAGCCCGTGCCCTGCTCCAGCACTGCTAATCACAGCCCAGCCCTCGCATCACGAGTTACCAGAGCTCGTAAAAATTCTGCTTTAATTTCAGCTCAAACGGTGCGGTTCGCCCTAATGCACCTAGCAGGGGAAAACAGTCCTGATGTTAAACAGGGGGCATGAGAAGCAACAGGCAGGAGCCCCGATAGCCTTGTTTTGATCCCAAGTGACATAAAACAGCCATCTCGGGCCTCTCAGCTAATTACAGGCTACAAACAGAACGGCCCGGCCCCTCGGTTACACACACAGTAGGTGCTAAGCTGCTGGCCCAGGGGCTGCCTCTATCCGAGGCCACCAACAGCTGGTCTGCAACAAGAGAAAAGTTAGGGCTACCAGAGCTCAGGAACGTGGTGGTAGCACCAAATCAGGGCAAACACCTGGCCAAACATCCGGCTTGCTCTGCTACGGGAAGCCATCATAACCCACCTTCATGTGGGCAGACCCAGAGGTAGGAATTAGCAAGGCACCCATGAGATGCTGGAAAGCACCCGTTCGGATGCCTGGGACGTCCCCCAGGGCAATGGGCAGCAGGAAGCACTGCTGTCTGCCTGCAGGCGGCCGGAGCCCCGCGGCAGGCTCACAGCAGGGCCCAGCCGAGCTCACACACACAGCTTAAAAAGTAACACAGAGATGCCCTGCTCCATGTGTGAACGTATTCATGCAAAGTACGCCCGGCTCTGGGCAGCTCTGCTGACGGGGATATAACTCAATCCAATTACAGCAGGTGAAGCTTCAGAACTGAATAAATTCCATCAGGCTTATGAAAAAGCCTTTGTGCAGCTGATGGGATATCACACGGGGGGGGGAGATGCCTCTTGTCCAGGTTTCACCAAGTGAATCCCCACCGCCCCCGGGTAATGCCCTGGATTCCCACAGCTCCCCCTGCTCCGGGTGCTGGGAGCAACTGGGAGAGCAGCGAGGTGGGATCGCAGGGCGCGTCCATGCTCCAAGGCCTGGGGAGGGCAGGGAGAGCTCTCCGGGCAGAAGGACGGGCACTGTTACCCCCAGGGGTCAGGTGAGCAGCGGGCACAAAACAGCCACGTGGATCCCAGCAGAAGCAGAGAGGGAGGAGGGGGGCAGCCGGGTTGGGAAGGGACTTCAGGAGCCATGGAAGCGAACGGCTTGAACGGTGTGAGAAGAGCATGGAGATCTGCCAAGTCCAAGGGCTCTGCATCAGCGGTTGTGCTGCGGTAGGAAAGATGGATGGGAGGTGAGGGCTGCCAGCCGGATCGGGCTGCACACCATGAAGGAAGGAAATATCGGTCACGGGAGGGGAACGGGAGCACAGGAGAGCGTTGCTTAAAGAAAAAGGAACCATGCAGCATGGGGAAAGGGTTCAGAGGAAGGTGAGAGGAGGCAGAGGTGAGAGGAGGCAGTGTCTGCTGCAGGGAAAGCTGCAGGAAATGCAGAGAAAGGAAGCGATGCTGGCGTGGTAATTGGTCTTCCCATAGAAAAAGAAGTTTCTCTGCAGCAAAAGGGAAGGGGAAGGACGACAGGAGGGTTGGAGGTGCCAGAGGCGCGCACAGAGCAGCACCAGTCCTGAGCACGGTGCAGCTTTGGGGCAGAGGTGAAGAGGGCCAAAGGGGGAGGGAAGGGAGCAGGAACACAGAATGGGGTGCGGAGATGGAAATGGGGGAAAGGGTCAGAGCCTGGGGGGCAAAACGGAGCCTGAAAGATGCCTCTGGGGAAGGAAAGGGCACCACTGTGCCACCCAGCCGTGACACAGGCGTGCAGGGGGACAGGGGACAAGGACAGAGCCCTGCACTGCAGCAGACCCCCACAGGGCACTGCCACCCACCGCCCGTAAGCGCAATTAACTTCAGCATCACGCCTGCCCGCCAGCCGGCCCCGCCACTCACATCAATGGCAGCAAAATCACCTTCCCAGGGAGCAATCAGTAATCACACACAAAGCCCCGGGCAGGACGGAGCGTCTCCTTTCTCTCAGCCGAGCCACGCCAGGACAGCACCTCGCTCTGCTCTGCGGGCAGCGGCGGCACCAGGTGGCAGCAGCACCCCAGGGACGCTCCCTGCCAGGTCAGCCTCTGCACCTCCTTCATCTTCCTGACACCTCCTTCGTCTTCCTAACAAGCTGGCAGAGAGCAGGGAGCCGGCACGGCTCCGCACACCGCGCTCGCTGCATCCATCCATCTCCAGTGACAGCCCGGGAGGAGCCGAGGCTGCAGCAGAAGAGCCCCCAGTTCCTCCCTGTGACACTGGCAGGAACCACAGCGCTACACAGCCCCCACCCCCTGCCCCCACAGCCCGCACTGAACCGGCAGAGTGACTCACAGCAGCGCTCCGTGCCCCAGTGCTGCACGCAGGACCCGCAGCCCCACGCAGAACGGCGATGGGAAGCGCGCCTTTGGCCGACGCTTCCAACTCCCCCTCCAACCCCGGCCCGTTGTTCTCCAATTCTGTTTGCTTTTCTTAAAAAAAGAAAAAAAAAAAAAAAAAAAAAAAAAAAAAAAAAAGAAAAAGAGCAGTTGGGACATTTCTAGTCACAATTGGGCCTTTATTCAAGTACGAACAATTGCCTGGTCCCTACCCAAAGCGGCGCAGATGGACCCGTCCCAGCTGTGCTCCTGCCTCGCCATGCTCTGCAGGGAGCCCCAGCCCGGCACTGCCGCGGGGGCGCTGGGGGGCAGGGTGGGATCTCAGAGGCAGAGGAACACTGCTCCCAGCGCACCCAGGAGAGGCGGGGAGGAGGTCAGGCACCCGTCACCACCTCATCACCCTTCTGTTCCACTCCCATTTAACTCAACCCCGGGAAGGAACCAGCAGCAGTTGCAAGGAAATGGTGCCTGCAATCCCGAGGTCACACCGCAGGCTGGGGGAGCGCTGCTCAGCCCGGCCCCCTGCAGGCACCCACATCTCCTCACCCACAGAAGCAGCCACACTGCCATCCCATCAACCTGTGCTGTCCTGGGCAGCTGGAGCTTGACAGAAAAAGAGGCCTGAAACGCGTGACCCACATGCACCAGCAGGCTCAGAAACCAGAAGAGAAAGCCCGAACCAGGCTGGCCACAGCTCCCCCCACTGCCCAGCCTCCTGCAGCCATCAGGCTCACGGCTCTCAGCTGCAAAATGCCCACACCAACAAGCCGGGCGTTCTGGAAGCTCAGCCACACAGCAGCAGTGCAGGCTCAGCCCCCATCTTGTTGGTATCACAAACAAGACTTGATTATTCCTCACCATGGGTGCATAAACACACCCATCCGGTGCTGTTTTATGGTTCTATGGTGTCACAGGCATCCGCCTGCACTGAGCAGAGGACGGGACCGACCGGAGAACCGTATGCCTTGGTAGGAGGTGCAGCCAAGATGGGCGGAGAGCCCTACTGATAAGCTCAGAGCTCAGTTCCAGTGACCTGTTCAGCTTGAAATCTTTTGGGCTTTTTTTGATGAACATGGCCACCCAACAGCCAGACCTGCCAATCCACAGACAGATAATCATTAAGGCTGGAAAAGACCTCTCAGATCCGCAGCTCCAACCCCAACCCACCCCACCATGCCCACTGCCCACAGCCCTCAGTGCCCCACGGCTCTGCAACACCTCCATGGACGGTGACCCCACCACTCCAGGGCAGCTGTGCCACCCAAACCTCCCCGGCGCACCTGAAGGCCATCACTTCTTATCCTATCGCTGCAATCACTGTGACCATTCCCCTTTCCCATGCTCAGTCCCCAGAAGCTCTCCTTTAGGAAGATGAGACCAAGCTCTCTGGTTTCCTTCCACCTGCAGGCAGCTGGAGCCATCCAGCTCCGCATCATAGCAATGGAAAACCGCCCTAAGAACTGCCTGCCCAGCACTGCCCAGCACTGCCCTGCTCTGCGCGCAGCTCAGCACACCATGCAGGCAGGACAGGAGGTCCAGGTGAGCATCACTGCCCTCTACCATCAGCTTAACTGCTTCTAAGAACAGGGACGGCCATGACGTCCTCTTAGCAGACATGCTTAGAAAGGGAAATCCCCGGCCAGTCGATAAGAGGCAACCCGATATATTTACAGCGAGTCCCCTGCTTATGTGCACAGCAAGCTGCACGAACGCACACTGCTGTCCCGTCCCACTGCCCAGCACTTGGGCACAGGCACAAGGCGAGCTCGGTGCCAACACAGCCGGGGGGCTTCGGTGCATCTGCTGCAGCTGGCACAACTTCTCACGGCTGCGATTACCAACTGCCTTAGGGCTCACTAAGCACCCAATTCCTGCTTCCAAGATGATGCGGGACAAAAGGCAACGGGATTCCTTCTCTTCTTCGCTTAAATCCAAAGCAGGCACCTTTTGCACAGCAGCACATTGCTGACATGAGCAGGGGACACCGCACGCCTGGCAGACCCTGCACGGATTCATCCAGAGCCAGATTTTCCCCAGCACTGCTTATTCATCTCCGCATGCACGCTGGCACCCAGGGCTGCAACACAATGGCTGTGGATAGCAGAGTAATGAGAGCCAGGCAGGAGGGGAACTGGCACCTCCAGAGCCCGCAGTGCGGGAAGCACCCAGCTCCCAGTGCCCCCAGCAGGACCCCGGCTCTGGGATTTGTGGGGCCGGGAGGAAGCACCGCCGCGGTGGGACTTTGCCCGCTGGTGCCCTGAGCTCCAGGGAACTACATTGCATCTGTTTTGTAATCAGTAAAACACGCCAAAAATGTGACTTCCTCTCGGTAAGAGGAGCAGAGCCACTGAACCTTTCCCAAGGAGTCCGAGCAACTTCCTCTCCTGTTTCAGGAAGAGAAGATGAGCCCCCAGGTCACGCAGAAATGTCACACTGCTGGAAATTCCTCCGGCAGAAAGAGCTATTGATGCAGCAGGAGGGAGAGGGAGGGGGAGAGGGAAGGAGGGAGGGAGGGAAGGAGGGAGGGAAGGAGGTGGTTTTGCCTTTTATTAACGCGCGTTTTATCAAACAAAACTATCACTTTGCTCTATAGCACAAACCACTTTTACTTCCTCTTTCGTCCCGTTCAGCGCCAGCAATGGGAGCTCTGCGCACGGCTTTCTCACAGAGGGCCTGCACAGAGCCTCTGCACTGGGCAGTTTTATGGCATGGCAGCTTGCATTGGCTCTCCCTGCTGAGCAGGATGCCCAGCCCCAGGCACCCCACCTCCCCTTCCCAATGGGAACGCAGAGCGATGCTGCCATGTCGGGGGGACACCCCCAGCAGGCGGCTGGTGGGGAGCAGAGCCAGCAGGGAGCACACACGGACTTGGAAAACAAGAGAGGAAAGAGCAAAGAGCAGAGCAGTAAGAAATTATCTCGGGTCAACCCAAGAAAGTGCAAAGGACAGAGGGAGTGGAGCAGGTCACTCGTACACTGGCACGAGCAACCCTGGCACCCAGCACCCGGGTCCCTGTGCCCAAGCCGTGCCACGTCAGCACCCCTCCGAGCCACCCCAAAACGAGCACAACAGCCGGGTGCTGGCAGAGCTGAGCCATGGGCACGAGCAGCTCCTCAGCCTGCTCAGCTCCTCTTTGGATCAAGCATCCATCCCTGCACACGGCAGGGGCTTCCTGAGACCCAGCACGGCTGGATGCCCAAGGGAAAGAACAGTGGAGCCCAGGTCAGGTCCCCAAAAGATGCTGCCCTCCCCCCGTGCCCTGTTCTCACCCAACACCGCTGTGGTAGCAGCAGCCGGGCCAGCAGCAGCAGAACAAGGAGGCTGCCTTTGCTTAAAGCACTGCTGCACCGCGGGCACGGAGCCCTCAGCACTGAGCTGTGGTGTGCTGCGGGCTGGTAAAGCTCTAGGGAAAGTTTGGGATGTGTGTTAGGATCCCCCTGGGGATTTCTGGACCGACCTGCAGTGTCCAGGTGCCTCCCACCACAGCCCTTCCTGACCGCAGGGCTCGTAACAACACTCACTGGACAGCCCACTATGTGCCTCTGGTTACAGCCACCACCACAGGGCTCAAAATCCCCTGCTGGGATTTCCCCTGGGAAAACAGGGACTTCACAGCTGAAATGAGCACTTCTCCTTTGAAATTGAGGGACTTTCTCTCCCCACAAGCCGCTGAATGCAGGCACCAAAGCCCAGCACACGTCAGTGACACTCAGAGCCCCACGTCCTCACCTGCCCCACTCAGAGGTGGCACAGCCCTAAACAAGGCACCGCTGCATCCGCACAGGACCCTCAGCACCGGGCTATCTGGGGGATGACAAAACTCCCCGAAACCTGGTAATAAATCACTGCACCAAGGCACTGCACCACACCAACTCCAGCAACAGCCTGAGCGCAGCAGCACCAGCACTGCCACCAGCGCCGGGAGCTTCCCATTCGCAAGGCAGGTGTCTCCACCAGCTGCTTGTCAAGCCTGCAGGTATGACAAATGTGAGCTCAGAGCTCCACTGACAGAGACACACCAGGCGCCGGCACCTTGCAGAAGCAGGAGGGCTCCCTGCGTGCCAGGCAGGTGATGGATGGCCTCGTGCAGGAGGGAGGGATGTTTGCAGAGGACGGAGGAGAACAGGGAGCATTGTCTGCAAGCACAAAAGATTCAAACACGCAAAAAGCAAAGCTGATAGCCCCGAAACAGGAGATGCAGTTAATCCTCTGCAGGGATCCCAGCACTGCTCCGAACCCGCCGGCCCCGCAGGGAAATGGCCGCCCAGCAGCACACTGCACACCTCAGCCTTACATGTGAGCTACAGCACAAAGGCCGGGTAAGCACTGAGCTGTGACAAGCCCCAGCATCACAGCACTGCACGCTGAGGGAGCACTGCAGAAGGACGAGGGCTGGCAAAGCTCCACACCTACCCAAAGGCACAGCGAAGTTGATGGTCTCTGAGAGATTCAACACTTTGGCACGTCCACAGCAAAGATGCAACGGCCCAGCCTGCCAGCACGGTGCAGCAGGAGCTCCTTAAGGGGCCCCTGATGCTCGCAGCACACCCAACCCCACTGTCTTGCAGATCTTCCCACTGATCCACAAAATACGTCACTGCCGTCCTCCCCCCGTCCAAACACAGCCCTCACCCCTCATTTAGGGAACAGAAACACGCCTGACTTCAGCCTCCCTGCCTGACGGTGTGATTCCCACCTCCCCAGGTCAAAGCTCCAGGCAGAGCAGGTATGCATGCAGTCAGCGTGCAGGCACACTGCTCTCGCTCTGAAATAAACACTCAGTCAGATGAAGGCATCCAGCCTTTGAGAAATCCACCTGCCACAGGACGGCCGTGCCTCCGGGCAGCTGCAGTGGGAGGCAGGAGCAGGGCATGAGCTCGGCTCAGAAAGCAGAACAAGCACAAGCACAAGCCCAGACGATGCTGATGCATGAGAAGCGGCATCCCCAGGGCACCCTGCTACACCCCCACCTGGCCGCAGGAGGCTCGCTCTCCCCAGCACCCTCAGCAGCAAGGTGTACCCAACCCGGGTGCAGACATCTCACCCACGAGGCACTGACAGGCACTGCCTTCCCTCCTGTGCACTAAAATCACCCCAGAGGCCCTGCCCGGCTGCGTGGCTCTGAGCGCTGCATGCCAGTCACGCTCCAGCAATAAAGCGTGCTTCTGCTGATTACTTGCAAATATATACATATTTTAATTAAAAAAAGATCACTGTAGAGGCAGGCAGTGAAGCTGAGACTGAATAGAGGCAACTGAATAGATTGATGCTGGATTGCCACAAGGCAAGACCACCAGCAGGAAGCTGGCTACTTCAGCGAGCTCCCAGGCTAGCAGGAAACAAAAGCCCTCCGAAGCTTCCAGAAGAAACAATGCAGGCGGCACCTCTTTGCTCAGAGCAGTTCTCTATTTCAACAGAGAACACCAGAGGAAGACTGGCAGAGAGCAAGAAACTGAATGGGCTGTAAAGCAGGAATGCTCGGAGGGGCCTTACCATCACGCTGTCACTCACAGCAGCACCGCGGCCCGTCCTGCAGGGCGAACAATTCCGCTGCTCCGATTTGCAGTGAAGAACTGAGCGGGCTGGAAAAGGCACAACTCCTCTCTCCAGCCAGCACTGCTTGCTCCATGAAATGGGAGGATACACTGCCATGAATGTGGGCTTAAGTTCAGATGCAAGACTTTGCCCCCAAGCAGATAAGTTGTGAGTGGTTTCCACCTACACTCCTGCAGCCAGGACGGGCTCCTCCAACGGGGAGGAGCTGTTTGTGCCGAGCAGCTCCGGCCTGCAGCGCACCCAGCACCCGGCCCACGCTGTGCTGTCAGTGCTATGGCCACATTCCCAGCCAGCCCCACGCCAGCATCCCTCCCAGCAGCACTGTGCCGGCCCCCCGGAGCCAGGCCCACACAAGAGGCCGCTGTGTGCAGCTGGGAAGGCTGAGCTCGGTGGGGTTCCTGGCGCAGGAGCCCCTCTGGGTCAGACCCACTGCTGAGCCCCAGCCAGAAGGTAAGCGAGACCGGCCCTGCTCTGAGCCAGGTGCCAACAGGAGGGATGCACCCGCAAACAACCACAACGAGAAAGGACGCCTGTGGGGCTGGTAACTCCGCGTGTCTTCAATCAGAACGCCAACACCTAACTCTCCTCCCTAGGGACGTGCCCTGGGCATGCTTCTGCTCGGGGAAAAAAGTTGAGGGCATCTCTCAGTCAAGAGAGGACAGCCACATCAAAACAAAATGCACCAGCAAAGTCACCGGAACCGCAAAGAACGGGGACTTCAACAACCCACTTCATTTTGCTTTTGCCACGTCCCATTAACGTTCTGTGCCACACCGAAGGCAGGGTGCTGCCTTCACACCTACTGTGCACAGAGCAGCCAGGCCTGCAGAACCTGCTGCAAACCAAGCGCCAGCAGAAGCAGCCTTGGGACCCGACCCCAGGCTCTGCACCAACACCTCGAGGAAGACGGAGCAGAGATCAGCTCCGGCTCCCTGCTAAAAGCCCATTTCTCTGCACCACCCAATAACTGGAGACCACCTCAGTGCGCAGCGGCAGCACCGCGCATCGCTGCCACCAAAGCCCTCAATGACAAACACCTGGCTGCAGGCTGCAGCTCTCGCAGCTGCCCTGCTCAGAGGCTGACCTGTGCAGGAATTCACCGTCATGTGCAGGTTTGGCTGCACACCCCGAGCTGCAGGTCAGGCTGGCGGAGCAGCATGCGGGCAGTGAGGCTGCAGCCCGGCCACGCCGCGCCACGCAGGCTGAGCAGGCATTTGCTATTTATAAGCTCACCAGCTGATCCTGCCCAGGAAATCCTATCCCTCCGGGTGTGGGACAGCAGCAAGGAGCTGTGATCCCGGCCCGTGTGGAGCAGCACCGGCACCGTCCTGAGGAGCCAGCAGGGCTACAGGCAGCAATTGGTCTGTTATGTTAATTTATTAAGAGCAAAGTAATCCTCTAATCAGCTCTCTTCTCCATTCATTATTGTCCAAAAAGGGCTCTGATCCGGTCCTACACCTCGGTGTTTTCCTGCACACTGTGATATGCGGGGGGCACAATCAGAGACACATCCCAGCCCCAAAACTCTCCAACAAACACGAACACGAGGGAAAACTTTGCTGTGAGGGTTCCAGAGCCCCAGGACAGGCTGCCCAGAGAGGTGGGGGGGTCTCCTTCCCTGCAGGTATTTAAAACCTGCCTGGATGCTTCCCTGTGCCACCTGCTGCAGGGAACTGCTCTGGGGGAGTTGAATGGGGGATCTCCAGAGGTCCCTTCCAGCCCCTACAGTTCTGTGAAACAGAAAACCAAGGTGGAGTGAAGCTGGAAGGAGGGACAGCAAGGACGGAAGAGAAAGGTGCAGACCTTGGTGACTACAAGCAAGTTATGAGTTCCTCGAGACATGCTGATATCCAGGAGGATGCTCAGAGGGCGGAGCACCTCTGCTGTGCAGGAAGGCTGAGAGGGCCCTGCCTGCAGAAGAGAGGGCTCCAGTGAGAACCCTTAAGGACTGGAAGATTGCAAAGGGAGCTCACAAACAGGAGGGAGAACGAATTTTTACAATCTGACAGTGACGGGATGAGGGGGAATGGCTTTAAACTAAAAGAGAGGAAATTCAGGGCAGACGTTATGCGGAAATTCTTCACCCAGAGGGCAGTGAGGCGCTGCACTGCTGCCCGGAGCTGTGGGTGCCCCATCCCCGGAGGTGCCCCAGGCCATGACGGGCCCCTGGCAACCTCAGCGGGGGGCACCCAGCCTACAGCAGTGATGGGGCTGGGAGGTCCCTTCCAACCCAACCGCGCTGTGGCTCCACGAGGCTGCCAGCTGCACAGCGTGCAGGTTTTCTCCCGCTCGCCTCACTTCCCCGGGGCGGACCGGCAGTCCTCTCCCCCGCACCCATCCCATCGGCCGCCCCCCGGCCCCGGAGATCGCGGGACCGCCAACTCCGACCCGGCGGCCCCGGGCGCACAGCGGGCACAGCGGGCACACCCGGGCAGGGCCGCGCTCCTCGGGCCGCGCCGCGGCGCCCACGCGATCCTATGGGGCCCGAGCGGACGGCAGGACGGCCCCCGAGGCGGAAGG
>JACDJE010000240.1:602460-614728 GCA_016647715.1 Pavo muticus
CGGGGCCTGGCACCGGGGTGGGGGAGGGGCGCGGGGGTCGGCCGGGCCTCACCTGAGTCCGAGCGCGCCGCTCCCGCCTCTGCCGCGTGCGGCTCCCCGCCCTGCCCCCACCGACTCGCGCGGCTCCGCCAATCGGCGCCCGCCGCCGCCGGCAACGCCGACCAATGAGCGGAGAGAACGCGTCCCCGCCCAGCGCCGCCGGCCGCCGGGACGCGCCCACAGAGCATCCCGTGACCCGGCGCGGCGAGCGGCGCGGGGTGGGACCCGGCGAGCGGCGCCCAATGAGAAATCACAGCGCGTCCCGCTGCAGCCAATCGGAGGGCGGGCAGCCCTGCGCCTCAGACAGCGGCGTGGGGAGCGGGGGTTGGGCGCCGAGCTCGCGGCGCGGCTGTGTCCCCGCGTCCCTGCGTCGGGGGAGGGCCCGAGCGCAGGGCGGTACGGCCACGTGCGGCGGTATGGCGAGATGGGAGCCTTAACGTCTCCTCATTGTAGCCGTGGGCCGCGCTCAGGTTGCCCTGTCCGGCCTCGGGCAGCTCCGCCCGGCCCCGCTCCCCCGCGCGCCGCCCCATCCCCGTCCGGTGCTCCTCACGGCGTTCTGCCGTCGCCGCTGTCACTGCAGCCGCGCTCGCTGCGCGCTCCGCCTCTGACGTGGCCCTGCTGGGCTCATTGCGAGATGGACGTAACGAAAAACAACTCCGAAAGAGCCGTGCTGCAGTGGCACAGCTGCGCGGGGGGCGGGGGTCACCGTCCCTGGAGGTGTTCAGAACCGTGGGGATGTGGCACTGCGTGGGCAGTGAGCACGGTGGGGTGGGCTGAGGTCGGGCTTGGGGTCTTTTCTGTGATCACAGTGTCCCTTAGCGCCTCGATTCCCTATCACAGGTGGTGTTCTTTCCCCACCAGATGAGCCCTGGGCAGATGAGGATGCCGATCCCCACAGGAACCCAAAGGGGACAGGCCAGGCTGGGCCTGCAGCAGGTCTGCAGCACGATGGATGCAATCCTGAAGTGGGGGGGCTGTTGTGGTTTGGAGATTTCTGTGGTCAGTATTCCACATCAGAACAACATCTCAGCCAGTGGGAGTCCTGGTTCCGTTTACTGCCCCTTATGGGCATTTGGAGTATCCTGATGGGAGGGGAGGGGCGGCATCCAGGAGGACTTGGCGCGAAGAGGAAGTGGGGCGGAGCTCCGGGCCGGACGGAGCGCCTGGCTGCCCCCGCTGCCCGGCTCGGCCTTCTCAGCTGGCCGCGGAGAGCAGCACGTGGTTCCCTCGCACTATCGTGGTTTGACTCGCATTTTGGATGCTCTTGTCTCTCTCATTTTGTTTGATTTGGTTAAATTTAGTAAATTACCGTTCCTTCTCAGATCCAGTGCTAGTGTATTCCTTTTGTTAAACCCATCCACTAGCTCCCTGCCCTTCCCCCTCTCCCGGAGCACACGGCCCGGGGCCGGCCGGATGGCACAGCAAACTGTTCGTATCCCTTTTTTTTTTCTTTTCCCTCAGTCTTTTGTCTCTTTTTTTCCCCGGGGCCTGTGCCCCCCTGTCACAGACTGATATCTAGGGATAACCACGTGACAATTATTGGTGGAGAATGCGGGCACCTATGAATCTTTACTTCATCTTAAGATTATTGTACAGAGGACTAAGGACCATTATGTTCCTTGGAACGTATTGGTTCCTTTTTAAGCTCCTCATGTTCTCTATCGGAGTTGCACATACCTATAGCCAATTAAGGGCACTAATGGGGATACCTGCCTGGTTCCTAGACATCCCGGCTAATTCAACACACAATATGATGATTGGACTGGTTTCCAGGTGCTCTTCACAGCTCCTTATGCATGTTTGGGGTGCCAGCTTAGGTATGGTGTTATCAGTCTCCCTGAATGTATTCTCTGTGATAGGGTTTTACATTATGTGGAGGAAGCTGCACCCAAAACCAGAGAATGTGGAGTGGCAGGGAATATGGAGAGGTTTAGGGAAAAGGTTAGAAGCGTGGGAACCCCCAGTGTCATGGAATTTTACTCTTGAACACCTGTGGGACCCTGAGGAACTAAATGAGTATTTGGGTAAGGGATGGTGCAGCTCAGAAAGATCTGAGCAGGAACGGCTTATTTGGGGTTTGGCTTGCGCTTACAGAGCTCTATATAATACTGTTCTTGAGAGAGAGTTTCCAAACCGAGATCCGAGCCAAAAGGGGAAACGTCCAAGTCAATCTCGATCAGTCACAGGAGGCACCAGTATCAATGTCAGTTGCCCCTGTGGAAGGCCGGAAATGGAAACGGGTGTCCTCACGTCTAGAACGGGAAGAAGAAGAAGAAGAAGCAGAAGAAGATCCAGATGAGGGGCCCTCCTCAAAACCACCACTGAGAAAGGCAACCAAGAAAAGTGAGAGACATGGAGAGGAGAATGATGGAGAGGGAGTCACTGTCATCACTACTCGTCGATCCCTGAAAATGACTGAAATGCAAGGCATAAGAAAGGAGTTTATGCGGCACCCGGGTGAAACTGTTGTTGCCTGGTTGCTTCGGTTGGGAGAACAGGGCCAGTAGCGTGTCCCTAAATAGTAAAGAAGCTAGCCAACTAGGAAACATCGCCCGAGACACAGCTATTGGCAGAGGGATTAGTAGATGTTTGGACGGAGTCACCACCCCCTCTGGGAACGACTGTTATTAGCTGTGAAGGAAAGATATCCCTTCAGAGCCGAGCTGCAGCCTGGGATGGAAGTCTGGAGTACTGTTGAGAAAGGCATCCAGTACTTGAGAGAAACAGCAATAGTAGAAATGCTGTATGATCCTGCGTTTGTTTCGAATGACCCAAAACAGGACCATGATCCTGAGAAAACACCGACTGCACCCGAAATATGGCGAAAGCTCACAAGAACGGCACCGGAAAGGTATGCAGCTTCACTGGTAACAACGACCAGTAGATGGGAAGACCTAGACAAAAGACCCGCAATCTTTGAACTGATTCTTACACTTCAAAACTTGGACCAAAAATTACCAACATCCCATGCTTCCATATCGGCCATCTGCCAAATGGCAGAAAGACTAGATAAAATGGAGAAGAGCCAGGACGGTATGCGGGAGGAAATGTCCCTAGTGAGTAATCGTGATGAACTGTGGCAATATCAGAAACACCCGATGAAGACCAGGATGATCAAAAGAATCTGCTGAAGGAGCTCGTCAAACTGATTCAAGTTTCAGCTATCAAAGGTAAACGCCCTCCCCCTCGAGCAAAGGACCGCAGTAAATTTATGTCTCGTGCTGTCCTGTGGAGCTACTTACGTGAGCATGGAGAGGATATGAAGACGTGGCACGACGAACCCACTCCTGCACTACGAGCATGGGTGAGAGAATTACAAAGCAGATCAGCCACCACTGAAGTTGCTCCCGTTACTGCAGGTAAGAAATAGAGGGGCCCTGCCTTCAGCCGGGGGGGGGAGTAGATATCGTGGTTTGACTCGCGTTTTGGATACTCTTGTCTCTCTCATTTTGTTTGATTTGGTTAAATTTAGTAAATTACTGTTCCTTCTCAGATCGGTGCTCGTGTGCTCCTTCTGTTAAACCCATCCACTAGCTCCCTGCCCTTCCCCCTCTCCCGGAGCACACGGCCCGGGGCCGGCCGGATGGCACAGCAAACTGTTAGTATCCCTTTTTTTTCCTTTTCCCTCGCTCTTTAGTCTCCCCTTTTATTTTTCCTGAGGCCTGTGCCCCCCTGTCACGGACTGATATCTAGGGATAACCCCGTGACAGAGGGGACCCACAGGGATCGCTGCTTCCAAACCCTGGCTCCTCACAGCACCACCCAAAATGAGACCATATGCCTGAGAGTGTTGTCCAGATGTCGGCCTGTGGCTGAGAAGCAGCCATGTTCTGTGGCGCGGGAGCTGTAAGCAGCACCACCGTGTTGCATTGCTCCTCACCTGGTAGTGCCACAGCTCCAGGTGCCCGCTGGGCTGCACCCCCAGGGAGAGGTGATGGGGGCTGTGATGGTGCAGGGCTGCAGCTCTCTGGGCTCACCGTGCTGTGCTGGGGCTCCCGGGCCCCGGCGGGCGGTGACAAAGTCCAGGGGTGGAAACAGGAAGCAAAACTTTGATTCACTTTCATTTTTGTCTTTCCCACAAGAAGCGGCTGCTGGAGCCGTTCGGTGGGCCGGGGGCTGAGGGCCGATGGCAGGTGAGTGCAGCCAGTGGTGGGGGGCAGTGGGGGTGGGCTGGGGGCTGCCTGGGGCCTGCTGGCCCTGCTGAGCCTCACATACCACGGCCTATGGCACTGTGCCCCGAGCACGCGTCCCGAGCAAGAAATCCATGTCCTGCAGCGCTTTCTGTGGCAACAGGGAGAGGGGAGTGGTGGCACGGGAAGCACCCCGGCGTGGGTGAGGGAGAGTGGGGAGCACCGAGGGAGGAAGTGGGAAAGGGCATGGGTGGTGGGAGGGCTGGAGCTACGTGGGGCGGCTCCGGGTGCTGACAGGGCTGCCCTACAGACCAGGAGCTGCTGAGAGAGCGTGTCGACTTTGTGAGCCGCGTGAGGAAGGCTGTGATCTCTAATCTCCTGGACGAGCTGCTGGCCCACAAGGTGCTGAACCAGGCAGAAGTGGATGAGGTGCAGGAGGGCAACCCAGTGACAACCGACAAGGCCCGCAGCCTCATAGACATCGTACGCCTGAAGGGCCCTAAGGCCAGCGCCATCTTCATTGACAGCCTCAGGAAGCACGACAGCAACTTGGCGGAGCAGCTGAGTCTGAGTGCTGGTGCAGGTGAGAGGCGGGGCAGTGGCCTGCCCTGGCCATGCTTGGGCTCCTAGTGCTTCCTGTGGCATGCTGCAGGGAGGCCCAGCCCTGCCCTGCCCGCTGGCCCAGGCCCAAAGACATGGGGCAGTCAGGAATTCCCAGTGTCACTGTGCTGTGGCAGTGTGTACCCCTCACCACGTGGTGACAGCAGGGCTCTGCCACCTGGCTGTCCCCTGTAGGAATCCACTATGGGGCAGGGATGGGCTCTGCCTGCCCCCCATGCACTGTGACAGCCCCCTCTTGCCCCTTCCAGTGTAACCACCTTTATGCTTGCAGAGCCTCCTGGTGCACCACCGGCTGCCCCCAGCACTGCGGGCTCCTCCAGCCCCCCTCTTAGCAGCCAGGACCTGCAGTGGATGCAGCAGTGCCCCCTGAGAGAATACCAGCGCATCAAGGAGGCAGAGGGAAATCAGGTGCTGTGGGTAGAGGAGATGAGAGAAGGGCTGGAGCACGGAGCAGCCTCTCTGCCAGAGGGGGCAAAGGCTGCCACGGGTCCTCTGTGGTCCACGAGCAGGGCAGGAGCTTTGGGAAGATGCCCCAGGGCTGGGGAGATGTGGGTGCTGCATGCGTAGGCCTTTGCTGCTATTAGATGCCTCCCTAGAGAAGCCTCCTGCACCCACCCACAAATGTGCATCACCTCGTTCTCTCATCACAGATCTATGACATATACCTGCCACGGGAAAGACGAACCCGTAGGGCCCTGCTCATCTGCAACACCAATTTTGAGCACTTGAGCCAGCGGGACGGGGCTGCAGTGGACGTGAAGGAGATGACAAAGCTGCTAGAAGGACTGGGCTACAATGTGGAGTGCCATGAAGAGAAAACTTCCCAGGTAAAGGACTGCAGAAGG
This sequence comes from Pavo muticus, assembly GCA_016647715.1. NCBI lineage: Eukaryota > Metazoa > Chordata > Aves > Galliformes > Phasianidae > Pavo > Pavo muticus. The sequence continues at coordinate 608,096 of JACDJE010000240.1, forward strand.
GCGCTGGCACAGGCCCCAGGAGCGCTGCAGAGACCCTTGTGTGCAGTGGAAATGGGGGGCTCAGGGCAGACATGGCTGTGAGGGATCTCAGGCACCACAGGGACACTTCTGTCCCCAGTGGCAGTGGCTCCTGCTCACAGCTGGCAGCTGGATCTCCACACAGCTGGTCGCAGGTGGCTGATGCCCCTTCTTCCTGGTGTTTTGCAGGAGATGGTCACAGTCATGAAGAAGTTTGCGGATCACAAAGATCATCTGACCTCTGACAGCACCTTCCTGGTGTTCATGTCACATGGAATCAGCACTGGGATTTGCGGGACCAAGAGTAATGGGACCACAGACATCCTTTCCTTCAGCACCATCTACGAGAATTTCAACAACAAGCACTGCAGGGCACTGATGGGCAAACCCAAAGTGGTCATTATCCAGTGCTGCCGTGGAGGTGAGTCCCTGCTGCAGGGTGCCTGCCAGGTGAGCAAGCAAGTCAGGCTCACCTGGAGCATGGGCTGGGGTCGGGGCACCCCATCACTGACGGCTGGCCCTGCCTTCCTAGACAACATAGGATCTGTGCGGGTATGTGACTCCATTGACCCTGAGATGCCCACTTTCACCTCGGACAGCTTGAAGTCTGTACAGCTGCAAGGTCGTAAAATCAGAGAAGCTCACCTGGAAAGTGATTTTGCCACTTTATATTCCTCCACACCTGGTAAGCAATTCCACGGAGAGAGTTCTCCTGTCTGAAGGAAGGCGAGGGGGGCAGGACTCCCACTCCCTGCCCTGTCAGTCTCTCCCACACCTCCTTCCCAGGGTGGGTTGACAAGGTCCCCTCCATTTGGTGGGCTGGCACGCACTGCTCAGGCATTGCTCCAGCAGCCTCTGGAGAGTGCAGCATCCTCCCAGTGTCAGAGTACACGGCCACTCCAAGCCCAGATCCCTTTCTGGGTGAGAGCTTCCACGGCTGGAGTTCTGTGCCCTCGCTCCAGCCCTCCCCACCAGCTCTGCCTGCACTCCTTCCCCAGACCATTTATCTCACTGTAGTGGCTAGCTGGGGAAAGTTGTCTTCTCCTGTGGGGAGTATGGCTAGGTCACAGATGGCTCCAGGCCGTGCAGACATGCATGCTCTGGGAGCGTGGCTGGGAGCAGGGAGAGTAGGGAAAATATCACACCCAGCATTCCAGGAAAGCTCTGTGCTTTTCCCATTCTTTGGCCTGCTGGTCAGGTGGGCCATCTACAAAGATCTCAGAAGGTGTCCCAGCCTCCTGCTCTAGCACTCTGTGTTGACTGCTGCTGCCGTGGGGAGCACGGTGGAATGACACTTGGCATCTTTTGTCTCCTCAGATACTGTCTCCTGGAGAAGCCCCACAGAAGGTTCTGTTTTTATCCAGAGACTGGTGGAGCAGTTTCGAAGCCATGCCTTTAACAGTGACTTGCAGGAGATGTTCCGAAAGGTGAGGCTTTGGAGTTAAATGTAAATGTACAAGTGCAATGTGGTTAAATACTGCTGCAGGAACAGGGGCCTGCTTGCAGCTCTGGCCAGAGCAGGCTGTTTCTCTGCAAACTTAGGGAGTAGGCTCTGTCCTAAAAGGTGCTCGGGTTTGGTTCTCTGTGGGGATCAGTGTCCTGCCATGGGGTGGGCACGTGACAGCCTGCTGGGTTGGTGCAGCCCATGGCTTCCTTTGCACCAAGGCGCCTTCCTGAGGATGCCTCCTGATGCCCTGCACTGCAGCCATGCTGGAAAGCGAACTGCTTCCATTTTCCTGTGCTCTCTCTCTCACTCCAGGTCCAACGTTCCTTTGAAAACTTTCCTCGGCAGCTGCCAACACAAGAGAGGACTACAATGCTCAAGAAGTTCTATCTCTTCCCTGGCCTCTGATCTGCCCACGGTGAGTTCTTCCACTTCACACCTCTGCAACAGCCTCTTCTTTGTGCTCCACGCCTGGTACTTTGTCAGTGGGCAGGGGCAATTCCCCATCACACCTTGGCTCCAGAGCACGCAGCTCAGGCTTTATGTCCCTGCTTCTGTGCTGGGAGCAGGGGCCTGACTCCCCATCTCCCACTGGCTCTAGAAGATGGGTGCTTGAGGAAGTCATGGCAGCAGCCTGTGTCTCAGGAGCTTTTTTGTTCTCATTTTCTCCATGGGTTAAGAAAAAAATAAGACATGGACAGAGAAAGTGTTTGCATTTGGGAGTAACACAGCAGAAAGCTCAAGCTCAGGGAATGCAGCTGTGCTGCAGAGATGCTTCAGAAAAGGAAATGGAAAAAATAAAGGCCAAAACCAGCTCTGCAGAAACAGTGAATCTCTAAACCGGTTTCTTTTGCTCCCTCTGCTAGGCAGCTACAGAGCCAGAACAAAACAGTCCTCAGTCTTCTCTTCTTCCTCCCTTTTGTGGCCTCTGAACAACCTCAAACTGACCAAATTCTTGCCAGGGAGCAGCAGAGATACTCGGCACTCCACCACTACGTGCACACCTGGACAACATCTCTCTTCACCACCCCAAACAAAGGCTGTGAAGCAAGCATCTCCCCATCTGTGACAGATACCGTCCGTCCCTCTGAGAGCCACTTCAGCCCTGTTTGTAACTCGACATGTTGACTAATAAAAGGATTAGAACACATGACAGCACCTCTCCTTTGCCTCTAGCCTGTGGTGGTGGGTGATGGCCAGCAGCAGCTGCTGTGTTGTCTTCTTGGGGACAGTTGTGAACAGACAGGAGGTCGGGAACCAGAGTGGAGGGAGGAGGGGGCAGCCAGCGTGGGGGGTGGCTGGGCTCCTAGACAACCCACTACTGCTCAGTGTACATCTGCTCCCTGTGCTGGTGGGACGTGGGCTGCTCTGTTTTCTGCCTCTTCCATCCCTCCTCACCCAGAGCTGTGCGAGAGCTACGCTTTGTCCTTGCAGCAATGCTGCCCCGTGCCCTGGTGTCCCTGCCTATCTCCAGTTTCTGCCCCGTGTGCTCTCCAGGTTCCCATCTCCATGGGATGAACCTGGAGAGAAAGTGAATGCAAACCCCTTCCATACGTAGGCCTGAAGCCCAAAGCAGAGCAGGGTGGGGATCCACACTCCCACCACTCCTTCCTCGCAGCTCCGTTCTGCAGCCCATGGCATGGCCTTTCTCAGGAATCCTCCCAGTGCCTCGGAGGTGGTGGAAGGATGTGATTCCTCCCTCTGGGAGCCACAAAGGATCCCTTGGTCAGGGATTCTCAGTGTCACTGTGCTGTAGCAGTGTACGCCCCGCAACAGGGCTCTCAGGTGGCTGTCCCCTGTGGGGCATCCACTATGGGGCAGAGACGGGCTCTGCTTGTCCCCCATGCGCTGTGCCAGCCCCCTCCTGTCCTTTCCAGTGTAACCACGGCCTTTGTGCCTGCAGAGCCTCCTGGTGCACAGCCTGCCAGACTCATTTCTGGAACGTTCTGAAGAACTGAGCTCCTCCTTGGAGGCGGGGAGGTGAGGCAAGCACATAAAAGGCAAAGGAATTACGCAACATTTCTGGATCCAAGGGTGGTGCTCTCTCTTTCCTATCTTTGTCTGTTTCTCTCTCAAGTTGTATGCGAATGTAATCATAGCTTACTGCTAATGGAGTATTTCTTATGTAGCACCAATAATTATGTTTCTCAGGCAAATATGAAGCTACCTTTTGACTGAATAAGATTGTTAACATTGGTTAGTGTTGATTCACCCTAATTTACCCCAAGGCAATCTCAAACCTTGTGACATCCATGCATTACCCAGGGTTACTCAGAGTTGAGACCTCACAAACTCCGAGGGGTCCTCCAGGCTCCCTGTGAGCAGCCAGGGCCATCAGTGGATGCTCCCCAAGTACCTTCACATCAAAAAGGCAGAGGGGCTTCAGGTGCTGTGAAAAACACTACTGCTCAGCAAACATCTGCTCCCTGTGCTGGTGGGACGTGGGCTGCTCTGTTTTCTGCCTCTTCCATCCCTCCTCACCCAAAGCTGTGTGAGAGCTACACTCTGTCCTTGCAGCAATGCTGCCCCATGCCCTGGTGTCCCTGCCTATCTCCAGTTTCTGCCCCGTGTGCTCTCCAGGTTCCCATCTCCTTGGGATGAACCTGGAGAGAAAGTGAACGCAAACCCCTTCCATACGTAGGCCTGAAGCCCAAATCAGAGCAGGGTGGGGATCCACGCTCCCACCGCTCCTTCCTCACAGCTCCGTTCTGCAGCCCACGGCATGGCCTTTCTCAGGAGGCAGCTTCCTCCCTGTCCTACCTCTGCCTCGGAGGTGGTGGAGGGAAGTGATTTTCTCTGGAAGCCATGAAGGATCCTTAAATCTGTGTCTAACAGCACAGCTGACACCTCCCACCACCATCCCCTCCAGTAAACGAGAGCCTTTTCCTGTGCCTATCAGCGCTCCCCTTGTCCACAGCCACATCCAAACCATTCTCTGCCTTGACACGTTTATTGCAAGAGCTGCAAATCACTGTCAGCTCCACCACCAGGTGGTAAGAAAAGGAAAGGGCTCTCCTGCCCCTTCCTTGTGTCCAAAGCACTGGGGTGCATGCAGGCCATGTCTTCAGCCAGTGCCACCCCATTTCCCTGGGAGGTGGCAGGAGGGCTGGGCCTCTGCTCTGGCTCCATGTGAGCAGGGATGGGAAATGTCCTCAGACTGGAAAGGTGGCAGCTGCTCTGGGCTGATGCACTGCCCAGAGCTCCTTGGGTCCCATATGGTGCTTGCAGAAGCCCCGCTGGCCAGCACTACGGTGGTGGCAAGAAATTGAGGACAGCAGTGACGAACTCTTCAAACTTGTCTTGGTGCACTATGTGGCCTGCGCCTTCGATGAACTGCACATCTGCTTTGGGGAAGAGGCGCTGGATCTCCGGGTAGTCTTTGGAACTGCAGGACAAGGGAAAACAGCATGAGAAGTGTGGTCAGAGGTCCATCCAGATGCTTTCCTCCACCTGCTGCAAGCAGAGTCTCAGGTCTGACCACATCCTCTCCGTCACTGCTAGGAAAGCCTGGGGCTGCCCTCAGTCTCCACCTCACTCTCCAGCACATCGGTGTCACTGGCGGCTGGAGGCACAGAGCTCACTCCAGGACCTTCCCTACCTCAGTGCTTCCTCCAGCCTCAGTAGCTGCAGAACAGTACAAGGAGTCAGACCACAAACTTTGAACAGCTTCTCTTCAGTCTCACCTGATATAGGGCGAGTTGGATCCTCCCAAAAACAAAGTAGGGCCAGGATATGGATTGTGGAAGACAGGGAAGCTCATGATATCTGCAAAGTGATGGGAAATAGCATCCAGGTTCACTCTCCAGATGTAGCGGCCCTCCACCTCCACCAGGTTGGTGAGAAGAAACTGTCTCAGCTGAGGGTCCTGCCACAAAAGGGGAACGTGCCAGTGGATCACATGCTCTTCAGAGAGAGCAATGAACTCTTGGGATGTCCTACCTCTCTCACAACCCATGCATGTCATGTTCCCCAGTGCCCCTGCAGCCTTTGTGACCCAGCTGCCCAGGTCAGCATTGAGCTGGCAGGAATGCAGAGTCCCAGGAACAGGCTAGGGGCAGAAGCCCCTTTCTAGGAGAGGGGTTTCCCACCTGGACCACAGAACTCAGCTGACTGTCAGCCAGCTGGCGGGCTGCAGAGCGGGACAGGCCGGCCGGGATGTTCACTGACTTCATGGCTGAGATGTAGGCAGGGAACTCGGAGATAAGAGTGGTTGAGGTAGGACTGATGTCTACGGAGATAAGACGCTCCACCAAGTCTGGCTGGGGACACAGAGCAGACTGGATGCAAGCCGAGATCTCCCAGCCCTGTTCTAAACAGTGAGACCAGGCACGCCACTCTGCTCCCACCAAGGCTCTCTAAAGGCTTTTTGCTCCCTCCTGCCCCAGCAGATAGCCCCACAAGCCCTTCCTTGAAGTCTGACTTCCCTGCACCTCCGTACATAAGACCTCTGAGCTCCTGTGCAATTGGTGCCAGTGTGGTGGGCTGACAGCAGAGCCCTGCAGCCTGGCACACAGCTCTGAGCAGGGCAGTGCTGGGGATAGCCGCTCACCGTGGGCTCATGGCCGCATCAGCACTGCCCCTCTCAGTGCCACCTCCAACACTGAGCCCCGTCCCACCACCAGGAGCCCCCACGCACCCACCCGCTGCAAGGCCAGCACCATGGCCGTCTTGCCACCCATGCTGTGTCCCACGAGGATGCACTTGGAGATGCCCAGCTGGGCCAGGAGGTGCTGCACGTCCAAACTCATCGCCTCATACGTCATCAGCGGGCTGTGGGGGCTGCTGCCGTGGTTCCGTGCGTCCACTGTCAGCACCTGCCCAGCCAGGGGGTACTGCGTCACCTGGGGCCGGGCACTGCTCGCGGCCCCCAGACCTGTGGGACTGCCCGTGAAGCCGGGGCTCTGCGGCCGCCCCCCATGGCCTCACCTGGCCACCAACGCGCCGCACCAGTGCCTTGGCCACCGTCTGGAAGTTGCCGTGGTTGCCGAAGATGCCGTGGAGCAGCACCAGGGGTAGGCGCGTGCCCCGGACACCCAGCTCGGCGTGGGCCAACGGCACAGCCCTGGGGGGAGAGAGAGGTCGGGGCTGGGAGCAGCGAGGGCCGGGGCCACGTCGAGGGAGCGGGGCCACGGGAACAGCAGGCAGGGCTGGGGGCGGGGCCGGGGCGAGGG